>LR749484.1:5410431-5693080 GCA_902729485.2 Mus minutoides
ATCCATCCATCCATCCATCCATCCATCCATCCATCTGCCTAGCCATACATACATACATTCAACAATCTATCCATCTACCCATCTATCCACCCATCTATCTATCTACCCACCTATCTATCTATCTACGCAACTATCTCTATCCCCCTGTCTCTGGAATTTGCTGTATTTTTTATGTTGAGAGAAGAAACCCTCATTCTTTTGACTGCTGTCAGTGGGGAACCGCAGTGAGGCAGCTCTTGCATCTCTACCCTGCACGATGCTAATTAAGGTCTTGAGATGGTCTGGAGTGCAGGCTGCTGTCTGCAACTTAGTATTCAGCAGCCTCCTGCTAATCAGTGGTGCAGATGGCGCTGAGCCACTCTCCGGTACCTGAGCTCCGTGGGCTGTTCTGCACAGCCCCCTTGTCATATGATAGACCTCTTTTTCCGACAGTTCATGAGAGAGAAAGGGGGGGGAGAAGCAGAGAAATTTAAGGGAATGCTCAAGGTCTTACTAATGTCATAAGCAAGGGTAAAGTCGCCAGAGCTGAGTCACATGACACAAAAGGAAAAGTTGGTCCTGTTCCAGGCAGCTGGGCGTTTAACATAAGTTCGGGGTGATGTGAACCTTTGCCTTTGCCTGCCGTCCTTGCTTCCTTTCCAGCCAGTCATCGTAGAAGCTGGACTCCAGGCTGTGCTTATTACTGCGTTGTTGCTCATGGTCCATTTTGCTAACATAGATCAACTTGGTGGGAGTGAGTTAAGTTCTCACTATCAGAAATAAGAGCTGGAGCTGAACTAGTTTTTTCAACTTCCTAGTAGAATGTGGAGGGCTGGATGTTACTATCTAGAACGGCTAATTGTAGCATCGCATTGCATGGCTAAATTGAAATTGGCTGCCCCAGGAAGATTGACACCAGAGAGACGGACAAACGCTAGGATGTCCTTTCACTTTCAATGTTGAGGCTGAACCTAGAGTCTTGCAAGCCTTAGACAGGAAGTCTCCTGGAGCTACACACGAAGACCCCTTGGTTGAAAGGTTTTATTATTTTTGTTACTTAACCGGGATAGCCAGCATTTACCAGCAGCCTGCTCTAGCCCAGAAGATACACCTGAGCTATTTATGTGTCTGATTTTGGTCTTTTTTTTTTTTTTTTTTTTTTTTTAACCAGAATCAATCAGCTCAAGAGATACAAGGATCGATTTATCATGTACTGTGCTGGGTTTACTTTTAATACGCTTTGCAAAATGTCAGCTTTCAGATGTGATGTCATCTCTCCCTCAGCACAATAGCTAAAAGGGATGAGAATAATTTTTACAAATGGCAACCAGTAAGAAGAGATGATGCTCAGACTCAGGTGATAGGGGAGACAAGTCCTCTCTTTAAATCTTTTCCTTTTTTTGTTGTTTTACTTGTGTGTATGTGTATGTGTATGTATGTGTGTGTGTGTGTGTGTGTGTGTGTGTGTGTGTGTGTGACACTTATGTTTTATGATGCTTTGTTTTGCTCTTCAGGTAATTTTAATAAGCAACCAAGCTTGAAGCACCAACCTAATGCAATGTGCTTGAACTGATAAGTGCATTGTAATTACCTGAGGGACCATCATAAGTGCACAAAGCTCTGGTCCCACCCAGAGAATCTAATTTGGTGGGCTTATCATGAGGGACCTGGAATCTGCATTTTAACCTAGCAGTCTAGAGAATTATTTTAATAAAACAATTTATTTACTTTTAAAGATTTCCCTGTTTTTATTTTTATGGGTATATGTGAGTGTCTGCATGTGTGGATGTGTGCCATGTGCATGCCTGGTGCTCTTAGTGGCCAGGGGAAAACATCAGATCCCCTGGAGTCAGAGCTATAGGAGGTTGTGAGTCACCCATGTTGGTGGTAGGATTTGAACTCAGGTCTCAGGAGAAGCAGTACTCACTCTTAACCACTGAGCATCTCTCTACCCATCAGTCCAGGGAAGAGTGATACCTACTTCCTTGATTATTTTTCAGGTCTTTACAAAAAATGTACTTTGTTCATATTTTTCAACAGGTATAGAAAGAGCAAGGGAAATGAATAGATATTGAAAAGAAAGTGAATTGATACTACTGGTTTTGCAGATGGCCCAAAGAACCATGGATAAGTTGGGTGAAGCTAGTGACAAGAAAGAAGTTTTAGAGGAGAAGCAGATCTCACTTACTTGTGCTTTCAGCCTGGCAGGGCACACACAGACATACAAGCAGACAAGCATTCACACACATGCACATACATGTGCACACACACCACATGCACATACATGTACATGTACATACCCCACATGCACACATGCACACAGCACACACCACATGCATACACATGCACCTGTGCACACACACCACACACACATGCACATATATGTGTACACACACTACATGCACACACATGCACATGTGTACACACACCACATACACATACATGCACAAGTTAACACATACCACATGCACACACATGCACAAGTGCACACACATGTACACACATGCACATGTGCACACACGCACCACTCACACACATGTGCAAGTATACACACATATGCAAGATACACATGCATGCACTGTCTCACACATAGCTGTTCTTCAGGTAGTACATCCATACTGGTTATCAACATGCTTGAGTATACATGACAGACAATACTAGCTGTTCCTTTCAAGGCTATTCCTCTCACCTACCCACACACTTCAACCACCCTGTTCCTCCTGAAGGAAATCTTTCCCCAAGACAAGTACAAAAAGGCCTAGGTTAGTTAGACTTCTAGTTGCTATGACAAAATATCCAAACACTTTAAGGCATGAAGGATTTATTTTGGCTCATGGTTTCAGAGGTTTGGGCCCATTAAGTTGAGGAGGGAGAGCAGCTTTCCCAACAGCCAGGAAGCAGAGAGAATGAATGCTTGTGTGTCCTAGCTTGGTTTCCTCTGCTGTGATCAGATAGATCCTCTGACAAAAAGCCACGTAGAGGATAAAGGAGTTCATCTCAGCTTGTGACTCCGGGTTATACTCTGTCATTGTGAGGAAGTTGAGGCAGAAACTTTAAATAGACTTATCCCATCCCCAGTCATGACAGAGAGAAAGAAATGTAAGCATACATGCCTGCATGCTTGCTTGGTCACTCTCAGCTCCATTTCTCTACTCACACACAGTTTAGGTACCCCCACCCAGTAGGGAATGGAACCACCCACAGTGGGCCAGGTATTCTCATATCAATTAATTTAACACCCCACAGAAATGCCCACAAGCAAACTCAACACAGACAATTCCTCACTGAGACTCTTCCCAGATCATTCTAGGTTGTGTTGACAAAACTGGCAAAGCTCACCGTCATGCTGCATTTGTTGGCTTTCTCCCTTTTGTACATTTACTCCATCCAGGCCCCCAGCCTGTGTAGTGGCACTGCCCACATTCAGGATGAGTCTTCCCCTTTGGGAAGACTGGAAATGCACTTGCCAATATCCCAAAGGTGGTCTTTAGTCAGCTTGAAGGTACTTCTCAGTCTAAACAAGTGGACTATCAACTTTGACTATCAGAATTTCAGTCTTTAGCCTTCTGGTTAACATAATTTGAGCATCTCTCCCACTCAACTGCCTAATTATAATAAGAGTGTTAACGTTATGTAGGGGCAGTGCTGATGCTAACGTCCTGTTCCCCAGTTGGTTCTTGATCTGTCAGTCAAGAAGCCATGAGCCAATTGCTGGGTGGGAAGGACAGGGGGGACTTCTGGGTCCCTGGAGGAAAAGAGACAGATGCAAGGGAGGAGAGGAGAGTTCGCCATGCTTTGGAGAGAGAACCAAGCAGCCATGTGAGGTCTCAGGAGGAATTGGGACCTGTGGCCCCTCCTACAGTCAGGGATGTTTAGCTGGGACTAGATGTATCCTAGCAACTAAAGTTTAGGGCAGGTGGGAGGAGTGGAGATAAGGATATTATTAAGGGCGTGATTTTCCAGGTGAGAGATAGTAGCATCCAGCAATTGTATCCAAAGGCAAGTCGAAAAGGAATCCCTGCCTGTGCATCTTATATCTATGGATTCAAGGGAAGCTGTGTGGGGGCTGGTAGCAAGGCCAGTTCCAGGAGCTTAGGCAGAGTAGTCAAAAACTACATGCAATAATGTTATACCAAAGCTGTACATAGTGGTCTAGAGATACAGAGATGGTAACAATGATTTATATCTGGAGGGGATAAAAGAGTGACTTGTAATATGTAGCCTTTGGACCAAACCCCAATAGGTAAGGTCTTCATCAGGTGGGGAAATAAAGACATTGGAGACATTGAGCATGAATATAGGTGGAGAGGTTAAAACTGGTGTGTGGAGAGAGGCCAGTACATGTATGAGCAAGGAAAGCATTTATGTAGGAACTGGGCTCTGTATTGTGCGTAGCTGGCATCTATGTGTTTCTCCAAGAAATGTCCCCACAAAGGACCGGCCACAAGGAGTTGTCTAGCCACTTGCTTTTTTTTTTTTTTTTTTAAGATTTATTTATTAGCTGGGCGTGGTGGCGCACACCTTTAATCCCAGCACTCGGGAGGCAGAGGCAGGCAGATTTCTGAGTTCGAGGCCAGCCTGGTCTACAAAGTGAGTTCCAGGACAGCCAGGGCACACAGAGAAACCCTGTCTCGAAAATACCAAAAAAAAAAAAAAAAAAAAAAAAAAAAAAAAAAAAAAGATTTATTTATTTTTATGTATGTGAATACACTGATCTAAATAACTTTAAAAGTCCCACAGTTAGGGCTGGCGAGATGGCTCAGAGGTTAAGTGCACTGACTGCTCTTCCGAAGGTCATGAGTTCAAATCCCAGCAATCACATGGTGGCTCACAGACATCCGTAACGAAATCTGATGCCCTCTTCTGGAGTAACTGAAGATAGCTACAGTGTACTTACAAATAATAAATAAATCTTAAAAAAAAAAAAGGGGGGGCTGGTGAGATGGCTCAGCGGGTAAGAGCACCCGACTGCTCTTCCGAAGGTGATAAGTTCAAATCCCAGCATCCACATGGTGACTCACAACCATCCGTAACGAGATCTGGCGCCCTCTTCTGGAGTGTCTGAAGACAGCTACAGTGTACTTACATATAATAAAAATAAAATAAATCTTTTAAAAAAAAGTCCCACAGTCTTTATATATTAAAAGTTCAATCCCTTTAAAATATCCAATATCTTTTAAAATTCAAAGACTTTTAAAAATTCAAAGTCTTTTAAATGTGGGCTCCACTAAAATACATTCTTCCTTCAAGAGGGAAAAATACCACAGACACAATCAAAGCAATCTCAAACTCCAACCATCCAATGTCTGGGCAACTCACGATCTTCTGGGCTCCTTCTAGGGTTTGGGTTACTTCTCCAGCCCTGCTCTTTATAGCACACACATTGTCTTCTAGGCTCCAGATATGCCTGTACTCCACTGCTGCTGCTGTTCTTGGTGGTCATCTCATGAAACTGGCATCGCCAAAACACTGCTGTCTTCTTCTGTAAGTAGGCTTCACCAATAGCCTCTCTTCATGGTGCCAAGCCTCAACTTTGCATTACCCCTCTTCAAGTTCTGGGCCATCAATTGCAACTGAGACTGCACCTTCACCAATGGCCTTCCATGGCCTCTCACAGTGCCGAGCCTCAGCTGCTCTGCAGGACCCCCTCATGCCTCCAGCCACAGCACAAGGTACAACCTTCAATATCTCTCTGGAACACAGCCTCTGTGCTCTCAGAAAACACTTCCCAGAAGATTTTACCTCAATGATGCTGGTCACAGATGGTTGTGAGCCTTCATGTGGTTGTTGGGAATTAAATTTTTAGGACCTCTGCTTGCTCTGGTCAACCCCTCTGCTCTGGTCAACCCCACTCACTCTGCCAGTGGGCCCCACTTGCTCCAGCCCAAAGATTTATTATTATATGAAAGTACACTGTAGGCGTCTTCAGATGCACCAGAAGAGGGTGTCAGATCTCATTATGGGTGGTTGTGAGTTACCATGTAGTTGCTGGGATTTGAACTCAGGACCTTTGGAAGAGCAGTTGGTACTCTTACCCACTAAGCCATCTCGCCAGCCCTACCCACTTGCTTTTAAAGCAGGTTCTAAGTCTCCACACAGAAGCAGATGAATTAGGCTCCATAAGCCCATGCTTCTAGCAAACTCTGCAGCTGAAGATTTTGTCAATGTGGATAAGAGAGATTGGTCCAAAGAAGGATGGGATATGATCAACCTGGGATTCCAGTGTGGTAACTCTGGAGACAGGTAAGGTGAGAAGCAGCCATGGGAAAATTACAGGTAAGGGTGTCTAGCCTGAAGTTGGTCACTAGGACTGGAAATGGATAAGCTACATAGGTCCTGCAGGAGGCATTAGCAGTGGGATTAACAGAACTTGTTTGCTGGCATGCAGAAAATGGGGGAGAGGCAGGAAGGAGTCACAAATGGCCTTTGGGTTCATCTCTACTCGTGATAGGTTAGACAGTCAGCAGGGATGTATTAGGAGTGACCAAGTGATCAGTTTGCCACTCAGGACAGATGATAGGGTTGGATACGGTGATACTTACTTATAATCCAAGATTCTCAGGATTCTGAGACAAGAGGATCTAGCCCGAGTTAGTAAGTTCAGGTCCAGCCTGGGCTAGACAGTAAGTTTAGGTCCAGCCTGGGCTACATAACCAGAGCTCATCTCAATAAACAAAGGTGTAGAGGTGTAGTCAAATGATAGAACACTTGCTTAGCATGCACAAGGGTTCCCACCATACACACAAACATATCAGACAGATAGACAGACAGATAGACAGACAATCAGACAGAGGACAGAGAAACAGGCATCACCCGGATATATCATTGAAGAATTGGAAATGAACAAGTTCTCCATCCGGCAGAGCAGATGCAGAGACAACAAAAATGTTTTAATTGCTTTAGAAAGCAGAAGAAAACAAACAAATGAAACAAAGTGGATTCACTCTGGATGGCATTTGCCTTTTTTTTTTTTTTAGACAAAGTCTCATTATGTACACCAGGCTAGCCTCAAACTCATGGATGTCCACCTGCCTCTTTGTCCCCAGTGGTGGGCTTGAAGGTGTATACCACCACACTTGGCTGGCATTCACCTTTGTATACAAACACAACTGTAAGGCGTAATTCTAGATATCATGTATGGAAGAAGAGCCCACAAAGACCAATGGTGCCCCAGGTACATAAAGCCATGAGGCTCTAGATCTACCCTGAGATGAGAGTTGCCACTTGGAAGAGTCTCTTCACCTTTCCTAAGCATGGTGTTCCTTTGGTGCCTTCTGATGCTGAAAAACTGCCCTCTGAACAATGGTTTTAAATGTCTTGTAAAAGGGACGTTTAGGGCAGGTGAGATGGCTCAGCGGGTAGGAGCACCCGACTGCTCTTCCAAAGGTCCTGAGTTCAAATCCCAGCAACCACATGGTGGCTCACAACCATCTGTAAGGAGATCTGACTCCCTCTTCTGGAGTGTCTGAAGACAGCTACAGTGTACTTACATATAATAAAATAAATAAATCTAAAAAAAAAAAAGGGACGTTTATTCACCAGATTGTAGTTGTAGTCTTGGAGGCTTTTACTGCTGAATAAACTCATCCTTTCTAGATCTTTCTGAACTCTGGCCAGCTGGTTCAACTTAGCTGTCCTTGCCCAAACTCCTCTCCAAACTGACAGCTTCAAACTGGCTTCTCTCAGCTTCTCACTGAATTGCTCTGCTTGGAAAAACTGTCTCTGAGTTCCACAAACTAAACTTACACTGACTACATGAACTGAACAGAACTGCCCTCCACTTAGAGGTTACTCTCAAACATGGCTGCTTCCTTCTAAAACCTAATCTTACCGACACTGTTTGGGATTAAAGGTGTACACCAAGGGTGTGTCTGTATGCCACTTGGAAGGATTAAAGCTGTGTTATTCCAGCCAGATCACACATTCCTAGGTCTTTAGATGTGATTCCTTACCAGAGCAGCCATGTTGCTGGATTAAAATTCTTCTACAAGGTTATAAATAGGCAATTACATTAAAATCCAGAATCTTTACAAAACCAAATTGGGATGTAGTAATACATTTTTCTTTACTAAAACCCTAAAATAAATACAGGGGATAATCTAAAAACCAACATAATTTCTGAGTGCTGATGATTGAGTTCTGAGACATAAGTTCCAGCTAGCCACGCCACACACAAACATCTGTGGCAAAGACACAGGCCTTGAGCACACTCTGTCATCTGTGGTCTACATTCATTTATTATATGTAAGTACAATGTAGCTGTCTTCAGACACTCCAGAAGAGGGCGCCAGATCTCATTACGGATGGTTGTGAGTCACCATGTGGTTGCTGGGATTTGAACTTATCACCTTCGGAAGAGCAGTCGGGTGCTCTTAACCGCTGAGCCATCTCACCAGCTGTGGTCTACATTCATAAGAGAAGGAGAAACCTTGAGTTTGGTGCAAAGATATGAGTTTCTCTTCCTCCACCCAAATTTGTGGATTCCTGATCTCTACCCACAGTGCCTCTGGTCCTCAGCTGTCTTAGTCAGTGTTCTATTGCTGGGGAGAGACACCATGACCACGGCAACTCTCATAAAGGAGAACATTTAATTAGAACTGGCTTACAGTTCAAGGATTTAGTCCATTATCACCCTGGCAGGAAACATGGCGGTACACAGGCAGACATGGTGCTGGAGAAGTAACTGAGAGTTCGGCACCTGGGTCCCCAGGCCACAGACAGAGAGACACTGGGCCGGGCTTGAACATCTGAAACTTCAAAGCCCACCCCCCCCCCCGCCCCAGTGACGCACTTCCTCCAACAGGACAACACCTCCTAATAGTGCCACTCTCTATGGGACTATGGAGGCCATTTTAATTCAAACCACCACAGTGACTCCAGGTTCAGAGCGCTCGGTGTCACAAGCACAGGGGATAGCGAATAGGAACAGAGCCAAGAAATACATGGTCAAAACAGACATGCTTCATAAGGCTCATCCTCTCCTGTTAAGATGGAGTCTGCGGGAAAGGAACCATCAGCCCACGAGCAGCCTCTTGGGATAATGAGTGAACCCTGTGTGATCCAGGGGTGGTGTTCACAGCCTCATCATAAGGACTCTGTGAAATCCACTCAGCACCCTTGGAAGAAATGAATGTTGAAGTCTCTGAGCACACATGAGGTGTCTTCCAAATATGTGCAGACGGTGTGCTTACAGCTAAGTGTCCTTGAGTCATGATTTGGTCTTCCACTATTTATTTTCTCCATCAAACTGATGTAAAATTACACGGGCTTTGCTGGACCATGAAGGGCCCTGTTCCCTCAGACTGGAGGGCTCTGTGTGCTCCTTTGCATAGCCAACTCTTGTATCTCACCACAAAGAACACATTGCCAGGGTGACTTGCCCTGGCCCCTCCAAAGATTGTCACCCCATAACACACCACCATGGTTCCCTGCGTGCCTTAGCTAATATCAAAAACTAATATTAAAAAAAAAATAAAGAATGTAGTGGTGCATTCCTTTAATCCCAGCACTCGGGAGGCAGAGGCAGGTGGATTTCTGAGTTCGAGGCCAGCCTGGTCTACAAAGTGAGTTCCAGGACAGCCAGGGCTATACAGAGAAACCCTGTCTCGAAAAACCAAAAAAAAAAAAAAAAAAAAGTATCTTTATTTCCAAGCCAGAATTAAATATTTATCGAATGGGTGATGGATAGATCCCAGATACATCCGCTTGGGAGAGGGACCTGGATCTTAAATAATCTGTTTAAATATTTTCATATTTTACTGTTGCCTCATAAATATGTATTTCATAAATCCCCCCCAGGTTCAATTTTCATTGATGGTTCACATTAACTACAGCCTGTAAACACAGGGATTGCCATTAATTCTAATTTGCCCCTGAATGTGTGTTTAAACATCATTCCCATGGAAAGAATTGGTAGAAGAAGAATACCTAAGTGGTCTTGGGCTAAGGAAGTGTTGGGGACGCAGAGAGGAGCGAGTGAGGGATGGAGAAGGAGATAGAAACCTGGGAGAGCTATCAACCATTTTATTCTCCCTTTGGATCCCATTAGGCTGCAGCAGAAGCCTCATAGGGAAACCTGCTCTTTGCTGCCATCTGGCGGTCATAATTAAAGCCGTTCCCACAGGACCACGCTCCCAGGACCTAATTTTCCAACACCTACCAGTGTTCAACCTCCTGTGGTAGGCAGCAAGTAAATAATTACATTTTAGATGTTAATATTTTTTTCCTCAGTGAGGGAACATACTCATATATAATGTTTCAAACTCATCCTTATATCAACGTACCAACGTTGGCACTGACCAGGGGAAATTATTCCCACTTTACAGATAAGGAAACTGAGGGTAGGCTTACAACAATCTTGTAGGTGGACAAAGCTAAGTGTCAGCCCCCAAACTACAACAAGATGGATATTACTGCCTTGTTTGCCCCAGTGAAGAAGGCAGGAAGAAAACATTACATTCTCCAGCCCCTAGTAGGTAGACCCTAACATGGAAAATTCACAGACAAGAAAAAGGAAAGGGGAAGAGAGAAAAGAGAGAATAGGAGAAGAGAGGAGAGGAGCCCAGCAAGATAACTCAGTGTATAAGGGGACTTCTTAGGTACCGACTAGGTCCCATCATTGTTGTGCCGATAACATGTTGAAAACCTGAGCCACCTGGGCAGTGATGGCACAAGCCTTTAATCCCAGCACTTGGGAGGCAGAGGCAGGCGTATTTCTGAGTTCGAGGCCAGCCTGGTCTACAGAGTGAGTTCCAGGACAGCCAGGGCTACATAGAGAAATCCTGTCTCGAAAAACAAAACAAAACAAACAAACAAACAAAAAACAGAGTCACAGACTCCTCCTTGCCAGTTACACAGTGTGTGCTTCTCACTGTACACACATGTCACATGTGGTTCTGTTAAAAAACAGATTCTGAGACTGCAAGAGGGTTTCCAGTGAAAGCTTGTGGGGCTGAGTTCAAATCCCAGAAGCTACAGAGAAGGCTAGATCTGGCTGTGCACAAACTTATGACTCTAACATTGCGGGTTTGAGGGGTGGGTAGTACTGAGACAGGAGGATTGCTGGATTTGCCAATGACCAGAGGTTTTAGTTAGGATTACTATTGCTCTGGTAAAACACCAAAACCAAAGCAAGTTGGGGAGTAAAGAGTCTATTTGGCTTACACTTCCACATCGCTGTTCATCTTTGCAGGAATTCAGGACAGGAACTCAAGCAGGGCAGGAACCTGGAGGCAGGAGCTGATGCAGAGGCCATGGAGGGGTGCTGCTTACTGGCTTGCTCCCCATGGCTTGCTCAGCCTGCTTTCTTATAGAACCCAGGAACACCAGCCCATGCATGGCCCCACCCACAGGCCATCAATCACTAATTAAGAAAATGCCTTACAGCAGGGTCTTAGGGAGGCATTTTCTCAATTGAGGCTCCATCCTTTCTGATGACTCTAGTTTGTTATTTTAGTTAGGGCTTCTATTGCTAAAAACATTAGGACCAAGGCAACTTTCATAATTTTGTTTTGTTTTGTCTTGTTTTTGTTTTTGTTTTTCAAGGTAAGGTTTTTCTGTGTAGCCTTGGCTGTCCTGGAACTCACTCTGTAGACCAGGCTGGCCTCGAACTCAGAGATTCACCTGTCTCTGCTTCCTGAGTGCTGGGATTAAAGGCTTGTGCTGCCACCACCACCCAGTTTAGGAAAACATTTAATTGAAGCTGGCTTACAGTTTAGGGGTTTAGTCCATTATCATCATGGTGGGAAGCATCATGCAGGCAGACATGGTGCTGGAGAAGGAGCTGAGAGTTCTACATCTGAATCTGAAGGCAGCCGGGAGAGACTGATTCTGGGCCTGGCTTGTGCATCTTAAACCTCAAAGCCCACTCTCAGTGACACACTTCCTCCAATGAGGCCACACCTCCTAATAGTGTCACTTCCTATGGGAACCATTTTCAATCAAACCACTACACTTGTGTCAAGTTGACATATGACTAATGGGCACACCAGGCTTTGCATAAAGTGGGATAGAAGTCAAAGCAAAATATCTAATATTTATAAAGAGGTTGCAATGCCCCAGGCCCCAGGGGGCTGGGGATGGTACCTAGGGCTTTGTGACTGCTACACAAGTGTTCTACAAGTGAGCATAGCCCAACCCTCCAAGGTTTTCATGCCGTAAGTACACTGTACCATTATCTATATCTCAAAGACAAGGAGTTACTCAAGGTCACACCTACAGCAGGAATGAGAATCATAATATGAATCCAGGTGACATTCCAGGCTAATTTTTAGAGTCTCTATAGTGTGTGTGTGTGTGTGTGTGTGTGTCAGAGAGAGGGGGGGAGAGAGAGAGAGATCTCCAAGACTGGAAGAGAGCATCGGACCACCTGGATCTGGTTGTGAGCCACCTGACGTGGATACTAGGAACAGATCTAGGGTCCGCTGGAAGAACGGGAAGTACCCTTAACCACAGAGCCATCTCTCCAGCTCTGATCTCTGATTTTTATCCCTTCAGTATACCGAGTTTGTAAAGAAGCATTTGGAGCCAGGTATGGTGGTTCACATCTGTAATCCCAGCTCTCAAGAGACTGAGGCAGGAGAACTGCCATGACTTTGAGGTCATCCTGGGTGATATAGTTAGTTCCTGGTCGGCATAAGCTATAGTGTGAGACCCTGTCTGAAAAACCAAACAGAAATGTTTGGTCCCAGTGATAGTTCCTCTCTCTTACCATCTTGATTTAGATTCATCTGGACTCAGAATCACATTGTTGTATGATATTTAATAACTCTATTAGTTCTTTAAAAAAAAAAAAAAAGATTTATAAGCCGGGCAGTGGTGGTGCATGCCTGTAATCCCAGCACTTGGGAGGCAGAGGCAGGTGGATTTCTGAGTTCGAGGACAGCCTGGTCTACAGAGTGAGTTCCAGGACAGCCAGGACTGCACGGAGAAACCCTATCTCGAAAAAAAAAATTATTTATTATTATATGTAAGTACACTGTAGCTGTCTTCACACACACCAGAAGAGGGTATCAGATCTCCTTACGGATGGTTGTAAACCACCATGTGGTTGCTGGGATTTGAACTCAGAACCTTCAGAAGAGCAATCAGTGCTCTTAACCACTAAGCCATCTCTCCAGCCCCTATTACTTCTTACTTTGACCCAGCCAGTTACCCAATCATCGAGTCCTATCAACTTGTTTAATTAGCTTTACCACAATTCCTGGGCAATGACCCCAAACTATTTTGCTTTACTAGACTGGCTATTTCCCGGCTGTGCTCCCCAAGTTCTTGTGTTTGAGTCTTGCCTCAGTTATTTCTGCTCCAGCAGTCTGCCCTCAGGGGGCATTTCTCTCGCTCTGTGCTCCTGGTCCAATTGTCTAATGGAGACCTTCTGTTCGCTCCATCTCCCTTCTCCTTCTTTACCAATCTCTCTCTCTCTCTCTCTCTCTCTCTCTCTCTCTCTCTCTCTCTGAGTGTGTGTGTGATTGTCTCTGTGTCTCTGTATCTCTCTGTGTGTCACTCTGCCTCTGTCTTTGTCTCTTTCAGTCTCTCTCTGCCTCATGCAACCCCCAGCTCAGTAACCGAAACCCCACCTACATCTATTGCCCCACTTTTATTTAACCAGTCAGAGAACCTAAGCTAGCAAAGTTTACACAACATCATTTGGTGTACATGAGAATCTGCCTGTCTAGACTGCATCCAGATCTTGGTGACCAGCATTGAGAATCTGAAATCTTTTTTTTTTTCTTCAAGACAGGGTTTCTCTGTGTAGCCCTGGCTGTCCTGGAATTCACTTTGGAGACCAGGTGGGCCTCGAACTCAGAAATCTGCCTGCCTCTGCCTCCCAAGTGCTGGGAATAAAGGCATGCACCACCACGCCTGGCTCTGAGCATCTGAAATCATAGCAGCACCAGACCAACCCCCAACAGAATCATTTCTGAGGCACACCCTGGGGGTGTCTATGAAGGTATTCCATACTAAGCTAGAAAGGGAAAGGGGATAAATCTAAGTGTAATGGGGGTTGCAGGGAGGGACAAGGAGGCAGAGAGAGAGAGAGAGAGAGAGAGAGAGAGAGACTGTAATACCATCTTCAATTCCTAATTCCCTCTGCCATTCTCATAGACTGTATTCCTTCAAACCATGAGCAAAAATAAATCCTTTAAAAATATTTTTTGTTTACTGTATTGTTTTTGTAAATTGTGCACATGTGTGTGCATCCATGTATAGATCTGCACAATGTATGAGGGTTCTGGACCATGATAGAGACATCAGATCTCCCTGAAGTTGAAGTCACAGGAGGTGGTGAGCCACCCGACCTGGGTGCTGGGAATTGAACTCTGATCTTTTACAAGAGCTGTAAGCACTCTTAACCAAAAAGCCATCTCTCCAGCACAATCTTCTCTTGTCCCGTACTATGGTCATTTGCATAAGAGTTGTCTGTCACATTAATAAGTTATTTGTACACTTAATCCCTTGCTGATGGTACTGTTGGGGAAGGGTTTTAGGACTTTTAGGAGGTAGAGCCTTATGGGTGGAAGTATGTCACTGATAGGGCATGCATTTTACCTGTTCTCTCTCTCTGTCTTTCTGTCTGTTTCTCTCTTTGCTTTCTGTGTGTGGATAAAAATGTGATCAGCCAGGTGTGGTGGTATATACCCTTATTCCAAGCACTTGGAGACAGGCAGAGGCAGAAGCAGAGGCAGAGGCAGGAGAGTTTCTGTGAGATCAAGACCAGTTTGGCCTACATAGTGAGCTCTAGGACAGCCAGGGTTACATAAAAGGAGGAGGGGGAGGAGGAGGAAGGGAGAGGAAGAGGAGGAGGAGGAGGAGAAGGAAAAGGAGAAGGAGAAGGAGAAGGAGGAGGAGGAGGAGGAAAAGAAGAAGAAGAAGAAGAAGAAGAAGAAGAAGAAGAAGAAGAAGAAGAAGAAGAAGAAGAAGAAGAAGAAGAAGAAGAAGAAATAAATGAAATATAATCATCCAGCTTCCTGTTTCTCCTATCTGCCAGGAGCCTCCCAGCCTGGAGCAGGTTGAAACAGGACATGGAGCAGGATTCTGGTGTGGCTTTAAGTCTCCAGACTTTCTAGCTCTCTAACTATACTGAATGCTGATGATAACTTCTAAAATATCCTAAAAACTTTCTTGCTCTCTCTGAGGGTAAAAAGCTGCTGGTTTGGGCAAGTAACACCTGCAGCTTAACAGTGAGGGAGTAAGGAATATGTTCTATCTCTGCAGGAGCCAGCTTCCAGCCTGCTAGTTAAAGTTGCAGGAAGAAAAGGGAACACTTTGAAAAGTGAATTTAGCATTTATTTCTAAGTTGTAAAAAGTTACCTATGAAAGCTCCCTAAGAAAAAGGGGGGAAGCAAAATGATCATCTCTTTGTCTAAAAAGTGTTCTGTCCAAAAAAGTTCTCCTCAGCTCAGTTCTGCCTCATCTTGTCCTTAGCACTTACACATCTTTCAGAACACCTGATCACATGGTAAAAAGTTCATCTAGAGTTTACACATAAATTAAAATCACAAATCAAATAAGAAGTTTGAAACTGAGAATGTTTACATACATATCCATTAGGAATAATTATACGGCTAAACATTCATCACCTGTCACTGCTCTACAGGTTCAGGGAGAGTTAAAAACCATAACTAGCCGGGCGTGGTGGCACACTCTTTTAATCCCAGCACTCGGGAGGCAGAGGCAGGTGTATTTCTGAGTTTGAGGCCAGCCTGGTCTACAAAGTGAGTTCCAGGACAGCCAGGGCTATACAGAGAAACCCTGTCTCGAAAAACCAAAAAAAAAAAAAAGAAAAAAAAAGAAAAAACAAAACCATAACTAAGTCATTCGTGAAGTTTTATATAGATAAACCCAGACAATATTTTATCTTCTATCCTAGCACCTATAATAAATCATAGTTCCCTATGACTATATTTTTTATGACCTTTGGTTAATGGTTTTACAGCCTCTTGGAATGCGCTCTGAGTAGGAGAAAGTCTGGCTACTATCTAGAAGCAATTAACTGGTGACACTTGGGAGACTGACAGAGTTCTCATTGCAGTTTTGACTACCAGAAAAGGACCTAATAGCAGTTCTAGTATAAAAGAGCTTCATAATTACTGATATGTTAGGAATTCTTATAGGATCATCATTAAGAATTAAAAAGTCATCTATTTGTTACACAGCATCACTACAAGACAGTACATCTTCAAAGTTCTGCAGAGATCTGCTCAAAAGTGTGGGCTAATACCTACTGTACTGGCTAGTTTTGTGTCAACTTGACACCGCTGGGGTTATCACAGAGAAAGGAGCTTCAGTTGAGGAAATGCCTCCATGAGATCTAGCTGTGGGGTATTTTCTCAATTAGTGATCAAGGGGGAAAGGACCCTTGTGGGTGGGACCATTTCTGGGCTGGCAGTCTTGGTTCTATAAGAGAGCAGGCTGAGCAAGCCAGGGGAAGTAAGCCAGTAAAGAACATCTCTCCATGGCCTCTGCATCAGCTCCTGCTTTCTGTCCTGCTTGAGTTCCAGTCCTGACTTCCTTCAGTGATGAACAGCAATGTGGAAGTGTAAGCTGAATAAACCCTTTCCTCCCCAACTTGCTTCTTGGTCATGATGTTTGTGCAGGAATAGAAACCCTGACTAAGACACCTACTGATTCCTATATATGTTTTTTTTTCCCTCGCTCCAGCCGGCCCCGTACGGCCCCGCTCGCTCCGGCCAGCCCCCCTATATATGTTTAATAATAACAGGAAAAGCATATTAATAGCAAGAATCTTTCCTAAAATGATTTTCTCCTGGACCTTGCCTATAAGAGCAAATCTATCATGGATTATTATAATCCAAAGCAGACCATCTCAGGAGTATCACCTGCCGGTTATTAGCTTGTATTACTATGGCTCCTGACACCTATCACCTACAACCACCTGCCTACCTCTTCCCTCGAGCCCAGCCACACCATGATGGATGCTGTCCCTCCGGAACCCTAAAGAAAAATAAAGTCTTCCAGAAGTTGGTCTTGGTCTTGGGGTATTTTCTCACAGAGGCAGAGACACAAACCAGGATAGGTGTTTTGTCACAGCGAGGAGGAAGGCGACTCATTGTGTTTGTTGATGAATGTGTGGTAAACCAAGTTAGGAAGCTAAAAGCTAAATTGTAAATCCAGACTGCACAGGCTACAGGAAACCTCATTTGAAAAAATTTCCTCTGTATTCACCTGTGACAGATGGGTGGGGCCATCCCTGGGCAGGTGGTCCTGGGTTCTGTAAGAAAGCAGGCTGAGCAAGCCATGAGGAGCAAGCCAGTAAGCAGCATCCCTCCATGGCCTCTGCATCAGCTCCTGCCTCCAGGTTCCTGACCTGTGTGAGGAATCGGAAAAAAAAACAAAAAACAAAAAACAAACCTTATCTGCTGGGCACTTCTTCTGTGAGACATTTTCTTTTTTTCTTTTTTTCTTTCTTTTTTTTTTTGGTTTTTCAAGACAGGGTTTCTCTGTATAGCCCTGGCTGTCCTGGAACTCACTTTGTAGACCAGGCTGAGAGACATTTTCTTGAACAGATTACTCAAAGCTGGAAGATTTGCCCTCAATGTGCACCTTCTGTTGGCAGCCCTCATGGAAGGACAAGGAAGAAGGAAGCTTTGCTTTTTATTTATTTATTTATTTATTTTGGTTTTTCAAGA
The DNA here is from genome assembly GCA_902729485.2 of Mus minutoides. Lineage (NCBI taxonomy): Eukaryota > Metazoa > Chordata > Mammalia > Rodentia > Muridae > Mus > Mus minutoides. The sequence continues at coordinate 5,428,059 of LR749484.1, forward strand.
CAGGGTTTCTCTGTGTAGCCCTGGCTGTCCTAGAACTCACTCTGTAGACCAGGCTAGCCTCGAACTCAGAAATCTGCCTGCCTCTGCCTCCCAAGTGCTGGGATTAAAGGCGTGCGCCACCACACCCGGCCAAAGCTTTGCTTTTTTGCCTGCTTACTCTTACTCTTGGTGGCAAGTTCATCTATTTATTCTGTTGTAGTAGCATCTCTCTGTCAGGAGGCCTGAACCATATCCTTTAGGTCAAACTAGTAAACCCCCTTTTAATGTTTATATGTTTTGTTCCTTTGGTAAACCCTGACTAATACATGGTTGTAGGCATCAATTTTTTCCAAACTACTTTAATAAGGGTTCAGCCTCTTCTCTAGCCCACCTCTCACCAGAGGTAATAGAAGGGATAATTTATTAGGATATGGGGGAAGTGGACCTGTTTAGTTCTTTGGGGATGAGCTTGATCTTCGTTGGCAGTTCAGTCCTGTAGCAAATATCAAATATGAGTCAGGAGCTACAGTTCAGTCCTCTTGGCAGGCAGACACCACACCCAAACCAGCAGCTTCAGTTCAACCCTGAGGAACCCACAGGCTTGCCAACTGGCCCAAAGCTGCTGAAGTGGCAAGCTGCCGCAGGGATCTCATGAATAGTCCTTGGGCAAATTTCTCTCAATGCCGATGTTACCACAAGTTGAGATCAACAACGCTATGTAAGAGAACTGATACATACGTGTTGTTACTGAAGAATAATAGCAAGGCAGAGCAAAGAAAACCAATGCTCAGTGCTTGCCTCCCACTGTCTGTGGGGTCATATTTATACTCCTTCATCAAGTGTCCTTCCACATGTCTGCTCTATCAAAACATCCTTTCACCCGAGTCTGCTTCTGGAAAACATTCTTTCCCATGTCTAATTTAGCAAGACACGCTTTCACCCGTGTGGCCCAGCAAACCATCATTTGACATAACTGACTTTCCAGAGAAACTAGAAGTTTCCGCTTCACATAGTCAGAAGAGAGATGAGTAGAAATAAAATCAGCCTTGGTGAGTCTCACATCAGAGCCGTGTCCTTTTTGCTGAAGTACAGTGATCACTGACTTTAACACAAAGTGTCTACCAGAGCTGGAACCGAGTTTTGGAAGCAGTTCAACTGCCCACCTTGGACAATTCCTTCTTCAGCATTCAGTCATCTTCCCAACTGGGGAAAAAGGGATCCCACGTGCATTTGAGCCCTCGGGACCAACCACAGGGTGGGTTGCCCAGGTCTTTCTGTCTCTTCTCGCAGAGACTAATTTATAGTCTAACTGTATGAATCGTATAGGCTGGAGAGATGGCTCAGCAGTGAAGAATGTATATAGCTCTTGCAGAGGACCACATGGGTGGCTCACAGCGACCTGTAACTTCAGCTCTAGGCAAACCAATGCCCTCATCGGGAACCTGCATGTACCTGAAACCACACATGCACATGTTCACACACCAACACACACACACACACACACACACACACGTAATTAAAACTATAAAATAAATGTTTTAAAAAAGAGTAACTAGGTCTGTGTAAGTCAGGGTTTCTCAACCTCTGGGGCCAGGTAATTCTTTGTTAGGGGTGAAACTCTTCTATATATTAAGTGGTTCCAGCAGCATTCCATCCTGCTGTAACTAGAAAAATCTATATCACCTCACCTGTGATAATTAACATGATGTCTCAGTCCTTGCCACAGCCCTCTAGGATAGGAGGGACACCGAAATACCCCCATCTGAGAGGCACCAGTATAGATCAATGACAGTTTATGCTTCAGGAGTGCCCACCACCATCTGTTTGTGGGCGTATACGTTGGCACAAACCTTAGGAGGGTGATTTCAAAAGTAGGCTTTGGAAAGCAATCATTAAAATATTCAAAATATTTGCATTGGAAGGAAGGGAACAGATCTATTATTTATAGCCCTGAAAGTGTAATAGATTCATTAGGAATAAGGGTTTGACTGGGTATAAGGCTGTATTTTCCTCATCTGATAGACACAGACTCAGCGACTGCCAGCTCCCTGCAAACTCTGAAGCAGCCATATGCACGAGGGAGCTTAGGCATATGTGGTCCAATGAGGCATTGGTGGTCTAGCCTAGTCTACACAGTGGTCCCTGGACCGCAGTGGCTGGTCCAAGTTCATCAAACTGATGGTATTGGGAGATGGGGTCAGCGAGAGGCAGTTATATCCTGAAGATGGAGCCCTTCTGAAACACAGACACCATCATTCATGAGTGACATACTCTCATCAAATCTGTGAGCACCTTGACCTTCAACTTCCAAGCCTCCAGATCAATACATTCAATTGCTTATTGATTACAGCCTCTAAAGTATTTGGACTTTAAATTAACTTCTGTATGTGTGTGTGCGTAAGGGCACACACATGTACATGCACACACTCACACATGCGTACACACCCTCATGCCAAGACAACATGTAGAGGTCAGTTTTCTCCTTCAACCACGTGGGTCTCACTGGGCAGAGGTGGCACATACCTTTAATCCCAGGACTAGGGAGACAGAGGCAGGTGGATCTCTGTGAGTTTGAAGCCAGCCTGGTCTACAGAGTGAATTCCAGGATAGCCAGGGTCATTACATAGAGAAACCCTATCTCAGGGGGCCCAGAGGGGTATGTGGGTTTGAGATCAAACCCAAGTGGTCAGGTTTTATGGCAAGTGGATTTATCCACTGAGCCATCATGGTGGCCTGGTCTAAAATGTTGCTATAGCAACTCACACTGACAAATTACACTTTCTTCGGCATCTTAGTTAACCTGAGCCGGTGAGTCAGGCAAAAGGATTCTCTTTCTTCTCTGGTTTTAAAGACGTAAGGATGTGACACACACACACACACACACACACACACACACACACACACACACCCCGTCCAGCAAAAATGCTCGTGCCTAAGGAACAACATGGGGAGCAGATGCCCAGAATCTCTCTGTTTGTGGGAGTCCAGCGCCACGTGGTGGCAGCCATCTTGGATAGAACCCAAGGTAGATACAGGATAAACAAACTCAGGAAGCGAGACAGCCAAGCATGATGTTCTGACATTGGACGGGTCAGTCGCTTCTGAAAACACCCAAGGACCTTCCAGTTGGCAGTAGCCCACTTTTATCTAGATTGGCATCCAAAGACCCTACTTCATGCTTACGTGTGCAGGAAACATCCACCTTGCTGCTTGCCCAAACGCTGCTCCTAACAGAGCACACTGTTGTCTTCTTCCCGTGGTCTCTCAGCATCTTCCACTTTGGGCAAGTGGTTCTCATACATGAGATTTTTTTCCACAGCAGTATTTAAGTCTGGAGTTCTGGTCTCCCAGCCACCACTCCACTTCCTCCGTCTCCTCTTTATTGCGAATGTGAGGTGTCTATGTGTGTATATCGTCATGCATACACACATGCATGCATATGAGTTTGAAGGGAAATCAGCAGTAGGTGTCTTCCTCGGTTGCTCTCTGACACATGTTTTTGGAAGACAGCATTCCTTGAACTTGGAACTCACAGATTCCACTGAACTGGCCGGCAAACTCCAGGGATGCACTTGTCTATCCCCGTTTGCACAACACGCCAGCCCTGGGGCTGCAGACGTGCCTTGCTGGGGATCCAAACTCATCTAAGTACTTAACTGTTCCCCCAACCCCAATGTTCTGCTTGTTTCCATGGCGACTTTCCAGCAGGGCATTCTCAAGGTTTTCTCATGTAAGCCAGGAATTTTCCCTCTATTCACGGCAGATAATTCAGATTGGATCTCTTTCCTTTGTGACCGTAGGATTCTAATACACCTTGGCATAGACAGTCAACTCAAGACCAAGAATACTGGTGAGATTTTTGACTTGTAAATAGCTCAAGGAAAGAATACCTGTGCAAATAAGATGCATGCAAATTTACCTGGGAACCTATTTTGTAAAACTTTAAGTGGCTTCTGAAAGTTCTTAACAGATGCAGCTGCCTACTGGTATAGATAGATGTGTGAGGCTAGTTAGGTTTTATTGTTGTTGTTGTTGTTTTAATAATTATTTAATAAATAATTATTTATTTATTTTATGCATGTAAATACACTGATGCTCTTCTCAGGCACACCAGAAGAGGGTATCAGATCCCATTACAGGTGGTTGTGCGCTGCCATGTGGGTGCCGGGAATTGAACTCAGGTTCAATTGAACAGCAGCAGTCAGTGCTTTTTTTTTTTTTTTTTTTTTTTTTTTTTTTTTTTTTTTTTTTTTTTTTTTTTTTTTTTTTTTTTTTTTTTTTTTTTTTTTTTTTTTTTTTTTTTTTTTTTTTTTTTTTTTTTTTTTGGTTTTTCGAGACAGGGTTTCTCTGTATTGCCCTGGCTGTCCTGGAACTCACTCTGTAGACCAGGCTGGCCTTGAACTCAGAAGTCCACCTGCCTCTGCCTCCCAAGTGCTGAGATTAAAGGCATGCGCCACCATGCCCGGCTGCAGTCAGTGCTCTTAACCATTGAGCCATCTCTCCAGCCTAGGAGGCTGGTTTTTAATTGCCAACTTGACCCAGGCTAGAATCACTTGGGCAGAGAGCCTCAGTAAAACATTGTCTTCATTGGGTTGGCCTGGAGGCATGTCGTTGGGCAGGGGTGGGGCAGATCGATTCATTAAGTTAACTGAGATGGGACGACCTAGCCCAAGGTGGGTGGCACCATCCCCCAAGGCAGGGTTTCCAGTGGAGAAATAGAACTGGAAGACATGTGACTGGCTGTGGTTTGAAGTCCTGCCTTGACTTCCCCACAATGCTTTGCAAGCTGAAATGAACCCCCTCCACCCCCCATCCACCTCCCTTAAGTTGCTTTTTTTGTCAGAGCATTTTATCACAGCAGGAGGACTGAAATGAGAACAGACAGCCACCTCAGCCGTCTGTACTGTGGAAGACCTCAACTTCCCCCAAATTTGACAGTCATTACCACATCTGCCTTCCAACGGGTGCTCAACCAGGCAGAGGAGACACTGCCATCCCCATCTCTAGGTGAGAAAATGAAGACAACCACAAGGCAAAATGACCTTCTAATGCAATTCAGGAGTCTGGAGGAGAGAAGCAATTTCCAAATTCAATCGGTGGTGAGCTGCACCATGAGGAATTTGACGCTAACGGCTGAAGCTCTGAAGCCTGAGAATGATTTATCTCCTTTTGTAAATAATGTATTATCCCTCTAACAACCTGATCCCTGCCAACGTTTAACATGCTTATCAAGGGCAGAGAAAGGAATAACATTATAACTGGCACACTGGCAAACCTCCTGGGAGGGTAATGTATGTTGGAGGTCCAATGACAGGCTCCGTAGCACAGAAAAAAAAAAAACATGAAAATTCAATAGGTTAGCCAGTGCCCAGAATTGCTTCAGCCCTGAGAGGTGATGATTCACCCAAGATAAACATCGAACTGGTGTCATTCAAGATAAACACTGGACGGGGCCTTCCTGTCCGTTCCCTCTGTCTTATTAAGGATCATTCACACCCAGAAGTGGTACAGCGCACCATGCAATCTTGAGTGTTGTTACTGCTGATGTTTTGGAGACAGGGTTTTAGAGGTGTTTGCCACACCTCCCCCTTCGCACTGCACACCCCCTGAAAACTAGAGTGTCTTTTTGTTGTTGTTTTTTGGTTTTTTTGTTTGTTTGTTTTGTTTTTCGAGACAGGGTTTCTCTGTATAGCCCTGGCTGTCCTGGAACACACTTTGTAGACCAGGCTGGCCTCGAACTCAGAAATCTACCTGCCTCTGCCTCCCGAGTGCTGGGATTAAAGGTGTGCGCCACCACGCCTGGCGTGTTTTTTTTAAATAAAAAAGGACTGCCCCAAAACAGAACTATAGGACAATAGATTGTATAGAAATTATATTGAGCAACCCGAGGTACTGAAGTTATGCTACATATAAAAAAAATGCAGATATCGTGCATGAAGCCCTTGTATCTGAAAAAGGAAGGGAAGGGGGGAGGGAAAGATGGAGGGAGGGAAGGAGAAAGAGAGACAGACATACAGACAGAAAAGGAACAAACATTCATTTGCCAAGAGATGGCTCAGCAGTTAAGAAAACTAGCTGCTCTTCCAGAGGACCCGGATTTGATTCTCAGTGTCAACATGGCAGCTCCCAAACATCTGTAACTGCAGTTCCAGAGGATCTGATGTTCCCTTCTGGTCTCCACAGGCCTATATGCAGGCAAAACACACATATACTTAAAATGTAAAATTGTGTGTGTGTGTGTGTGTGTGTGTGTGTGTGTGAGAGTGAGTGATTTACAAAACTGAGAACTCCTAAACTTGGCCCTAGGATACATTTTGAAGATGAACTGAATATCTGTTTGGGTTTCAATCTTCCTGAGACAAGGATTTATGTTTGCGTAGCTTCTTTGTGAGGTAAACAAAGCATTACCATAGAGTAAGGAAGAGCATGGCTCAGGGAGAGACAGCTGGTGAGAGTATGCATGGCTCTCATATCCCAAGTGTGATGTAAGTTGCCTAGGTAGAAAAGCAACCGGTTGTCTTAAGCAGCTGCAAAGCCAATGGACCATAGCGATGACCAGCCCACAAGACAGCCCACGGGTGCAGTCACAGCACTTACATTGTTTGGCTAACCAACACCCATCCAGTTGAACTTCAGGTCCACTCAGAAGGAAGGAATTCATACTTGGTACCAACATGGTGGTGCACACCTTTAATCCCAAGACTCTGGAGGCAGAGGCAGGCAGATCTCCCAGTTCGAGGCCAGCCTGGTCCAGGCCAGCCAGAGATACACAGAGAAACCTTGTCTCGAAGTGAAAACAAACAAACAAACCCTTGAAGGCCAGCTTCAGTAACATAGTACCTCCAGTGAGACTCCACCTCTTGAACCTCCCAAACAGCACCATCAACTTGGGACCAAGAATTGAAACATCTGAGCCCATGGAAGACAGTCTCATTCAAACCACTACATCGTCAAAGAAGCTTCGCTTTGCGCCAGATGGATACTACAGTGGTTTGAATGAGAATGTTTCCCCCGTAGGCTCATAAGTTTGAATGATTGCATTTGGTGGAACTGTTTGGGAAGGCTTGGGAGGCGTGACCTTGTTAGAGAAGACCTTGTGAGACTGTGTATCAGTGAAGGCAGACTTTCAAATGCCCACACCATCTCCAGATACTTCTGTCTGCCTCATGCTTGTGGATGGAACAGAAGCTCTCAGCTACTGCTCCAGCACCATGCCTGCCTCTTGCCATGCTCCCCACCATGATGGTGAATGAACTCTAATCCTCTGAACTGTAAGCACCCAAACAAACTCTTCCTTTTGAAGTCGCCTTGGTCATGGTATCTCTTCACAGCAACAGAAAAGTAAGTGAGACAGAGACCATGACATAAATCCACAACTGTAGGATGTGTTTCAGGTGCTGAGGTCCTATTCCCCAATTGGGTCTCATTTGATCAATAAAGATACCAGTGGCCAATGACTGAGGATGGGGTGGGACACTTAGTCCTGGAGGACTCAGGAAGGACTGGGAGGACTGGGGAACAAGAAGGACGCAGTAGCAACTGGAAATGAAGCCAATTAGCCATGTGAGGTTGGGTTGGAGTGGCCAATGGCCACTCTATCCCAATTGTGTCTAGGGTAGCAGGGGAGGTTTAGAAGTGTGTAGTCATTGAGTTATCAAAGGCATTTTAACGTTGACTGGTTGTGTGTGTGTGTGTGTGTGTGTGTGTGTGTTGTATTTTTTTTCTCTGTGGATCCAAGGGAATCTGGGCAGGGCTGATAGTGAGATCTGCCCGGAGCTTAAAGCAGGGTAGCAAAAACTACCAGCAACACACAACTGGTCTAAATGCAGAGACTATCCTGTGATGGAGAGTCCATCTGAATGGACAATCTGCAACACAATCCTGCTCCTAAGATCAGGAAACAAAGTTGCAAAAAGATTGTAAGAGGCAGGGGAGCAAGATATCTGCTACAAGATAGTGTCTGTAGTGGCTTGGATGGGTTTGGCCCCCACAGATTCATGTGTTTGAATGATTGGCTACAGGAGTGGAATTGTTAGCAGGTGTGGTCTTATTGAAGGAAGTGTGTCACTGTGTAGGAGGGCTTTGAGGTCGCCAATGCTCAGGCTCTGCCCAGTATGGAGGCTAGTCTCCTGGCTAGTCTCCTCCTGGCTGCCTTAGGATCAAGATATAGAACTCTCAGCTCCTCCAGCACCATGTCTACCTGCATGCTTCCTGTCATATGTGATGATAATGGGCAGAACCTCTGAAAGTGTAAGCCAGCCCCAACTGATCATGGTATCTCTTCACATCAATAATACTCAAACTAAGACAGTGTCCTTAAAAAAAAAAAGATTTATTTTATCTATATGAGTGTCTTGCTTGTATGTATGTATGTATGTATGTATGTATGTATATGTGTATGCATATGTGTGTCTGTATGTATATGTGTGTGTGTGTTGTGTGGTTACCTGTTGTCCAAAGAGGTCAAAACAGGGTCTGGGATCCCTTCAGCATTACAGGCAATTGTGACCTACCATGGGTGCTAGGAACCAAACCTGGGACCTTTGGAAGCAGCCAGTGCTCTTAACCACTAAGCCATCTTTCCAGCATCTTGCTCCCGACTTTCTACTTTCTACTTTTTGCCTTTCATTCAGTCAGGTGGTAATACCGTGCCACTCACACTGGGTCTCTTTCACCCACCCTCAGTTAATCCTCTTTGGAAACATGCTCACAGATAAGCCACAGATGAACTCACCAATCTCCTAGGGGGTTCTAAATCCAGGAAGGCTGACCATCAAGTCTAACTACAGAGTATACGAACATGGACCTTTCCAAAAAGTGTGTATGGCTAACACTGGTCTGTGAAACCCAGGGTAGAACAGTTTCCTCTGAGATTGACACATTCTATCCTGCAGGAATGCTCTACACAGGAAAAAGGTTAAACAACTCAAAATGGCTTCAGGAAGTCCCTGAAACCGACCAGATTTGCTAGACCCTCTCCCTCACAGGGTAAACAACAAAGACTGAGAACCCTCCTCAGAGAGGGGAGAGCCAAGCTGCAAGGAAGACTCCTGCAGCCAAACCAGTTGCCTTTTGTTGTTGTTGTTGTTGTTTTGTTTTTTTGAGACAGGGTTTCTCTGTATAGCCCTGGCTGTCCTGGAACTCACTTTGTAGACCAGGCTGGCCTTGAACTCAGAAATCCACCTGCCTCTGCCTCCTGAGTGCTGGGATTAAAGGCCTGCGCCACAATGCCCGGCTTCAAACCAGCTGCCTTAAAGTAACAACATCCAGCCAAGCTGACCTGAAGAGGTTTAGACCAACAGAGGCACCTGGAAAGAACGCTCTTCAACCTGCTGAGCTGCCTGCAGGCTGTGCAGTGTGCTCCACGTGTCAGCTTTGTGAGCTGTTGCCCATGCCAGGGAGGACTTTCTGTGTCTTTGACATATTTCTGCTCCTCCAAGTAGCCCTTCACCCATATTCCTACAAGTAACCCCAATAAAACTCATTGGTTCACCAGTTGGACCTCAGTGGTGCCCATATTTTAGTTTGTTGTGGGATCGTGATATGGGGTCAGTCCCTTGCGTGTTGAGTGTCTCTGGGAAGTTTGGTCACATAACAAAATTCCAAGAATGTAACTGTAAAAGAGGCTTGAGAGATGGTTCAGTGGTTAAGAGCACCGACTGCTCTTCCAGAGGTCCTGAGTTCAATTCCCAGCAACCACATGGTGGCTCACAAGTATCTGTCATAGGATCTGATGCCCTCTTCTGGTGTGGCTGAAGACAGTGACAGTGTACTCATATGCATACAATAAATGAACTAATTAAAAACATTTAAAAAGTGCAATCATTTTCAGCTCTCATGCCTGTTTTTATGAAGTAAAACTATTATGTTTGCCTCTTAAGGGAAACATATTATAGCCCAAACCCCCAGACAGCTAAATGCCTGTGAACCACCACTTAAACAACTCCTTGCTGATTCCTAGAATGTAAAACAGTCACAAGGATTCTAGCACTGGAGGCTTCCCGGGAGCCTGGCTTCCCACGTCGTTGGTAATTCTTTTCTCCACAGGGTTGTTATTAAGAACAGTATGCCAGGACACCTACAAGCAAAGATTAGGCTCATAAACAGCCTGCATCTGAGTTGCCATTGGGTGTTCTTAGATGCACATGGCAGCCTGCTGAGTATACATTCCCCAACACGATTGCTGGAGCTATCTTTAGTCTCTTCCTCACAGCTTCTGCTCATGAGAATAAGCACGCTCATATGACAGTCATCTGAAGGGCAGCCCTGACCTTATGAAACACATCATTCCAGTCTGTTGGTAGATGTCTGACTGAGGGGGTCCATGAGGGGCATTGTTGTATGTAGTAGGTCTTATATATCTCATTAATACATTTGATTCATGCTTACAGAGCAGTTATTATGTGACAGGTACTATTCTAGATACTGAGCTCAAGGGTAAAAGGGTCAGAGAGTACTAGTTCAAGGCCAGCCCAGTCTACAGAGGTGAGTTCAAGGACAGCCTGGTCTACAGTGGTGACTTTAAGGACAGCCAGGGCTATGTTGACTCTGTCTCAAAAAAAAAAAAAACAAAAAAAACCAAATAAACAAATAAACAAATAAACAAAAAAAAAAAGCAAGTTCCATTCCAAGATCTCAGACTGGGAAGAAAATGTTCAAACCAAAATTATAACACAACTCCATTAGTATTTATTTATTTATTTATTTATTTATTTATTTATAGTTTTCTGTGTTCCAGAAAAAAAATAAAACAGCTTATTTATCCTTATTTAGGATATCTAACACATTGCCGGGTAGTGTGAATTATGTATAGGAAAGGAGGAAGAGAAACAAATCAAGAACGAAGACAGAGATAGGGCCAGAGACAGGATTAACAGACACAGATATGAACAGTTCCGCTGTGCAGACAGCCCTGGGCAGTTGCTGGTGTAATAGGTGTTCCTGGGGTTCTGCTAGAGCCCCTCAGTGCTCACTCTATGCACTAATCAATGCTCACTGTGACCTGACCCGGTGCTTTCTTCCTGGGAGCACACCTAGCAACGTGTCCTCAAAAGCCTGCAAGTCCATAGTCCCAGAAGAGCCCTCAGCTAGTGACGGATGAGAGCTGGTAGATCAAAACCTGATAGATCAATACCTGATAGGTCAATACCTGCTATTATGCCAGACTACCTGAGACAGTCAGTCTGGAGAAGCACAGGCTGATTTTGGCTCATGGTGTCAGAAGGTCTTGCCCTTGTTTACTTGGGGGTGGTTCGGATGCTTTGATTTGGAATCTGTGCTTACTGATGCAGAAGGCCCTTGCTCCCAATTGGTTTCTGGTCTGTCAATAAAGATGCCAGTGGCCAGTGGCTGGACGTAAAGAAAGAGGCGGGACTTCCAGGTTCCCTCAGGCTGAGAGAGAGAGAGAGAGAGAGAGAGAGAGAGAGAGAGAGAGAGAGAGAGAGAGAGAGAAAGAGAGAGAGAGAGAGATTGAGAGAGATGCTTTTGGGCCACAGGATTAATGGGCTTCACAGGAGGTAACTGGGCAGCTAAGTTGAGAGCAGATTTAGAGGTGTTGAGCTAGGAGTGAAGCGGCGGAAGGCTTAGAAGGGCCGAGCCAGTAAGGAACTTTAATAAGGAGCTAATGTGTGTATGTCTGTTATCCGCAGATCTGAGATAGCTCCTGGGCGGGTGCGTGCATGCAACCAGCCAGGATCACAGATCGGTGTAGACAAAACTACAGTGCTACACATGCTACAAATGGTTCCGTCCTTTGTGCCGGTGGTAGTATGTCATTGCCGGAGCATGAGGCGGAAGAGGCAACTCCTGTCAGAAAAGCACAAAGAGACCGCAAGTGACTTGGTCCCCAGTGACCTAATTCCCTCTCCCATGAGACCCCACTTCCTAAAGGTTCCACCAGAGAGTGAGGAGCAAGCCTTTTACCACATTGCCCTTTGGAGAGCGGTCCAGAGAGAAGCTAATACGACCCAGCTCCTCTCCCTTCTGCAATAGCAATTAGATGGATGCTTTTTCATTTTTCAGAGACATCATGACCAAGGCAACTTTTATAAGAAGAAAGCATTTAATTGGGGGTGTTGCTTACAGATGCTGAGTCATAGCCCCTTATCTTATCGTCACAATGGGGCACACATAGCATCGGGGAAGTAGCTGAGAGCTTTACAGAAGGAGAAAGAAACACTGGTCCGGGTGTGGGTTCTTCAAACCTCCAAGCCCTGCCCCCTGAGTGACACACTTCCTCCAATAAGGCCACGCCTCCTAATCCTCCTCAAACAGTGCCACCTGCTGGTGAGTGAACAGTCCAACACATGAGCCTATGGGAGCCATTCTTATTCAGACCACACCACCTCCTTTGTTTCCAGACAGCAACCACAACATGCTGTCTTGGTTGAATCCACTTTAGCCAAAGGACACCTCCATCTTGTTCCAGTGAGCATCATCTTTCTCACCAGCCGCTGCTGGTTTACTGGATGCCAATATGCCCATCGTGTCAAAACTGTCTGGTGTTCACTAGTCATATTCAAGCAAGAGAGCTACCTCCTGTCCACTCTGGGTTCCTCCATGGTCTTTAGGGACCAAAACAATGACAACAACAACAAAAAAGGTTTTATTAACAACACTCTTCAGTCATTATCTCTCAAAAAATCCTTTTGACTTCTGTCTATGCCCATCAGCACATCCAGCTCAGTTAAGCCCTGTTCTACCAGAGCTGGAGAGATGGCTCAGCAGTTAAGAGCACTGGCTGCTCTTCCAGAGGTCCTGAGTTCAAATCCCAGCAACAACATGATGGCTCACAACCATCTGTAATGGGATCTGATGCCTTCTTCTGGTGTGTCTGAAGACAGATACAGTGTACTCATATATATAAAATAAATAAATCTTAAAAAAAAAGACTGTTCTACCATCCTCAATAATCGTGGGACTAAGTTCTAGAGTGTTTGGCTGCCTGGCACATGCAAGTGCCTGAACTCCATTCCAGCACCACATGCGCACACACATATCCCACCACCCAAAATGAAAACTCTACCAAATAAAGTTTGTTTCAACTTAACTTGTCTAACCAACCTTGGCTTTGCCTTTTGATGATTATCCCTGGGATGCCCCCGGGTATTTCTGGCAAACCGGATCCATGAAAAATGTATGAGCTGTCCTGGAATAGACGATTATTCATTAAAAATCCTGTTGAATATTAAAGGCCATCCACCACGATACTCATTTCTAATAGATGTGGGTGCAGCGGTAGAACACGCCTAAGGCCCTGGCTTGTTGTTTTGCAAATACTAACAGAGCAAGCCATCTCTTCCAACATTTAGCCATATCTGGCAACATTTAGAGAGGTGTACTAGAAATATTAGCTATCTGTGAAGCTATTTCTGGGCTTACCTTTATGAACTATGCTCTGGCTTACATTTGTGCTCTAAAACTATCTTTGGCTCCATATTTCCCTTAAAATAAAACTAGGACCTGTTTTGTTTTCGAGATGGGGGCTTCTCTGTGTAGCCCTGGATGTCCTGGAAGTTGCTCTGTAGACTCAGCTGGCTGGCCTTGAACTCAGAGATCCTCCTGCCTCTGCCTCCCAAGAACAGGGATTAAAGGTGTGTGCCACCACTGCCCAGCTAAACTAGGACTTCTTAATAGGACCTGTTGGCCCCCACCTGGCACAGCCTGCCAGCATCTCTCACAACCATCTGTAAATCTATTTCCAGGGATCAATGCCTTCATCTTTTGTGTGTGTGTGTGTGTGTGTGTGTGTGTGTGTGTGTATGAAGGCAACATGCTCATACACATAAAATAAATCTAATTTAAAAATCTTGAGCTAGAAAGCAGCAAATGTATTCTTAACTAATTCTTTCACAGGTTAGAGGGGAAAAAAATGAAAACTTCATGTTAGATACCCAAATAATGTTTGTGTTCTTTTTAACAGGGTCTCACCATGTAATGCTGTCTGTCCTGGAACATTCGATGTGGATCAGGCTGGTCTTGAATTCATGAAAATTCACCTGCCTCTATCTTCTGAGTGCTGGAATTAAAGTCATGTTTTAATATACCTGGCCTAATTATAAAAATAGTGTACGATATGAGTAAGGTCTTTTGATTAGACCAGCACTGTCCAACAGAAATATAATGTGAGCCACAGCCATATTGTACACTTTCTGGTATTCCAAATGAAAACAAAACAAACAAAAGGGTAAAATTTAGTTTAATAGTACATTTTATTAAACCAAATATAGCCAAAATATTTCAAAATGCGGTCACTATACAAAAATACTAAGGAGGGGCTGACAAGATGGCTCAGTGGGTAAGAGCACCGAGTGTTCTTCCAAAGGTCCTGAGTTCAAATCGCAACAACCACATGGTGACTCACAACCACCAGTAATGGGATCTGACGCCCTCTTCTGGTGTGTCTGAAGACAGCTACAGTGTACTTATATATAATAATAAATAAATCTTGCTGGGCAGTGGTGGCACACGCCTTTAATCCCAGCACTTGGGAGGCAGAAGCAGGTGGATTTCTGAGTTCGAGGCCAGCCTGGTCTGCAGAGTGAGTTCCAGGACAGTCAGAGCTAAACAGAGAAACCCTGTCTCGAAGAAAAAATTAAAAAAATAAATATTTTAAAAAATACTAAGGGGATATTCTGCGTTGCTTTTATATACAGTCTTTGAAGTGAAAGTATGAAGTTACGCTTGTAGGAGGATTGGGGGCAAAGCACTCACCTCTCACGTGAGGGGCCCTGGTTCAGTCCCAAGCCCCCCACACAGTAAGATAGCTCAATTGGGATGTCAAGTTTTAGTTGAAAAATAATTCCTGTGTATTTGAATTTCATGAAACTTATGGATAAAAAATGTGGATTCATATACTAAATGCATTCCAAATACTTCAATGTTTTCCAAAAACCCCAGAGTCCGTTTTAAATTTTAAAATGGAAATGAAGTACAGTATGCTAAGAGAGAGATGCCAGTTAAAGAATGTCACATTCTGCACGCATCTAGGTTTTTCTTAAAATGTATTTACTCTTATATTATGTATTTAAGTATTTTGCCTGCATGTATGGCTGTGTACCACATGAGTGCAGTGCCCGCAGAGGCCAGAAGAGGGCGCTGGAGTCCCTGGAATTGGAGTTAGGGATGGTTGTAAGATTCCTTGTGGGTGCTGGGAATCAGCCTCTGGTCCTCTGGTAATGCAGACAGTGCTCTTAGCCACTGAGCCACCTTTCTAGCCTCCTCATTCTAGGGTTTTTATTCCAGGGGTGAGGGGATGAAGGGGGATACATTGTGTGTGTTTGTTTTTATTTTCAGTTTTTGTTACATTTTTAAAATCCTATTTGTAGCCGGGCGGTGTTGGCGCATGCCTTTAATTCCAGCACTTGGGAGGCAGAGGCAGGCGGATTTCTGAGTTCGAGGCCAGCCTGGTCTACAAAGTGAATTCCAGGACAGCCAGGGCTATACAGAGAAACCCTGTCTCAAACAAACAAACAAACAAACAAAAAACCTATTTGTGTGTGTGTGCACACATAGATCAGTGGACATCTTGTAGGATCCAGTTCATTCTTTCTACTGTGTGAATCCAGGGAATCAAACTAGGTCATTAAGCCTGACAACAAATATCTTCACCCACTGAGCCACCTCACCAGCTCTGAATCTGTGTGTGTGTGTGTGTGTGTGTGTGTGTGTGTGTGTGTGTGTGTGTTTTAATATCCAGAATAGATAAATTCCTAGGAGATGGAACTTAGGCTGATGGTTGGCAGGGGCTAGGAGAAGAGATGGGGAGAAACTACGTAAGGGCTTCCCTTTGGCAAAATAAATGTTTTCTGGACCTAAGTAAAGGCGGTACATTTTATTAAGCCCAACAGAGCTAAAGTACTTTCACTTCAACATGTGTCCAATTTACAGAAATAGTGTATTGTGAATGAATTATTAAACTGAATTGATCATTTTGAAATGGTTAGTGAATATGTTGATTTTTTTCCAGTATGTTGAAAAAAACTTAACAAAAGTTAACTGAAATCCCAGTTTCCATTTCTTAGTTGCTGTAGCCACAGTGAGAGATGTCCTGACTGTGGTGTCATAGGACACTGAACACGGTCATTTATATGCAACCCAACCCATATTTGCTTTGGATACCCAGCCTTCTCCAAAGCTCTCAAGGTGACATGTCCCGGTTTATTTAAGCACCACCTGGCAGCCACTGAAGGGGCACGCTTCTATTTCACGAGAGCTAGCCATGAATCCAATTACTAGCGTTCCACCATATTAGCACGTTTAGGACGGCCTGTTAGGTCGGCTGCATTTTAAAGCTCATTACATTCTCCAGTCGCTTTTCTGAAGGGCATGAAGCATCGAGAGGCTTGTGCTCTCTGTTTCCAAAACTGACTTCCCAACAGCCCCTCCTCCAGGGAGGTGCAAGGTCCCAGAGGAGAAAGGAACTCATAGAAGGCAGGCACCTGATTGGTTTAACACATATTAAAAACAAACAAAAACCCCGGGCTAGCTTGGTGGCCCATGCCTTTAATCCCAGCACTGGGGAGGCAGAGGCAGGCGGGTTTCTGAGTTCGAGGCCAGCCTGATCTACAGAGTTCCAGGACAGCCAGGGCTATACAGAGAAACCCTGTCTCAGAAAAAACAAAAACAAAAACAAAACCCAGTTGAAATGATTAAGGGGACAAAGTTTTAAGAACCCCCAAGGATGACTCCAAAGGATCCAATGAGCTCATCATATCTGATTCGGATGATTACGATGGATCTCCCCTTTCCCTTCAACTCTTGGAACCTAAAGATCCACAGCTATTTTCTCGATGCGCTGGATCGGACCTCTCCAGCATCCAGCACTGTGTCTTACCAAAACCTCCCTTTGTCTGTCTGTCTGTGTATCTGTGTATCTGTGTATCTATCTATCTATCTATCTATCTATCTATCTATCTATCTATCTATCTATGTATCTGATCTATCTATGTATCTATCTATGTATCTATGTTTGTAACTGTCTATGTTTCTATCTATCCATCTATCTATCTATCTATCTATCTATCTATCTATGTTTTTTTTTCAAGACATATAGCTGTATAGCCCTATTATGAAACTCACTCTGTAGACCAGGCTGGCCCCAGACTCAGAGATCCTCCTGCCTCTGCCACCCAAGTGCTGGGATTAACAGTGTGCACCACCTCCACCTGGTTAGAGGTTCGTTCTTTTTTTTTTTTCTGTGTTTATTTTCAAAGCTTTCTACCAAAGCTGCTTTCACGAAATGGTAGCCACTTGTTAAGGGGCAGGCTCTTTGCATAGTGACATTTCCTTTGCATTTTCTCTATAGTGTGAGTGTGTGTGTATGTGTAGGCATGATTACACATGCAGAGGCCTATATCTGTGCATCTGTGCATGTGTGTAGAGGCCAGAATCAATCTTGCTTACCATTCTGGAAGAGCCAGCATCTTGTTTGAAACAGACCTGGACCTCATTAATAAAACAAGGCAGGCCCGGGTCAGTGAGCCCCGGGATTCTGCTGTCTCTGCCTATCCATCTCTGACATATCTCACCATTTAAGCTTTTTACATGATACGGAGGATTAAAGTCAAATCCTCATGCCTCCACC
Organism: Mus minutoides; assembly: GCA_902729485.2. NCBI lineage: Eukaryota > Metazoa > Chordata > Mammalia > Rodentia > Muridae > Mus > Mus minutoides. Next base: position 5,445,622 of record LR749484.1, read on the forward strand.
CCAAGTAGTTACTGAGTTATCTCCCCTTTAGGGAGAAGAATCAAATAAAATTCCCATTCAGTGGGTTTTTTTTTTTTTCTTGACCAGCCCAGTAGCAGATTGTCCCTTTGTAATACCGAGGAAAAAGATATCAGTATAAATCTATAACCATCTTATTTATAGTACAGGCCTTAAGCAAAACAACTGTTTTCCACAAAGTACAAACCACAGCAGCGCATCTGATGGCTCCTATAGCTGCTTCTGAAAGAATAGAAAGAACTTCACCACACTTCGGAAGATCCGATAAACACTCCCCAAAGACTCACTGCCATTCACGCACTGTTAAAGGTTGAGTTTGGCTTATGCCACGTTCTGTTTGCAAACTTTCCCTTGTCCTGTGAACAGAGAGGAGTGTCTGCAGGGCACCAGGGAGGCCAGAAAACACAGACAAGGTGCTGGAGGTGATTTATGATGTAAAAGAAGAGGACAGCTAGAAGCTTTACAAGAGAGGGCTGGAGGGGTGTGTGTGTGTGTGTGTGTGTGTGTGAGAGAGAGAGAGAGAGAGAGAGAGAGAGAGAGAGAGAGAGAAAGAGAGAGAGAGAGAGATGGCTCAGTGGTTAAGAGCACTGACTGCTCTTCCGAAGGTCATGAGTTCAAATCCCATGGTGGCTCACAACCATCCATAATGAGATCTGGTATGTCTGAAGACAGCAACCGTGTACTTATGTATAATAAATAAATCTTAAAGAGAGAAGGGGGAGGGGGCTGGAGAGACGCCTCTGCACTTGAATGCTGGCTGCTCTTGCAGAGCACCCAGGTTCCATTTCCAGCAACCACAGGGCAGCTCATAACTCTTTGATACCAGGTTACCAGGTCCAGGTGAGCTGGCACTCTCTTCTTGGCCTCCATAGGAGTTAGGCATTTATATAATACACACACACACACCACACCATACACACTCAGTCAAAATATTCATCCATATAGACTAAAATTAAATAAATCTGACACACACACATACACCACATTGCATACCACACACAGTCAAAACATTCATCCATATAGACTAAAATTAATCTCTCTCTCTCATACACACACACACACACACACACACACACACACACACACACCCCACATCGCACATACACAGTCAAAACATTCATCCATATACACTAAAGTAAATCCATCTTTAAAAAATTGTAACAAGAAGAAACAAGGGTAAATTTGGAGCCTTCAGTAGCAGCCCATGAGTCTCACTGCCACGAAGCCCATTTGTTCCAGGAACCCCAGTTAACTTTGAACTTCAGAAAAGCAAAGTGTCATTTCTCAGTCAGACAGGGGCTACATCTAAGAAGGACATAGCTATACTAAAGAAACATTCCCTTTTCATCTTGTGGTGGTTTGAATATGCTTGGTCCATAGGGAGTAGTACTGTGGGGAAGTGGGCTTTGAGACCCTCCTCCTAGCTGACTGGAAGACAGTCTGCTCCTGCCTTCCTTTCAGTGAAGATGTAGAACTCTCGGCTCCTCCAGCACCATGCCTGCCTGGATGCTGCCATGCTTCTCACTGTGATGACAATGGACTGAACCTCTGAACCAGTAAGCCAGCCCCAATTAAATGTTGTCCCTTATAAGAGTTGCCTTGGTCATGGTGTCTGTTCACAGCAGTAAAATCCTAACTAAGACACATCTGGAATTCTAAGTTAACTGGATGCCCACATTTTGTTTGCCAAGTCTGACAATACACACAGGATCTTCTCCCCCTTTCTTCCTGTCAATAACAGATCCAGCCCCCCCCCATGTGAGCCTAGCTGGAAACCACACTGAGAGAGACACACTGCCCTGTTCTAGAAGTAGCGGTGTAGCTAGATTCTCACCAATCTAAAACAAGTGAATGAGAAGCAGAAAGAGGGCTGGAGAGATGGCTCAGCGGTTAAGAGCACTGACTGCTCTTCCAGAGCTCCTGAGTTCAATTCCCAGCACCCACATGGTGGCTCACAACCATCTGTAATGGGATCTGATGCCCTCTTCTGGTGTGTCTAAAGATGGCTACAGTGTACTCATATGCATAAAATAAATAAGTAAATCTTTAGGTGGAAGAGGAGGAAGAGGAGGAAGAGAAGGAGGAGAAGGAGGAGGAGGAGAAGGAGAAGGAGAAGGAGAAGAAGGAGAAGGAGAAGAAGAAGAAGAAGAAGAAGAAGAAGAAGAAGAAGAAGGAGTAGAAGAGCAGTCGTGTGAGTTACAAAGATCTTCACCTCATAGTCAGAGACCCAGTAGAGAAGAAAAGAAGTTTATCAAAGACATTGCAAGACCAGACATCAATCTGCAGAGAGAGAAGGTAAGGTAAAAACGGCCAGGGGTAGGGGAAAGTGGATTTTATATTCCCAATCACGTTTCCCTGAATTCCTCATTGGCTGAGTCTTTCAGGGTGGTACACTCTTCCCAGAGTATAGCATTCCCTCCATCCCAAGTTTTTCCACCCTTCACCGTCCTCACAACTCTTTCCTGAAATGTGGATTGAGTGTTATGTCCAAGTGTAACTTTTCAACCCTAAGATAAATTGAATAGCACCCAGGCAAGAAGGCGTCAGCCGCTAGCTGGGGGAGGCAGGAGCCTGGTGTCTTATCTGTGATTCATTGCCAAACTCTAAACACGCCTCATACTGAGATGGGGCATAATGGTGTGTTTCTCCGAGCAGCCTGCCCACACAGGCTTCATTTCTTCCCTGCATTCTTGGAGCCTCAAATATGCCAGTGCTGGTGAGCTGACTTATCCTAGATAGACAAGGCATCCTAGAGAGACATCAGAGCAACAACACCGAAGGAAAACAGCTGCCATTCAACCAACCTTTATGTATGGACTGACACACAATGCTGGGAGAAATTTCTAACTTGTTTAAGTCCCTTTATTGGGGGGGGGGGTGTGACTGACTGTTACAGTAACCTATCCATGAAATAAGAGACTTGCCATTTGGGAAGTGAATCTGAGGCGCTCAGAGTTCTTGTCTACAATGTAGTCATTTGTAAACCCAGCGGGATAGATTCTGATACATCCAGGCAGGCTGGGTTGTACATTTTTACCAGGAGGTCCTGGGAGCCTTCTGAAGTCCCTGCCTTCCTCATTTCCATTAATATCCTACAGTTCTAGGAGGCAATTTGCTTCTTGGTACCAAAAGCTCCCGTAACACACTCTCTCCCCTTGCACTCGGTACTTCTCATTTAGCTGCATCCTTTCTCTCTTCCCCGCTAAACAGTGAGCTCCATGGAGACCATTATCTGTCTCCATTGCTTGGTCCTCAGAACCTAGCATGGTGTCTGACACACAGGAAGTCCTCGGGAAATAAGGACGGAAGGCAGAGAGGAAGACCAGTGCCATCTAGTTCAGCCTTCTATTATAGACTGGAGACCCGTGACTCTCCAGCAGCCTTCTGGACTTTCAGCATCAGATTGCCACTGCTAAAGCACCCAGCCTCCATGGTTCTCAGCCTCTTCAGTGTAAGGTAGAGTCATGTAAATGACTCTAATAAATGCCCTTAATAATATGTGCCTACTCTAGGCACACTCTATATGGATTCTGTTCCTCTAGGGAACACACCACCATCAATCAGGTTGTGAATTCCTATTGTCCCAATTCCGTTTCACCATCACATATGATTGGGCCAACTTCCCCTTTCCATGTCCCACTTGAAAGGTGTGCCTCCTTCCCTCCTTGCACTCTCTGAAAAGACATATAACCTTCTCCCTAAGCATGCAGAAGCTGGATACAATAGAAGTCCCCTTTAGTATAAGACGATGAAAATTACTTTTTGGGAGGGGGGAGGGCTTGCTGGTTAAAAGGCAGAGTTATGACAATGATTAGCACTTTATCCAGGAGGTAAAAGACCCATGGAGATGCAGATAGACGAGACACAAGAAAGAGTTGGGGGAAAATGTAAAGTAACATGAGGAAATTCTGCACCTTGCATGGAGCCCAGACATCCATGGTGGATTGCGTGGAGCTCAGCCGACCATGGCGGCACGGAGCCCATCCGCTCATGGTGGGTTGCACAGAGCCATGCCTTCCATGGTGGGATGCAGGGAGCCCAGACATCCACAGCAGAATGCTTAGCAGGATTGCCTGCTAGAACACACACTCTTTTCCAGGGGAGACTGTTGTGTGAGACTCTTCCGTTGAAGGCAACACACACGTGTATACACACATGCACATGTGCACACACACACACGCACACACACACACACACACCACCACCACCCATCCCAGAAAGGAAACCCACAACAGTTCAAAGTAACCACTGCATCAAAGGCCAACTTGATGACCCAATGAGTGTCTTTGAGGTTACGAAGAAGAGTGTGGGTGAGGGGTTACTTACAGGAGCAGAGCAGGGGTGAGGGGTTACTCTCAGGGGCGGAGCAGGGGTGAGGGGTTACTTACAGGAGCAGAGCAGGGGTAAGGAGTTACTTACAGGGGCGGAGCAGGGGTGAGGGGTTACTTACAGGGGCAGAGCAGGGGTGAGGGGTTACTTACAGGAAGAGGAGTGACTCAAAAGCAACTGTAGAAGGGCCCAACCCAGTATGGGTAATCACACACCAAAGCTGGTCACCCACAGGCACCCAGGTCCGAGAGAGTTCTCTCAGCAATGCTGCCCAGGGTCTCCCCTGACACTGCCACACAAACCCCGCCCCCACAGCTGATTACTGCTTCTAGATAAAGCTGGGGGAATGGGGTGTGGCCAGGAGGATCTTCCAAGTTTCAGTTTTCCCAGACTTGTGATCTTTGTTTACCTCTGGGGCATCATGAGCTATGTCTCTCCCGGAGGGGATGTTTTAATTCAGAGGAAATCGCTGGACAAGGAGACACAAGAAGAAGCTACCACTAGGTTAGTCTGTGATGGGGAGGAGAAGAGGGACGGACCCTTATCTCCCCAGCCCGCACTCATCTGTGGTCCAGATCCATCCCTAAACTTCCAGCTGTGTAAGTTACCACCTGGGCTGGCCTAGCGACAGGGTGTGGTGTCATCCAGAAGGGGAGGGGACACTCTGTGGGGAGGATTCGGACTGGGGAGAAAACAGAAAAACATAGTTTAGGGGATCTGAGGTGGTCAAAGCAGCCTCCTGGGGAACCACTCAGTACATTCATGCCCTTCCCTACAGGGCCACGTTGAGTCTCTAAAAACAAAACCAGAAGCCAGGCAGTGGTGACACCTTCAATCCCAGCACTCGGGAGGCAGAGGCAGGTGGATTTCTCAGTTGGAGGCCAACCTGGTCTACAGAGTGAGTTCCAGGACAACCAGGGCTACACAGAGAAACCCTGTCTCGAAAAACCAAACAAACAAACAAAAAAAGAAACCAAGTCTCTCTCTCTCTCCTCTCTCTCTCTCTCTCTCTCTCTCTCTCTCTCTCTCTCTCTCTCTCTCTCCTTCCCAGTTTAACCTCCAAAAGGTTCCCATGTTCTGGGTTTCCCTGTGGGGAACCCCGCCCACAGCCCCTGACCCTTTGAAGGGCAAAGCACTTCCAAGCAGTTTAACTCCTCTGGATATACACTCAGATCTAGAGTATTGGTGTGTGTGTGGGGGGGGGTGTCTAAATTGAACTAACATGTCTTATTGACTTAGCCTCTTTTAGATTAGTGGCTCTCACCCTTCCTAACACTGCCACCCTTTAACACAATTCCTCATGCTATGGTGACCCACAACCATAAAATTATTTCACTGCTACTTCATAACTGTATCTCTGCCACTGTTGAGAATTGTAATGTAAATATCTATGTTTTCCAATGGTCTTGGGCAACTCCTGTGAAGGGTTCGTTCAACATCCGTTGTGACCCACAGGTTGAGAACCGCTGTTCTAGATCCAATTTGATCCTGAGGGTGGGTCCCCTACCCACTCAAGGAGGCAAGTCTTTTCTATCAAAACACCGATCTCAAAACAAAACAAAACAAAAACCTAGTTCCTGATTCATCCTGGACCAATGCGTGATGGGAATGTGAGTTAACTGATGACCTGCCACCCAGTGTTCTCACCAAAAGGAGAAAAATAAACATCTGAAAAGGCAATTTCCCCTGTGCTGTTTGAACCTGCCTGGCTTGTTATACCCCTGGGGTTAGTTAATTACAAACAGGATAAACGGACACGAGAATGGGCGGGGAGACTGGCAGGGAGCCAACACGTCCACTGTCCCCCTGAAGTCCTTGAGTGTGTTTTTTGGAAGTGAGGGTTAAGACAAGGGGCCAGTGAGTGAGAAGGAGACAGGGCAGCTGGTGGGGGAGGGGAGTTCGGGCTGCTGAAAGAAATGTTGCCAAGAGCACCATTTTGTTGGCTGGCTCCGAGGCTCAGATTGAGCAATACCTGAGATTTCAAACAGCAACACTGAAAAGCGCATTCCTTATGAATTTTTAAAATCAGCTCGGTCTCCTTGTCGGAGACCTATAAATTAGAAGGAACGTAGAGAAGCTTCGGGGTTTAATTCTTCTGTTTCCATGCTAAACCTTATCAGCATGACTCAAGCCAGAAGTTAAAACTGCCATCTGTTCTCTTGAGGTCTCCTCGCCACAGGTAGCTTGGCTGCAACAGAGAAGCGATCAAAGTCAACTTAAAACTTAAGAATTCATTTTCTTAAGGGACTTCCAGCCCGGGGAACTCACCCACACAGAGCTGTGTGCAAGCTGATAATTGATAGTGAATACATTAAAGGCAAAAGCCTATTCATGCGTCCTGAAATAAGCCAAAGTCTGCCAGGGATGGCTGGGGAGAAGATTTTAAAAGACAAGAGGGCATCGTAGCACCCAGACTCTGGGAAAAGGTACTGGGGATGACCTGCGATTCTCATGCATCTCACCACGGAGCTCCATCCAGAAGCCACAAACACCTAGTTGTTTGGGTTTTTTCTTTAAATTATGTATATGAGACACTGTAGCTGTGCTGGGATTAAAGGCGTGCGCCACCACTGCCCAGCAAAATTTATTTATTATTATATATAAGGACACTGTAGCTGACTTCAGACTCACCAGAAGAGGGCTTCAGATCCCATTACAGATGGTTACGAGTCACCACTTGGATGCTGGGAACTGAACACAGGAGCTCTGGAAGAGCAGTCAGTGCTCTTAACCGCTGAGCCATCTCTCCAGCCCCAACACCCAGGTTGTTTTTGGTTTTTCGAGACAGGGTTTCTCTGTGTAGCCCTGGCTGTCCTGGAACTCACTTTGTAGACCAGGCTGGCCTCGAACTCAGAAATCCGCCTGCCTCTGCCTCCCGAGTGCTGGGATTAAAGGCGTGCGCCACCACGCCCAGCAGCACCCAGTTTTTAAAGTGTGATATTTTCAGATGTACATAAAGTGATCCTGGGTCACCCTGTGCCTCGGTGGTGGTTTGAATGGCATGTCTCCCATAGGTTCTGGTGTTTTAACACTCTGATCCCACTTAGTGGCGCTGTTTGAGGAGGTCTAGAAGAGGTCGTCTCCTGGAGGGAGTTTATCACTGGGGGCGGGCTTTGGGGTTTCCAAGCCTCACAAAACTCCCGTTTGCTCTCTCTTTCCTCTTGCAATTCAAGATGTGAGCCCTCTGCTCCCTGCTCCTGCTGTCATGCCTTTGTGCTGCTGGCAAGGACTCTAACCCTCCTGAGCCTACTATCATAAGCCCGGATAAGTGTTTTCCTTTGCAAGTTGCCTTGGTCATGATGTTTTCTCGCAGTAACAGGAAAAGAATGGATTCACTCTCTTTCTCTCTCTTGTTCCTACCGCTTCCCTCTCGTCATATCTTCTCTCCTAATAATCGGGCTTCTACTTTCATATTTTTCTCTAGTGCTGAGGATCCAACATAGGAACTTGCGTATGCTTGTGGTCTCCCTTGCTTGCACTTGCGCGAGCAAGCTCTCTCTCTTCCTAGCTCTCTCCTACCTCTCCTTCTCTCTTACGCGTTCCTTCCTTCCTTATCCCTCCCCCATCCCTCATTCTCCCCTCCCCCATCCCTCCTTCTCCCTTCCCTTCTCCCCCTTCTCTCTCCTTCCCCTTTCCTCCCCCTCCCCTCCCTCTTTCACACTCTCTCCACTCCTCTCTCCCTCCTTTCTCTACCCTCCCATCCCCTTCTTATATAGATTTGAGGGAATGCCATCTGCGTCTGAGTCTGGCTATGAAGTTTGTCAGTTCTGCCTGTTTCCTTATCAATGGTGCTTTGTAGTTCTTAAGTAATGTGTGTGTGCATGTTTTTCTTTACTTGCCACTTTTCTCAATGGCCACTTGAGATGATTCTATGACTTGGCTGCTGTGAGAAGGGCTGTGGGTGGGTGTGGCCATCTCTCTGGTGTGCTGACCCTAAGCCAGGAGTGCTATAGCTGAATCTTACAGTGCTACGTCTTTTGAGGGGTCCCCATGATAATTCCCACAGTGGTTGGAATGGCCCATATATGAGGTATCTTTTTCTCCCGCATCTCCCAAGCCCTTGTCAATTGCTTGTTTATTTTTGTGGTATTGAGAATGGAACCTAGGGCCTCATCCACACTAGGCAACTGCTCTACCACTGAGTTACAACTATGAGGTCTGTCTGTCCCACCCCAGCATAGCTGTAGCCATTTTGTTTCAAGCCTGCCAGCTATTTTCATATTGTTGCTGTAATGTGCCCATCAGTCATTGACCCAGAAAAATAACTTGACTCAGAGCAGGGTCATGCTGACCACATACCCTGTTGTGTTCTGTATGTTATGAGGGTCATTAATCTTAAGAAATTCAAATGTAAGCTCCACGTAGGACCAATCAGAATAAAGGTCCATTAGAACTCTCTGTCTAGCTAGCCGAAATAGCTCGAGTCAGGGCAGCACTTTCTGCACCTGCACATGAGATCATTGTAGTTGTTTTGTTTTTTGTTTTTTCTTTATAAGCTGGCCCTGAGAAATGTTTGGGACCTGTAGCCTTGGCCCCCAGATTCTGAGTTACAACCCTAATTGATCATCAGGGTGCACGTTCAAGAAACCATCCCTGTCTGACTAAGACCGTGTTTGTGTGGCTTGTAGGGTGACTCCTGGACCCCAACAACACCCACAGCAGCCACAGCCCATTTTACTTCGAGACAGGGTGTCTCTGTGTAGCTCTGGCTGTCCTGGAACTCACTCTGTAGACCAGGCTGGCCTTGAACTCAGAGATCCACCTGCCTCTGCCTCCCAAGTGCTGGGATTAAAAGGTGTGTGCCACCACCGCCCGGCTTCATTTTATTTTATTTTATTTTTTTTAAAAAGACAGGCTTTCCCTAAATTGCTCAGGTTAACCTGTAACTCATTCCCCCCACCCCCTGTCATTTAATTTCAGGTGGAAAAGAGCAAGCAATCTGCTCACAGTGACTGACAGCTGACAGCAAGCTGGCAGGGGTGGGGGCGGGGCCGGGGTGGGGGAGGAGGCAGAGGGTCTGCTCACTGTGACAGCTGACATCAAGCCCCAGCTTATACATTTGAGAAACACACGGGAAAACATATGTTTCCGTTCCCCATCTGGAAGTCTTTAACACGTCTGCTTTCCTCAGAGGGTGTTGTAGAAATTTTTAATCCCTATCTGGGTTTTTTTTTTTTTTTTACCTGCCTTCGACCATATTCGGTTGCCAGATAAAAGACACACATAACATTTATATTTACAATAAGCTTTAATCAGCACTAGAGCTGAACAGATATCTACCCTCTATGCAATTAAAATCTATTTCCTATCGGTAAACCAGAGTTATTACTTACTATGTTTCATCTGGGCTGCTCTCAACTCCAGTTGGCCAGCCCTCAGGGCCATGTTTTCTTGACTCCTAACCCATGGTGGCTTCTCCCTCCTCCACCTTCTTCTCCCCTTTGTGGTTCTCCTCTGACCCACAAGCCCCAGAACCCTAAACTCCACCTATATCTCAGCTATCGGCTGTTGGCATCTTCTTCACCAATCAGAATAACCTGGGGGCAAAGTCACCTGGGCCTCTGTATTATTAGCCTTAGAATACAAGCAGCACCAGGCCAATCCACTACAGAGAGAGACAGTAATACTGGAGTTGATTCTCACCTGTATGTTTTAAAATTGTCTTATCTGCTGTATTCATCACCCATGGAGGAAGCAGAGCAGAGAAATTCTGCCTTTGATCCTCCAAGTGTTGAGCATTCAGGTGCTCATCTTTAGTGAAGTCCGGAAGAATGTAATCACACTTCCTGAGGAGTGCTGGTCTTGCTTCAGAAAGCTTGGCAGGGTCTGCCAGACACCCTAGGTCTTCGGATGGGTGTAATGTAATAATGGCACCCGCACATCAGCTTGTTTTCAGATGGGTTGGCTCTGCGGGAAAACGGAGCAGGCTTGCACAGAACTTCCATACTGGATCATAGAAGGCTATAGTAAGAATACCCCCATTTTTTTCCCCAATGGCTGCAATGGCTAATCCACTCTGGCCTTGAACTTGTGATCCTGTTGCCTCAGCCTTCCAAGTAACTGAACCTACAGACCGGAGTCATGAGGCCCAGTTTTCTGTCTATCTGCCTCTTTCTTTCTTTCTTTCTTTCTTTCTTTCTTTCTTTCTTTCTTTCTTTCTTTCTTTCTTTCGAGACTGGGTTTCTCTGTGTAGCCCAGGCTATCCCAGAACTCTCTCCATAGATCAGGCTAGCCTTTGTTTTAAGACAGGGCGGTTACCATGTAACCCTGGCTGGTCTGGAACTCTCTCTGTAAACAAACAGACAGCTGTCCTCCCATTTCTGCCTCCCTCGGACTTAGCTTGCAGGTGTATTTGGCCACACCCTGCTACATTTCAATTCTTGGGATATTAAAATTGCATCCATCCTTGTGACAGCAGCTCCAGGGGACATTTCCCACTGTGACTCTACATCTTTAATGATTTGACAGTGTTCATTTGAGCAGATAGAGAAACTAGCAAAATAAATAAACAAATAAAAATACCAAGCAAGCAAAACCCAGCATGCCTCTTCTGTCTCTGTGAACTTCTCTCCATTCAAAAGATTTGTAGACTCAGACCATCATGAAATCCAGTCTCCCTGTTGCCTCCAGCAAAGGCAAGACCATCTGTCATTTTCAAAAGGAAATTCACCAGTAAACAAAGTAATACCAAAAGGAAGGGGGGGGGGGTTCAGTGACACAGGTTTTGAATTTTAGACTCTAAGAATTTGCCAGCTTATATATATATCCAATCCACACACACATCCCCATCTCAAGTTATTTCCGTAAGTATATGTTGCTTTTGGCTCTTACATCTGCGGCTTCCTGGTTACCCAGGATGTCAGTTGAGAAATGATTTAAGACCAGTGGCTTAGACCCGTGTGAACACTGTAATTTTCCACTCTTTTTCCCGGTGGTGTCAACATAGCAAAACGTCTCTGTCTTAATTTAAGAGATGGCCGTGGGTTTGTTTCTTACAGGCAAAATTTGTTTCAGCTGTTTTTAAAAATATATACACTATTATTTATTTCTGGACCTGGGGGTGGGGGATGCACATATGAATGCAGTTGTTTATAGAGGCCAGAAGAGGGCGACAGATGCCGGAAGCTGAAGAATTACAAGCGGTTGTGAACCACCTGTGTGAGTGGTGGGACCCAAACTCTGGGTTTCTGAATGATCAGGAAAGACTTTTAAGTGCTGGGTCATCTTTCCAGCCTGAGAGCTGTTTTGTCGGGCTTGTTTTAATTTTATTACTGTGTATTCATAGGTATGACGGAGGGGCAATCCCACGCTGTGCTGTGTGTATGTAGGTGGCGGTCAGAGGATGGCTCTGTGGTGTCAGATTCTTCCTCTACCTTGGCCTGAGTTCCGGGGACTGCACTTAGGTCCTTGGGGTTGTGTGGCAAGTGGCCTTACCTGAGGAGCCACCCCATCTGCCGGCAGCTGCTTTCAATAGCAAACCATATCCTTCAGAAGTTCCCAGAGTCAAAACAGACCTGGTTTTGGATGTCCCCCCCCCCAAAAAAAAACCCACCAATGTAGGGTTGTGGGTCCCGCGTCCACTCTACCCCAGGGCTCAGCGGCTTGGGAAGGTGGGACAAGGGGAATCTGACTGTGCTTACATCACGCCGAGTGCTGGGCTGGTTTTCCACGGAGCCCAGAAGAGGATTTGGGGTACCCTAGAACGGGAGTTTAAATGGTTGTGAGCTGCTTTGTCGATGCTGGGAGTCGAACCTGGGTCCTCTGGCAAAGCAACCCGTGCCTCCACCACTGAGTTATCTCTCCATCCCCCAGTCCCCCAAACTAACTCCCAAGAGCAATCCAGACTGAGCTAAGTCAATACAAGGTCTGAGTCGGGAACCAGCATTTTCAAAAAGTGTTCTCTTCACATGTACGTAATCCAATCTTTTGGTGCTGCTGGAGTGCGGCTGATCACTACCTTCCGCAGAATGGCAGGGTGTGTTCTGCTCCTCCTATGTTAAATGGGCTCCTCCTCACTTACTGCCGAGCCATCGTTAGGGGCTCTCCTCCATCAGCCGGTTTTGACAGGAGACACTGGTATATAATTACAAATGTAAGAGTAGTGTAGGGCCTGCTTCAGTTCCCTGTGGACCGAGTCTGGTTTTGTACGGGGGCGCGCGGGGCGGGGCGGGGCGGGGGGGGGGGCGGCAGCTGTCTGTCCTTTGCTCCGATCTGCTCTATTGCATGTTTTCGTTCACCGTTTTGTATTCCTGAAATACCTTATGTTTACTGTTAAGTCACTCACCTACATCCACACCCTAGTTTTCCCTCAGATTTCCATAGCCTCCCCGAAGTCCCCGAGGTCATACACAGAAGAAGCTCCACTGGACCGGGTAGTATCACAGGTAGTCCTGGGTACTTGATAGACCAAGGCTAGAGAATCTCTTGAGTCTAGGAGTTCAAGGCCAACCTGGACAATGGGGGTTTCGGTGGGGCGCGGTGAGAGAGAAGGAGGAAGGAGGGGGAGAATAAAAAGGAAGGTTAGAGGGAAAGAAGAGAAGAGGAGGGGAGAGGACTATAAGAGGAGCTCTCTGTCATGGGCCTAGAATTCTTAGATAGTTGATAAGACAGAATGTATTTACTAGGTGTGCTGTCCCTCCCGCCTGTCCCTTTCAATCATCAAATTGAGAGTATTCCATTGGATGCCTCGCAACCTGCGGGGTGCTGGCTTTGTCCCACTTTGTAGAAAACATTGGGGTGTTTAGGATCAGAGGAAGGGACATCAAAAAGAGATGACAGTTAATGGCTGGAGAGATGGCTCAGTTTTTATAAGCATATACTACTCTTGTAGAGGATCCAAGTTGGGGGTCTCCATCATTCACATAAAGTGGCTCATAACAGCCTGTATATTCCTACTGCCTATGATGATGATGATGATGATGATTTAAATTAAAAACAAGAAACGTACAGAGATCAAGTGTGGAGCTGAGACAAAAGGATGGACCAACCAGTGACTGCTGCAGCCAGTGATCCATCCCATAATCAGCCACCAAACGCAGACTCTATTGTATACGCCAGCAAGATATTACTGAAAGGGCCCTGATATAGCTGTCTCATGTGAGGCTATGCCAGTGCCTGGCAAACACAGAAGTGGATGCTCACAGTCAACTATTAGATGGAACACAGGGTTCCCAAGAGAGGAGCTAGAGAAAGTACCCAAGGAGCTGAAGAGGTCTCCAACCCTATAGGGGGAAGAACAATATGAACTAACCAGTACCCCCAGAGCTCGTGTCTCTACCTGCATATGTAGCAGAAGATGGCCTAGTTGGCCATCATTGGGAAGAGAGGCCCCTTGGTCATGCAAACTTTATATGCCCCAGTACAGGGAAAAGCCATGGCCAAGATGTGGGAGTGGGTGAGTAGGGGAGCAGGGCGGGGGATGGGAGAGGGTATAGGGGACTTTCCGGATAGCATTTGAAATGTAAATGAAGAAAATTTCTAATAAAAAAATACTAAAAACAAAACAAAAAAAAAAACCCAAGAAACGTAAGATCTTGCGTACAAAAATGCTAATGTTGCCAGGACTAAAAGCATCCTCTCTTGCCGGGGATTGGTTCTAATGCTTTGATTTAATTGGAAAACTGCAAGTCCAAGAGCTGAAGGTCCTACCTAGTTTCCTAGTTGTCCCCAATTGGTTTTTGATCGACCAATAAAGATGGCAGTGGCCAATGACTGGGCAAAGGGAGATGGAGCAGGACCTTTAGATTTTCACAGGCTAAGAACTGGGAACCTGGGGGTGGGGGGCTGCAAGAAAGAACACCAACCAGCCATCTGAGAATTCGGCTGGATGGCCACTGTCCACTTCAACAATTGGGCCTGGGGTAGCAGGGCAAGGTTTAGGAGTGCCTAGCCTTTGAAGTAGCCAAGGCATTTTAAAATTAGCTGTAGTGTGTGTGTGTGTGTGTGTGTGTGTGTGTGTGTGTGTGTTCCATTCGAGAATCCAAACAGCTCCTGGAAGAGTGTGCATGTGCTACCCGCCAGGAGCCAAAGTGCTACAGAAGCCAAAGGACAACCACATCATTAAATAAAGGACACTAGTTAGAACCCGGGGCATTCAGTGAACGAGCTGAGACTCAGATCGGCTCTTTGTACACTCTGTTCCCACTGCCAGCGAGTCAGGATGCTGGGTCATTGCTGGGTGGGTTTTCTCAGGACCTGCATCTACCTTAATTTTTATTTGTTTGTTTGTTTATTTATTTATTTATTTTTCAAGACAGGGTTTCTCTGTATAGCCCTGGCTGTCCTGGAACTCACTTTGTAGACCAGGCTGGCCTTGAACTCAGAAACCCACCTGCCTCTGCTTCCCAAGTGCTGGGATTAAAGGCATGCGCCACCACTGCCCGGCCCTTAATTTTTTTTTAAATTGTCCTTCACTTCCAAAGAAAGCAGCTTCCTTTCTGATAGACAAATGCCTGACGCCTCACTCTGGTTTGGGAATGGCTCTCTTCTTCTTCTTCTTCTTCTTCTTCTTCTTCTTCTTCTTCTTCTTCTTCTTCTTCTTCTTCTTCTTCTTCCTCTTCCTCCTCCTCCTCCTCCTCTTCCTCCTTCTCCTCCTCCTCTTCCTCTTCTTCCTCCTCTGTAGACCAGGCTGGCCTCCAATTCAGAAATCCGCCTGCTTCTGCCTCCCGAGTGCTGGGATTAAAGGTGTGCGCCACCATGCCCGGCACGCTTTCTCTTATTCTTATACATTTATTTTATAGGAATCTTTCTTTGGTACCACCAAACTTGTCTTCTGTATGAACAGAGCACGTAGTATAGTCATTACTCACAGCTACTCTCCTGCAAGGTCTGTTGGGATAGGAATGGATGAAGGGACTAATGCATGTGCCTTGTCAGGATCTCCAGAGGAACTGAACCAGTGGAGATGAGGAATGATAGGAGCGGTGTCATGACAACTCTGGGATTCTAGTTTCTTTAAATAACATGACATATTATAAGAATTTGCGGGGCTGGTGAGATGGCTCAGCGGGTAAGAGCACCCGACTGCTCTTCCGAAGGTGATAAGTTCAAATCCCAGCAACCACATGGTGGCTCACAACCATCCATAACGAGATCTGGCTCCCTCTTCTGGAGTGTCTGAGGACAGCTACATTGTACTTACATATAATAAAATAAAATAAATTAAAAAAAAAAAAAAGAATTTGCTTTCATTTTGATCCCAAGTGTGGGGATGTGAGGCTGCTTCGGACTGTCTGCAGCAGCTGACTATGATTTGCCTCGTGCTCTAGAAGGGGTGTGATTTGGTCAGCTGCAGATAGTTTCTGTGATTGTGTAACATTTGAAAACTGGGAACTTTTGAGAGGGTAGGTAAATACTAGGGGCCCGAGAGGCAGGGTTAGTGGTTGCTGGTCATCTAAGAGTGTTGTCTGTGGTTTGTTAGTAGCCACTGTCAAAGAAAAACAAAAGAAAAGAAATTAGATTGAGAGATCTCATTCTCTCTTTCCCCCTTTCTCCTTCTTTCCACATACGACTAAAAGAACGAAATCTTAAAATATATACATATGGAGCTAGAAAGATGGCTCAGCATGTAAGAGCACTGACTGCTCTTTCGAAGGGCCTGAGTTCAAATCCCAGTTACTGCTATCTCCAAGAAGGTGGACATGTCTGAATAGGGGGAACCTGTGATGAAGTCCCAATATGGAGGTGAAGGACGTGGGGAAGTCGCTGGTATATGTCCATATTTGAAAGGATGTGGCTGGAAACTGGTGTCTATGGGTGACAGTGACATTCACAGACACTATCTCAGGAACGATGGAGCTTCCTTCTCCTGGGTGGCTTCCATTTCTCCACCTTCATTCCTTCTAGGTCTCCCTCTGTTGGATGGTACAGCCTGTGTTCGGGGTCTCCCACCCTATTGTGGTTCCATGTGCCAATTCTGTTACAAATGCCATGATAACAAACATATCCAGAACTGGGGTTTGCCTCTCTCTGGGCTCCCTCAATCCAGTCAAATTTAACTATTGCACATGCCAACACCAGGTGCTTTACAAATAGCTCTTCTTGGCCAAGGAGATGGCTCAGAGGGTGAAAGGTGCTTGTTTCCAAGGCTGATGACCTAAATTCCAGTCCTGCAACCCACATGATGGGAAGAGAACCAACTGTTGCAAGCTGTCCTCTGACCTCTACTCTCCTGTCCCACGGCAACTTCACACCTACGCATAAATGAAAAAATGGAATGTCATTTTAAAAAGTAGGTTATGTTAAAAAAAATTCCCTATTAAGTCCATTACTTTGTATGTTAACTTAAATATCAATGTTGGAGCCCAGCGTGGTGGCGCACGCCTTTAATCCCAGAGGAGGCAGAGGCAGGTGGATTTCTGAGTTCGAGGCCAGCCTGGTCTACAGAGTGAGTTCCAGGACAGCCAGGGGAATACAGAGAAACCCTGTCTTGAAAAACCAAAAAAAAACAAAAAAAAAAAATCAATGTTGGGCTGGAGAGATGGCTAAGCGGGTAAGAGCACCGACTGCTCTTTTGAAGATCCTGAATTCAAATCCCAGCAACCACATGGTGGCTCACAACTACCCGTAATGAGATCTGATGCCCTCTTCTGGTGTGTCTGAAGACAGGTATAGTATACTTAATTATAATAATAAGTAAATCTTTGGGCCTGAGTGAGCAGGGACTGACCCGAGTGAGTGGGGTTGACCTGAGCAAGCAGAGGTCCAAAAAATTCAATTCCCAACAACCACATGAAGGCTCACAACCTTCATGGCTACAGTGTACCCATATACACTAAAAAAAAAGAGAGACAGCCGGGCGTGGTGGTTCATGCCTTTAATCCCAGCACTGGGTAGGCAGAGGCAGGCGGATTTCTGAGTTCAAGGCCAGCCTGGTCTACAAAGTGAGTTCCAGGACAGCCAGGGCTATACAGAGAAACCCTGTCTCGAAAAAAAAAAAAAAAAAGAGACATTTAAAAAAAAAAAGATCTGCCACTCTGGAAGATATAGCAGGAGGTTTTAAAGAGAACAGTTGCTTGGAATGCAAAAACCAGGGCCTGGGAAGACGGCTCAGTGATCATAGTGCTTGCTGTGCTAGTAGTGTGGACCTGAGTTCAAATCCCCACCACTGACACAAAACGCCTGGAACCCCCAGCATTGGAGAATAAAGAAGGGCAGAGTCCATAACGGCAAAGAGTAAGGGGAGGTGCTACTTGCTCTTAATGCCAGTCCCCAGAGGCTGAGTTAGGCAGGTTTCTGTGAGCTCCAAGTCAGCCAAGATTACACAGGGAGACCTTGTTGAGACCTTGTGGATGCTCAAGAAACAAGCATCCAATACCAAACGCCCAGCCCTGAAAACATCCATACAAGCCACATACAAACTGAGCAGGCTATCTTTAAAAATATGTATGTAGGTACGTTCACATGTATGCATGTATGTACATTCACATATATGCATGTAACAGCAATTCATGGGAAAAGAGGCCAGGCATTTGGGACAGAGTAAGAAAGAGTATATGAAAGGGAAGGGGGAATTGATGATGTAATTATTATCTCAAAAATAAACAATATTAAAATAATAATAAAAATTTTTAAAATGTAGGCTTTGATTTTCCAAAACCTATTTTTAATATGGGTTCTTTTTTTTTTCCCTCGTTCTGGTCAACCCCGCTCGCTCTGCTCGACCCCGCTCGCTCCGGCCAGCCCCCACTTGCTCCCGGCCGCCCCTGTACGGCCCCCGATTGTTCCAGCCAGCCCCGCTCGCTCCGATCGGCTCTGCTTGCTCCGGTTTGGCCCCGCTCGTTCCGGCCATCCCCGTTCGGCCCCACTCGCTCTGGCCCTGCTAGCTCTGGCATCCCCGCTTGCTCCGGCCGTCCCTGTTCGGCTACGCTCGCTCCGGACAGCCTGGCTTGCTCCGGTTGGTCTCTCCGGTCCAAGGATTCATTTCTTATTATTCTTCATAAGTACGCTGTAGCTGACTTCAGACGCACCAGAGGAGGGCGTCAGATCTTGTTACGGGTGGTTGTAAGCCACCATGTGGTTGCTGGGATTTGAACTCATCATCTTTGGAAGAGCAGTCGGGTGCTCTAACCTGCTGAGCCATCTCACCAGCCCTTAATATGGGTTCTTAAATGCTTTACCCTCCCTTCTAGCCCACCACCCACCAGAGGTAGTAGAAAAGAAAGGTTATTAGGATACGGGAGAAGTGGACCTGTTTAGAAATTGTTCTTTGGAGCAAATCTAATCTGTGTTGTCAGGAAATCATCAGTTCAGTTCACAGTCAACAGCCACGGCTTGATCCGCTTGAAAACACTATGGATATGCCAGCCATCCAGTAGTGTCAGGATGGAAAACACCAGTCAGTAGCGGTGGCATGACCTAGCAGAAACAGCCAGGCCTCTTCTGCCTCTGCAAGAGTCAGTAGGAGCTGTAGCTGTTTATAATTCTAATGCTGATTGGATTCCCCCCCCCAAAAAAAACTGCTTACAGGAGAGGGTCCGCACATAGCTTCTGAGAACCTGCAACCAGTTAATTCTGACTGGTAAGTAAAGATGCCAGCAGCCAATGGCTGGGGAAGAAAGACATGGGGTGGGGAGTGTTAGAGACCTCCAGGAGGCAGGAGAGAAGAAAGACACCATGCCTTAGGAGAGAGAGAGAGAGAGAGAGAGAGAGAGAGAGAGAGAGAGAGAGAGAGAGCCACCATGGGTTAGAGAAGCAAGGAGAGCGCCCTGGGCTCTGGGCCAAGAAAGCATGGCCCAGAGCGTTGACTAAATGGAGGTAAGAGCAACCAAGATGGAACACAGAAATTAGTAAGTCATAACTCGGAGTTATCAGTGGGGGTAGATTCTAACAGCATGGAGTGTAGGTGGTTGCCCAGCTATTGTGCTGCTTGGGGCATATTAAAATATAAAGGTTGTGTGTGTTTCATCCAGGAACATAAACCACTGAGGCAGGTAGCAACCCCGTGCAGGGATTTATTAAAGAATTATCATTACAAGGAGTGACCAAGACCAGCAGGGACACCAGGAGAAGTTCCCCGTCGTCCCTCTCTCAAAGAAGTGAAGAGCAGCCAAAATGGAAGGACAAGAAGTATCGCAAAAGCTAGCTACGCAAGCCCGCCATCACTGTCCTTCCAAACATTAACATGTTCTCCCAAGGGTCTGGCCTCACCATGTGAGTCTGTCTTATCAAAGACTGAGACTGTATCAGCTGACATCACTCTGCTAATCAACCCGAGTCTGTGGAAGCTGCAAGAAGCTGCCAGAACACCACCAGAGGGTTGGGTTTTTTTTTTGGGGGGGGGGGGTGTTGGTGTGTTTCTGCAGAGAGTGGGTCTGATGCTAAGGTCCTCTTTCCCAGTTGGATCTTGATCTGTCAGTCAAGAAAGCCATGAGCCAATTACTGGGTGGGAGGGACAGGAGGGACTTCCGGGTTCCTGGAGGAAAAGAGACAGAAGCAGGGATAAGAGGAGAGTTCGCCATGCTTTGGAGAGAGAACCAAGCAGTCATGTGAGATCTCAAAACTGGCCGCTCCTATAGGCGGGTGGTCTGGGGAGTTTAACAACTGAAGTTTAGGACAGGTAGGAGAGGCAGAGATAAGAAATTGATATGAACATGCTTTTTCCAGGCGGGAGATAGTAGCACCCAGCAATTGTGCCAAGAAGGCCAAGTTGAAATGGAACAACTGTACGTGTGACTTTTATGCACGAGTTCAAGAGAAGATGAGTGGGGGCTGGTAACGTGGTCACTTCAGGTAGAGCATACACATTTCTTTCTATGAAGTCACGACAAGTGGGGCCCAGCAATGCAATGTAAAGCGAACCAATACATGCCAGTGTCATTAGCAAAGAATCCTCATCACGTATCCTTTCACAACTGTGTCTACTTCAGCAAAACATCGTTTGACATAACTGACTTTCCAGAGAAACCAGAAGTTTCTACTTCAAAAACAAAACAAAACAAAACAAAAAAAACAAAGATCTGTAAAGAGAAGAACGAAGCCTGAGACAACTGAGTTAAAAGGCAGTGACCAGAGGACAAGCATCATGTGGTTCTACTTCTATGAGGTCACAAGAATAGTTAAATTCCTAGTCGGTTTCCTACAGAGAGGAGAACTGTTGGGGGAAAAAGATGGTTCAGCCACAGGGTTGGAGAGTTGGCTCAGCAGTCATGAGGACTTGTTTCCCTTTCAGAGAACCCAGGCTTAATTCCCAGTGCCACAAGGCAGTTAGCAATTCTCTGCAACTCCAGTCCCAGAGGATATGAAGCCCTCTTCTGTGGTATACAGACATAAATGCTGGAAACACACACACAGGCACACACACACACACACACAAATAATAAAATAATAAACTTTTTTAAAAAGGACCAAGACATACACACAACACACACACATGCATTCTGGGTGTTTTGTTTTGTTTTGTTTGAGACAGGGTTTCTCTGTGTAGCCCTAACTGTCCTGGAACTCACTCTGTAGACCAGGCTGGCCTCTAACTCAGAAATCCACCTGCCTCCGCCTCCCAAGTGCCGGGATTAAAGGCGTGCGCAACCACGCCCAGCTCACACATGCATTCTGAATAAATAAATGTTTTAAAAAAATGCAGCCTCCTCCCCACTTTGAGGCAAAGAGATGAAGAACAGAAAGAGAAATTGCCAGAAGCCTGGTGGAGGAAAAAAATGGGAGACGTTGTTTAATGGTTACAGAGTTCAGCCTTTGAGACAACAAAGGTGGCAGCGTGGGTGGTTACACAGCAACATGGATGTAGTTCATGCCATTCAACAGCACACAAAAATGGCCAGGGCAGTGGATCTCATATGTATTTTCCCCACAAGTGGAAAATAAGGTGCTTTTCCCAGGCTAATTCTAGCTTGTGTTTTTAAGCTTGAGCTGTTTCCGCAAAACCGATCTACAGAGTGCTAAGTGCACCCTCCTATTATGGGGCAACTGGCTTGTCCTGTTGGGTTTCTTTCTGTAGGAGGCTCTTGATGGTACAGTGTCGATACACCAGGGCAGTCCATAATAGGACGCAGAATTTCAAAACCAAGCCGCAAACGATATCCTCCCCTTTTGCTGTTTCAAAGGAAGGCCTTGAGGATATTATACCAAGTTAAATTAGCCAGCCATGAGAGCCCAATCAAGCGAAGAAATATCATATTCGTGGTTGATAAACCGAGCGGCACGCTGCTGGAACGACTCCAAACTTTGACAATTTTAACATACTTGTAATTTTAGATCTGCGAGAAATACATCTACCAGCTGAACGCCGTTGAATAAAATCATTACAGGATTAGCAGTTTTCTGACCCACTTGCTTTAAAAAGCTGAATCATTCCATTGAGACCCCAGGGAAATGCAGATTTATATCTTTGATGTTTTGGGTTTTTTTTTCTTTCCTTTTTCCTTTTTGGTTTTCTTTCAATTAAATGAAATTATATAACTAGCATTTTTTTTCAGTCTGTGCCATCTTCTCTCTTAACTGGATGGTTTCGAATACTTTCTCAAATATGCCTTTGCAAATTCTTGATTTTTTGCAAATGCAAATGTAAAAAGAAACACACAGAGATCTCTCTTGTGTGCAGTTACTTCCTAAGCCCAACAGGAAGGCATCTTGCTTTGCTCCTATATATCTTTATTAGATTGGGAATAGGCAGGCGGCACATTATATCAACAAGAGAGCTCCGTGCTGCGGAAGGGAGGTCGGGGTGATGGAGGAGTGAACATCTCCCCTGTATCCACACTGATCCAGTAGATGGGAGCTTTTCCCACCCCTAGCTCTGTCCTAAAGATAGCAGGGACAAGGCATGGTGAGACTGGCAAATGCAGTCTAGCTGTACTCTCTTACACAGACACTGCATGGTCAGGGGGAAGGGCAGGTGGAAAGAGGCTGATTTTGCTCCTGACATTGTTTAGAAAAGCCACCAATAGGCTTTTGACTCTGTGTGTGTGTGTGTGTGTGTGTGTGTGTGTGTGCATGTATATATTATAAGATTTCGTTCTTTTAGTCGTATGTGTGCCTGTGTGTGCCTGAGAATGTATGTACATGTAGCGCAGCACCTAGGGGAAGCCAGCAGAGAGCCTCAGATCTCCCTGAAACTGGAGTTACAGATAGCTGTGAGCTACCTGATAAGGGTGCCAGAGATGACCCCAGGTCCACTTTGAGAGCAGCCAATACTCTCTTAACTGTTTGACTTCTCTGCAGTCTCGCCGCATCTATCTTCATCTATATCTAACAGTATCTCCTGCCTCTGGGTTCTAAAATATGCATTGCATTATTTATTTATTTATTTATTTATTTTAAAGATTTATTTTATTTATTATACGTAAGTACACTGTAGCTGTCTTCAGACACTCCAGAAGAGGGAGCCAGATCAGATGGTTGTGAGCCACCATGTGGTTGCTGGGATTTGAACTTATCACCTTCGGGTGCTCTTACCCGCTGAGCCATCTCACCAGCCCCTATTTATTTATTTTTAAAGATTTATTTATTATTATACATAAGTACACTGTAGTTGTCTTCAGACGCACCAGAAGAGGGCGTTGGATCTCATTAAAGGGTGGTTGTGAGCCACCATGTGGTTGCTGGGATTTGAACTCAGGACCTTCGGAAGAGCAGTCAGTGTTATTGCCCACTGAGCCATCTCACCTGCCCCGCACTGCATAATTTATAAGGTGTTTTGTTTGTTTGTTTGTTTGTTTGGGGGGAGGGTTTCAAGACAGGGTTTCTCTGTATAGCCCTGGCTGTCCTGGAACTCACTTTGTAGACCAGGCTGGCCTCGAACTCAGAAATCCACCTGCCTCTGCCTCCTGAGTGCTGGGATTAAAGGCGTGTGCCACCATGCCCGGCTTATGAAGTGTTTAATATACCATTTAATATAATTCTAGCACTGCCTATAATTATAGCTATTTCTGTTTATGTTGTCTAACTTTTTTTTTCTTTTTTTTCTTTCTTTTTTTTTTTTTTTTTTTTTTTTTTTTTTTTTTTTTTTTTTTTTTTTTTTTTTTTTTTTTTTTTTTTTTTTTTTCGAGACAGGGTTTCTCTGTGTAGCCCTGACTGTCCTGGAACTCACTTTGTAGACCAGGCTGGCCTCCAACTCAGAAATCCGCCTGTCTCTGCCTCCCGAGTGCTGGGATTAAAGGCGTGCAACACTACGCCCACCTTTTTCTAGATTGTCCTCTCGTGCCTTTAAGAGCCAGCTTTATTCTTAGGACAGCCCTCCTAAACTGAGAGGTAAATCCCTGTGTGTCTTGCCAGACGACCCTGTTAAGACTGAGCACAGGGTAGCAGTAAAAGGTGCAGGAGAAATGTTGTCTAACTCTTAATAAATTGTCAAATCTTCGAAGGCAAGGTTCATAGCACACATATCCTTATCCTTGCTGTGGAATATCCAGCACCGAGGGTTCTTTGCAACAAATGTCCTGCATAAGGAAGAGGTTAGTACAAACAATATAGGCCATTTTAATATGAAGTGGATCCAGCATTCTAAAGCCATCCAACTGCTTTGCCTGCTACTTGTTTTTGTTTTAAATATCTTATGTAACAAGCACTGGCTATGTATTCCTAATTATGCATTCATTATTAAAATATGCCAAGTTCCTACTTGTGTAATAGGCACCACCAAGTAAGGCCAAAAGAATCCATTAGTGAATAAAAATATTTACTTACACTTGCCTATTATCGGAGAGATCAACAAACAGGCCCACAATTTTTTTAGCTAGTTATCGGGGTAGCCTCAACTTGAAACCAGTGCTTAGGGCAGAGTCCATATTGCTAAACAATTTATGTTCCTTATGGTGAGATCTATGGACAAGATAAGACTAGAGGCTGGAGAGTTAACTCAGCAGTGAGAGAGCGTGTGGTAGGGGCTGGAGAGATGGCTCAGTGGTTAAGAGCACTGACTGCTCTTCCAGAGGCCCTGAGTTTCAATTCCCAGCAACCACATTGTGGCTTACAACCATTTGTAATGGGATCTGATGCATTCTTCTGGTGTGTGTATGAAGCTACAATGTACTCATATAAATAAAAATAAAAAAATAAAGACGTAGTAATACTATACTTTCTTTCACAAACACTGATGGAAACCTCCCTGTGATAAAGGGCCATGTTTGAAAATTGTCTAATCCCTAATATTCACAGAGCATGCTAACCCATACCAAAATCTCTCAGGATTCCTCAACAAATGCTTACTGCCCAGATGCCCTGACAGTTGCATACGCTACTGGATTCCCTTTATAACATCAGAGCTTTGAAAAGCTAATTTGTGGGGCTGGAGAGACGGCTCAGAGGTTAAGAGTATTGACTGCTCTTTCAAAGGATCTGAGTTCAATTCCCAGCAACCACACGGTGGTTCACAACCATCTGTAATAGGTTCTGATGCCCTCTTGTGGTGTGTCTGAAGACAGCTACACTCTATCTATCTATCTATCTATCTATCTATCTATCTATCTATCTATCTATCTAAAATAAATCTTTAAAACAATATTTTGTGGCCAAAATTAGTGGTGCACACCATTGGTCCCAGATCTCTGGAGGCAGTGGCAAGAGTATCTCTGTGAGTTCAAGGCCAGCTTAGTATACAGAGTGGGTTCCAGGACAGCCAGAGCTACACAGAGAAACCCTGTTGTCTCAAAAGAACAAAAAAAGTTAATTTGCTCACAAAATATTTTATTACTAATAAAATTTATTCCAGCCATTGTCAAATATAAATCAAGTTACCTTTATTGGCTGACATGTTCTACTAACTATTATCCCAGAGTAAGGAGTAGAGAAAGCCCTGAGTGAGTGTACCCCTGACTGAATGCTATTCACATGGGTACGACCATGACAAGGACTCAAACCTTGGACTCATGAGGCTCAGAGGGATGGCAGAGTTTTCCTCAGGGGTCCCTGTGAGAGCAAGTGACAAGTGTGTACCAAAGTTAGCCGCTGATACTTCCTCATCCAGGACATTTCCAGCCTGAGACAGCTCACCCCCAGAGACCTTCTACCAAGCCTGGCCAATCCCTGCCTCTCCCCAGAGCGCCCCCCCCCCAACTCTACTAAAAACAAAACCACACTGGGAATCCAGGTTGCAGTGGCAGTAAAAGTTACTCCAATGGAGCACACACCCACCTGACCCCAGCTTTGTGCATGTCTCTGTCCTTTGTTCAATCTATCACCACCCCTCGTCAAAACCCAGACTCACATAGGGCACACATTGCAACATCCCAGCATGCACACCTGAGCGCACACACACACACACACACACACACACACCCATGCACATACACATGCACACATATACACACACATTTATGAACACACATGCATACACTCATGCACACGGGTGCATGCACATGCAGGCACACACATATGTAGGCACACACACATGTGCACTCATCAGTTGTTCTCTGATCTACACACACACACACACACCACACCACACACAGCTATGGTTCAAATGCGCTTCTCCTACTCACAAAATAAAGAATTGTAATTCTTAAAAATAATGAGGGAGGTGGCGCACGCCTTTAATCCCAGCACTCGGGAGGCAGAGACAGGCGGATTTCTGAGTTCAAGGCCAGCCTGGTCTACAAAGTGAGTTCCAGGACAGCCAGGGCTATACAGAGAAACCCTGTCTCGAAAAACCAAAAATAATAATAATAATAATAATAATAATAATAATAATAATAATGAGGGAGATTTTTAGTTATCCTGGAAACCAAGATGGTAGACTGTTTCTGTAAAGTCTGGGTTTAATCTAAAACTGACACAAAAAAATAAAGAGGAAAAAAACCAGGAGGAATTTTACTCAAAAAAAAAAAAATGCAGTGTTAGCATAAGCAGTATCAATAGATATAAATAACTTCCCTGCCAAAAGCTTAAGCCAGAATGTAATGCAGAAAGCAAAGAGACACACGCAGCAAATGCTTGGCAAATTCTTAAAATGAAGGAAAACTAGCAAGTTTCTGATGAATGATGTATGCGTCGAAGCACATCAACAATGAGCTCAGGGCCAAGACTGTTGAAGAGAATGTGAACGTGCAGAAAATTAAATCACAAATCTTTCTACACGTGGGCCTTGGAAGAAACACAAATAACCAATGTGGGTATAAAGCAGTCATTTCCTGATGAGTTGGGGCAATGGAGACAGCCAAATCATTCTAACTGGGAGGAGGGCCGGGAAGGAGGGAGCATTTTACTCAATATTGCCAGTTACCCAGGCCAAAACAAGCATTTGGAATCTTTCTGGCTACTATGTTGCCCAACCGCAACCCAAAGATGAGGGGGGGGGGCGGGGCGGAGCTTGACGACGGGTATGCACCACTACCCTCAAGAAGAAAGGTTGGTTGTTTGCCTAAGTGGCATGGCTTTATTAAGGGCCATTTTTAACACATAGAAATTCCTAGAATAGACAAAAATACTGATTGGCTCACACTGTACCCTCTGTGAATTAGTCAGCTTTCTACGCTATAACAAAATAACCGAGGTAGACGGCTTATAAAGAGAAAAGAGGTTATGTTGGTTCATCCGCAAGTCCTTGCCTTTGGCTGGTGCGGTGGCCATCGCGGTAAAGATGCAGTTGCAGCGAAGTATTTATTTCATGGGCTGGAAGCAAAACCAAAGACAGGGCCAGGCTCCCATGATTCCCTTCAAGGTCACAGAGCTCTGTCTGCCTCTGCCTTCCAGTGATGGAAACTAATGAAAGCTTTATTTTAGCAATTAGTATATCATGACGGAGGCTTGCGAGGGACAAAGCTGATTATGGTGGCTGACCAAGAACCAAAAGGCAGGAAACAAGGTCTTGTGTCACCTTGACACTAGAGTTGTCAGAGTCACCAGAGAAGAGGGAGCTTTCGGGTAGCGGAGAATTCATTTTCTATTCCAGGCAGGGAAAGGTATCTGATAAAGAATGAGGCTGGCTGAGCACCCGTCACCGAAGGTAAACGCTTCCCTCTTTAAATCCTAGAAACCGACTCGAGAAGCAGCCCAAGCGCATGCACTGCATTTTGCAAAATGTTGAATCAACTCAACTCCAAACGCGTTTAAGGAGCTTTGGATAGCATTTTAGGGTTATTTGGAGACTGTGATGTTTTCCATAACTAGTTCTCAAAGATGATATACAACTGGAAATACACACACGTGTGCACACACACACACACACACACGTGCACGCGCACACACACACACACACACACACCCCACTCTGTATGGAAATGCCAAGTGAAGAACTGCTTTATCACACATTTCATTGGCTCTTCATCCTTCTTCAACACTTGGCTTTTCAGAAAGAGTTTTTTGTTGATTTTTTTTTCCCCCTGGGAGACATTTTGGTTTTTTTTTCCTTACACTTTCTGAATTTTTACAGATCAAGATGTTAACAGAAATAAATAACATGGGAAAAAGCAAATGAGTGTTGTCATATTTAGAAATATGGGAATTTCTTTTTTTTTTTTTCCCCTTGTTCTGGTCAACCCCCACCCTCGCTCCAGCCGGCTCCGCTCACTCCAGCCAGCCCCGTTCGCTCCAGCCGCCCCCGTATGGCCCCCGCTCGCTCCAGTCGGCCTGCTCTCTCCGATCGGCTCCGCTCGCTCCGGCCAGCCCCACTCACTCCGGTTGGTCTCTCCGGTCCAAGGATTCGTTTCCCATTATTCTTCATAAGTATGCTGTAGCTGACTTCAGATGCACCAGAGGAGGGCATCAGATCTCATTACGGATGGTTGTGAGCCACCATCTGGTTGCTGAGATTTGAACTCATCACCTTCAGAAGAGCAGTCGGGTGCTCTTACCCGCTGAGCCATCTCACCAGCCCAATATGGGGATTTCTAAGAAGGAAGATTTTATGGTTTTCCCTCTGTGGTATAATAGTGTTTGGTACGTTTAGAGGCGAGTTCACTAGCATAACCAGACAGCAATACATGTGTATTTTAATGGATTTTAAAGGGTAAAAATCCCAGAGAGCTGGGACTGGATAGATGGTGCAGTGGTTAAGAGCACATACTGATCTTGCAAGATTTTGGTTCAGTTGCTAGCACTCACAGCTACCTGTATTTCCAATTTCACGGACTCTGATGCCCTCTTCTGGCCTCCACAGGTACCTGCATGCATGTGGTGCATATGTGTTCATGAAGGCACACATACATACACTTCAATGAAAACAGTTAACAAATCTTTTCAAAAACATGGAAAGAGGCATAGGGACTGAAGACATGCATCTCAGAGTGAGGTGTAAGATGCACATAGTACCGTGTACTGGGATATTAGTGTTACACACTAGCCTGACACAGTTACTGTGAGGCTCAAGTGAGATCACGTTATATAAAGTTCTTGGAACATGGTGCTGAGTATCTTTTAGCCGCCTGCTTCTAGCACAGAGCAGAATGAACTAAATAAGCTCCTTACAGACCTGAGAGTTGACATATCTTCGCTTTGCCAAGTCTTAAATCCTAGCACTAATTGGTCTGTGAGCAGCCAGTTGTTACTTGACCTAATAATCATTCTGAATGGTCCCAAATCAGTTTCCAAAGGTGGAACAACCAACTGCACAAGATTCTGAAGAGCCTTCCTGGAGGTACTTCAAACTATTTCTATAAGCATTGTAGCGATAGTAACTCTCATTTATAATTACGAAGCTGACTTTATAATGTAAACTGTCTAATCCTGGGTTGTGTTATTAGCTGTGGTGTTGTTTGTACTGATGAGGGTAACACCACTCATGTCTTAGCATGGAAGCTAAGACCCTGGAGCTGCCAGATTTGTTACTATTACAAAGTAGTAACTATTTGTTACGATTATGTATTCATTGTTAATATCTCTTGCCCGGGGTTTCTACCCCACCTTGGTTATTGAGTTCCCAGATAAAAGACATACTCACAGCCTTTATATTTATAACAAGCCTTAAGCAGCACAATAGCTAGGCAGCTGCCTACCCTCCATGCTGTTAGAATCTACTTTCCTATCAATAATTTCAAGTTATAGCCGGGCGTGGTGGCACATGCCTTTAATCCCAGCACTCGGGAGGCAGAGGCAGGAGGATTTCTGAGTTCGAGGCCAGCCTGGTCTACAAAGCTAGTTCCAGGACAGCCAGGGCTATACAGAGAAACCCTGTCTCAAAAAACCAAAAAACAAAAACAAAAACAAAAATTTCAAGTTATTACTATGCCCTCATATGGACTGCTCTTAACTCCAACTGGTTAGGCCACAGGGCCACCTTTTATAGCTCAGCTAACCCATGGGGACTCCTCCTGTGTTCTCCTCCTCCTCTTCTTTCTTTTTTCTTCTTTCTCTTCTTCTTCCTCTTGTCTTCCCCTCGCCCTCCCTCAAGTCTTCTAAATCTAAACCCCACCAGTCTCTTCTGCCCAGCTATTGGCTGGTGGCATCTTTATTTACTAATTACAATTAACTGGAGGCAGGGTCACCTAGTTAGCATCTACATGCTGATCTGGGACAACCAGTTTTGGGGGCCCAAATAAGCATTAGAATACAAGCAGCATTAGGCTAATCCACTGCACTATTATTTAAAACAAATGATCAAACAAACACCAGAAAGAACCAACTCATGGGCTGGAGAGATGGCTTAGTGGTCAAGGACACTGATTGCTCTTTGGAAGGTTCTGAGTTCAAATCCCAGCAATCACATGGTGGCTCACAACCATCTGTAATGAGATCTGATGCTCTCTTCTGGTGCTGTCTGAAGACAGCTATAGTGTACTTAAATAAATCTTTAGGCTGGAGCGAGCCCGGCTGGAGCGAGCTGAGTTGACCGGAGTGGGCAACAACCTTCATTCCCAGCAACCACATGATGGCTCACAACCATCAGCACAGCCACAGTGTACTCTTATACATAAAATAAATAAATAAACCTTAAAAAAAAAAAAGAACCGGGCTGGTGAGATGGCTCAGCGGGTAAGAGCACCCGACTGCTCTTCCGAAGGTGATAAGTTCAAATCCCAGCAACCACATGGTGGCTCACAACCATCTGTAACAAGATCTGGCTCCCTCTTCTGGAGTGTTTGAAGACAGCTACAGTGTGCTCACATATAATAAATAAAATAAATCTTTAACAAAAAAAAAAAGAACCAACTCATAAGGAAAAAGGCCTCAGTTTGTCCAATTTAAAAGGTTTTGGTCCATCCATGATGTCCTTGGCTGGTTGTGTTGGGTAAGGCAGCATACTGTGGCAGGAAGAGACTGAGGATTCAAGTTTCTTATTACCTGGTTAGTAAACAGAACAGACTAGGGCCCTACGCTTCCCTTTGAGATAAACCATGATACCGAAGGACTCACTAGGTTCCTACTCTTAAAGGTTCCACCAGATCCCAACAGCAGAATGCTGGAAACCAAGACTTTAGCAATATGGACTTTGGGGGGGACATTAAGACCCAAACAATAGCAGGCTTCAGGGTACACTGGTAGGCATTCTATTTATTCTTCCCTTTCATGTTTTCATATAAAAGAAAAAAAAGCTCTAATTTCAAGAATATCTCTGGTAAGACCTTTTATATTAAATGTAGTGTAGACCCCTCCTTTTTTTTCTTTTTTCTTTTTTTTTTTTCTTTTTTCGAGACAGGGTTTCTCTGTGTAGCCCTGGCTGTCCTGAAACTCACTCTGTAGACCAGGCTGGCCTCAAACTCAGAAATCTGCCTGCCTCTGCCTCCCAAGTGCTGGGATTAAAGGTGTGCACCACCACGCCCAGCTTAATGTAGACCCCTCCTAAGTACCTCTCCTTTTGATATTTTTTTAGTAATGAGAAGTGTAAACCAAGCATTTCTGCTGCATACTGGGGCTAGATGGATGTCCTGAAGTCAGATACATCATCATTTGAGCCCTGAATTAAGCCAGCCATGTATTTTTCAGGAAACACCGTTTCTCCTTGAATCGGAAGGATGATACTGTATAGCATTCAGATTTTGTCAAGAATTAACAAAACAGTTAAGAAAATAGTTGGCAATGATAACTCAGACCTCGTAATTTATAGCAGATATAAGCCTTTTTGGAAAATTCATATCTAGCTCAAGGTGCTGATAGCGAGCTAATGGTGTCTCAATAATAAAGACTTTAATAACGAGCACTGATATAGTAATTTTTGAGACAGAAACTCACATGGTAGCCCAGCGTGACCCTGAATTTACTACGGAGCTCAGGCTGGCCTCAAAATTGCAGCAACCTTCCTGCCTTTGCCTCCTGAGTTCCTGTAGTTGCCATTTGATAAATATTTTTCTTTTGATTGTGTATTCAATGACACTTGACAATAGTTGAAAGGTCTGCATAACTCAATGAACTAACTTTTTCCGAAATGACCAAAGCATGTAATTATAGAATTAGTCATACACTGGTCAAAGGTCCATTTCATGGGATCATCTCATGGCACTCTGAGATGTCTCAGATTCCACACTGCAAATAAGAAACTACCACTTGTTAAGTATTGGCTCCTTATCAAAGAAAACAAAAGAAGAAAAAAGGTTATTAAAAAGCCAGGCACTGGGCTGGTGAGATGGCTCAGCGGGTAAGAGCACCCGACTGCTCTTCTGAAGGTGCTGAGTTCAAATCCCAGCAACCACATGGTGGCTCACAACCATCCATAACGAGATCTGACACCCTCTTCTGGAGTGTCTGAAGACAGCTACAGTGTACTTACATATAATAAATAAATAAAATCTTTAAAAAAAAAAAAAAAGCCAGGCCGGGCGAGGTGGCTCACGCCTTTAATCCCAGCACTTGGGAGGCAGACAGGTGGACTTCTGAGTTCAAGGCCAGCCTGGTCTACAAAGTGAGTTCCTGGACAGCCAGGGCTACACAGAGAGACCCTGTCTCAAAAAAAACAAAAAACCCAAACAAACAAAAGTTATTAAAATACTCTTTCCCCCAGGATATATTTTAAATGAGAATTTTTTTTTTTCCGAGACAGGGTTTCTCTGTATAACCCTGGCTGTCCTGGAGCTCACTCTGTAGACCAGGCTGGCCTCAAACTCAGAAATCCGCCTGCCTCTGCCTCCCAAGTGCTGGGATTAAAGGCGTGTGCTACCACTGCCTGGCTGAGAAAATATTTTAATTCATACATTTTTTATCAACACCAGTTGGAGAGATGGCTCAGCAGTTAAGAGCTCCTCCAGACAACCAGAGTTCAGTTCTTAGCACTCACACTGGGTGGCTTTCAATTGCCTGTGACTTCAGCTTTCAGGGACTCCCATGCCCTCTTCTGGCTTCCTTGGGCAACTGCATACATGTACACACATTTGCCCACACAGAGACTTTTTTTTTGTTTTTTTGAGAGAGAATTTCTCAGTGTAGGGCTGGCTATCCTGGAACTCACTGTGTAGACCAGGCTGGCCTCAAACTCAGAAATTCACCTGCCTCTGACTTCTAAGTGCTAGGACTATAGGTGTGTGGCACCTTTAATTTTTTTTTAATTTGGAGATATATCATAGTTATTCATAAAGTACATTTTAATACATTTCTATTAGAAGTATTTTAAAAATGAGATATTTAAAAATTCCTCTACCTTTATATGTCTGATATTGCAAATATCAATACCTAAACCCATGCTAACCAATGTTTTTTAATGTCTTCAATAATTTTTAAGAGTGTTAAGTGATTCTGAGACCAACTTAAGGAGCACTATTCTGAATAGTTCTCCGTATTTAACACGATTTTTTTGGGCTTTCATTGAAACATACTACCCACGGCCAAACTTTACTAAGAAATGAGTACTTCTATCTGGGTGCACACTTCTTCTTAACACTCGAGAGGTGGAGGCAGAAGGATCCTGAGTGCAAATTCATCTTCAGGTTCAGAGTAAGTTTAACAGCTAGCAGGGATACACCGTGAATAGATAACCCTTGAAAAGTTCGTTTCCATAGCAACAACTAAGCCTAATAGATAGAGACCAATGAGTTCAAGACCAGCAAGCCACTCTTTTCTAAGTGTCTGTCTGCGTTAGGGAAAGGAAATAGCTCAAGCTCTCTTTAATTAGGAAATCCTGTTCTCCATTTCCGTCTCTCTATAGATTAGGGAGAGATTCGTCTTTCCGTGCTTCAATCATGACAAAGGAGAGTTTCATCTGCAGTCCACCAAGACACACCAATTCTGACCAGGGTATGTATGGCAGGGCATAATAAAATGTGCTGGTATAGTCCCTTGCTAGAACAGTACTGCGGCTGAGTGCCTATTTTAGCTCTAAGATCTGGCGTGATAACACTTCACCTGTCTTTCCCCTCAAGCCAGCCCCGAGGCTGAAGACCTTTTGCATTCTTGCCTTGGGTCCTGGAGTGGATAGTCATACAAGGTAATCGTTTAGGCTCTGAATTTAATCAAGAACAAAACCCAAGAGAAACGTCTCAACTTCTGGGTGTCCTAAAATTTCCATTTCACCAGGATAAAAAGAGGTAAAGTATGACCTCAATTAAAAAAAAAAAAAGAGGTTGTGGCTAAACAGTTGAAAAGTAAACAATAAAGACCAGTTCTAGCTCTCGAAATAAGAGGCACATAGCATCACCACCTCGATCAAAGAAAGAAGAGACCCGCAGTCACCCTGTAGCGTCATTCTCCTTTCCTCATCGCAGGAATGTGTACTAAATCAATCCATCGTCTTTGTAAATCACCGCTTATCTTCCCCCAGATGGGGGTCACATATTAAGAAAGAATAATGATTTAATGGGAATCCAGATTCAGCCTGGCAGAACCCGAGTCTCGGGCCTGAGTTTCTTCTCTTGTATAAACAGCAAGAAGGGCAACACTTTATAAAACCCTTGTGAGATTAAGATAACGCATTTAAAACGAACAAAGAAAAAGCTGGACATGGCTCAGGTAGTTATTACTGGGGAACGTCTTTGCTTCGTATCCCCCATCTAGAAGCAGGGTTTTTGTTTTCTCCCGTTATTTCTCCACAAACCCTTTTCTCTCATATCCC
This sequence comes from Mus minutoides, assembly GCA_902729485.2. Lineage (NCBI taxonomy): Eukaryota > Metazoa > Chordata > Mammalia > Rodentia > Muridae > Mus > Mus minutoides. The sequence goes on from LR749484.1 coordinate 5,479,829, forward strand.
TGAGTCATCAGTATGAAGATGCTGGGTTCCCCAAGTCATTCCTCCGCCTCCTGTTCTCGAGGGCTCCCTCTCCCGACTGCTTAGCTCTTGCAGGGGTACCGAAAGAAATCCCGCACTGCAAACGGCTCTCCGCCTGGCTCCCTGATTCACAGAATTGTCCGCAGCCCCCGCGGCCCCCAGATCAGCTAGGACACCCCACCATGAGACCCAACACACGCAGGGCTCCCGCCAGCTCCCCGAACCGAAGCAAGGCTGCCGACTGGGGCCGTGGAGGCGAGGAAGAGGATGCGTGCCGCTGCAGAGCTCCATCAGAGGTGAGAGCGTGGGAGTCTGGAGGAGGAGGAGGAGGAGGCCACACCCAGAGGTGCGAGCGCAGGGGCGTGGCCCCGGCGAAAACGAGACAGGGGGCGTGGCCGAGCGCCAAGCCGAGGCGGAGTCGGAGAGGCGGTGGACGTTGAGCCGCACCTTGAGGTGAGCGCGCAGGGGGCGTGGCCACACCTCGAGCTGGGAACGAGGCTTGGGGCGTGGCTCCAGGCAGTGGGTGTGGCCGGTCCCCCCGGCCCCTCCCCCCCCACAGACGGGGTGGGGGAGAGTCTCTGGCCTTTCGGGACGCGCCGAGCGTCCCACGGGCGGCGCACGCACCCGTCCCCACGTCGCGTGAGGCCACGTCGGGGTTAGGCGGGCGCCACCTGGGCGCGGCTGAGGCGAGCGGAGCGCCGGCGAATCCCGCGCGGGCGCGGCGGCAAACAGGTGCCCGCGCGCGTCAGGCGCCGGCCCCCGGGGCGGGGAAGAGGGGCGCGGCCGGAAGCGCGGGGCGGGCGGGCGGAGGAGGGAGCCGGGCGGGTTCCTCGGCCCGGTGAGCTGCGGGGCCGGGCAGGCAGGAAGGAAGGAGTGCTCCGGGGCTGCGCGGCCAACGATGTCGAGCCGCCGCCTCGGCCCCTGCAGCAGCAGCAGCAGCCGCCGCCGCCGCCGCTGCTGCCGCCGAGCCGGGGGACATGGAGCGCGGCTGCAAGGAGCGGCCGACGGCAGCAGCAGCAGCAACGAGCGTCGCAGCGACAGCGGAGCGCAGCCCTCTCAGTGAGGCGCCGGCCGGCCGGCGGCGGCGGCGGCAGCAGCAGAAGAAGCAGCAGCGGCAGCAACAGGGCGGAGATCCTTAGCGCGGCTTCCCCTCCCGTTCCGCACCCGGCCACCCCTCTTCGATCTCCCCTTCCTCTGCGGCTCTTGCCCACCCGCGTCGTCCGCGTCCCGGGCGCGCGCCGGCAGCTGAGCCCCCCGGGGGCGGGGGCGCGTGTCGCCGGCGCGGGGGAGGGGCCGCCCGCCTGCCCGCTCGCGCGCGCCGCGCCCAGGGCTCGCGGGGACCCGGGGGGCGCGTGCCGCGGCGCGAGGCGAGGCGAGGCGAAGCGCGGGGCGGCGCGGCGGGGCCCCTCCCCCGCCATCCCCATCCCCACCCCCCGCCTTGCAGCCTGGCGCGCGCCGGCCGGGCCGCACCGCTGCGGGCTCGGCGCGCGCGGGCCATGTCCGCCTTCTGCCTGGGCTTGGCCGGCCGAGCTTCAGCACCCGCCGAGCCGGACAGCGCCTGCTGCATGGAGCTGCCCGCTGGGGCCGGGGACGCAGTCCGGAGTCCCGCCGCCGCCGCCCTCGTCTCCTTCCCCGGGGGTCCTGGGGAACTAGAACTGGCCTTAGAGGAGGAGCTGGCGTTGCTGGCGGCCGGGGAGCGGCCGTCCGAGCCCGGCGAGCATCCTCAGGCGGAGCCGGAGTCTCCGGTTGAGGGGCACGGGCCGCCGGCGCCGCTATCGCCGCCGTCACCTACCCAGGATCCCGAGCTGCTGTCGGTGATCCGCCAGAAGGAGAAGGATCTGGTATTGGCGGCCCGGCTAGGCAAGGCGCTGCTCGAGAGGAACCAGGACATGAGCCGGCAGTACGAGCAGATGCACAAGGAGCTGACGGACAAGCTGGAGGTGAGGACCTTCCGGCGGCATGGGTGGGGAGCTGGGGTGCCTGCCTGTCCTCCCTGTTTCCGTGCCTATTCTACCTCGAGCCTATTCTACCTCGAAGATCATCGAGAACAGGGAGGCAGGAGGGATAGTTTTCACCAGCATCAGCGCGTTCGTTGACCCCACCTGCCTTTCCCACTCAGCTCAGATGTGGGTCCGTGCATCTCCCACCGTTTGTGGGCCGTTCTATATATGTACTGTACACAGAGTCTAAAATAGAGCTTACAGTATGACTAATTTATACAGCACCAAGGCGATATCTGCACACAGAAATGAGAACATCGAGAAGCATTTAAAATATGCTTCAGGTGTTCAGAGAAACCGTTAATCTCTAATCAGGGTGTTAGCCCAGAGCTTTCCAGTCCGGGCATTAAGGCCTCTGGATGCCCTTGTCTTAACATGCTGGCAGAGAGTTGTGGGGAACAAGTGCCTCAAAAGGAGCTTTATATAGCTTTCAAATGCTTAGGGATTAGGAGATGTGGTTCCATTGCAGAAATCAGAGAAGGCAGGGTTCAACATGTGATTCGTTTGGGCTTCAGTAGCTATGTGTGTCTCAGTAGTACTTTCCTGTGACCTGGGTCTTAGCATCTATGTTACTTTTAACCACTATTAAAAACACCCCCCCCCCCCGTGAGAGGGGTGGTTTCCTGGCAAAATGGTTCAGTGGGTAAGGTCACTTGCCTCATTTGGATCCCCAGAACCCACTTGGGGGAAAGAGGAGGATGTCACTAGCAATGTGTCCTCTGACCTACACACACACACCCCAGTTAATAAATAACCCTAAGTACGTTATCAAATGAGTAATATTTCAGTTAATTCCATGCAACAACATCATCTACAACTGTGTTTATTGGGTTTTTGCTCTTAAGCAGAAAAGAGTCTTGAATGGTAGCTGAGGATACCTAGAAAAAGCCGTTCCAAAGCCGTTCCAAAGTGGTAGATTTTCAAAATAAAAAGGAGAGCATGATCGAGTTTGGTGGTGGAAACAGCCCCGCTGCGTTCAGCATCGTTACCCGTTTGTCTTGGACTAGTTCTCCTCATTCTCATTACGAGAACATCATAGTACAGATGTGACCAGGCCTGAAACTAGCCCTCTGTCAGGTTCTCCTCCACTGCTTCTGTTTGGTCAGAATGTGAGTGGAGAAACACTTCTGCAGAGGGATTGATGTGCGACTGGAGTCTAGTCACTTATCGAAAGTTAAATCAGAAGAAGAAAGGAAACCAGTGAGCTGCCTGTGTTTCAGCTGGCCCGTTATCGAGGCCTGCCGATCGATCGATGGACTCCTGATACACGGCTTGAAAAGTTGTCTGGGAAACCTGGGCCGGGACAGCCAGAGTACAACAGAGCGCTGCTACCTTAATGAATTGACTTGTTTAATCTCCACTTGAGGTAGAGGTCTGGAAATACAAGGGTGTCCCTTTCTTTCCAAATCAATTCAGTTACATGACACTGTAAAGGAGTAACTACCCTGGAGATTTGCACTGGAGATTGGAAATTCCTTCAGAGAGGGACTTGAGTGAAGAAACTGTGAGCTTGAAAAGAGCATCCTATCAGTTTGATGAGTGACAGATTTCATGGTGTACAATTACACAAATCCTGGTTTCCATGTGGCGCTTTCAGTAAGGGAAGGATTTCAAAATTCCACAGCAACAAAAAGGTTCTACTGTAAAGGGATAAATAAACGACCTCTGACATTCTGTAATTGACTCCATGGGTAAGCCTAAAATAGCTTAACCTGCTTAAACTATCATTTAAGATCTTCACTCTTGTGCCGGTCTGCTTGTGTTAAATGCCAGTGTTAAACTTTTAAAACTCGGGGGGTGGGGGACAGCGAGGGGGACATTGTTGCCCAGTGTCATACCCAACACTGCTGACCTGGACATGGTGAAAGTGGTCAAGGCCGTAGATTATATGTTATGTGTACTCTACCAAAACTTAAAAACAAAAGCTTACATATATTTACTCTGCTTCATATATATACATATATATAGATAGATAGATGTATGTATATGTATGTACATATGTTTGTATATATATATATGTATTATATATGTATGTATATGTATGTACATATATGTTTGTGTGTATATATATATATATATATATATATATATATGTATATATGTGTATTATATATATAGAGAGAGACCATAGGTGTGCAGTGTACCTGACTCTAAAATTTCTTTTGTGTACACTTGAAAATGTATTCACTAGTTGCTTGTTAGCTAATGAATGTATTTATTTGATGATGTTGAGGGTCGCACCATCACTAAGCATATCCTGTCTGCCCATGTTAATTCTTCTAGTGCTACAATTGAGAGTGACTAATTTATTCCAGTCTGTTTCATTTGATACCTACAAGTGATTTTTTTCCCCATAGTTTATTCTTTTTAGATTTATTTATTTTACTTGTATGAGTGTTTGCCTGCATGTATGTATATGTACCAGATGCAGGCCTGGTGCCCACAAAGGTCAAATCGGGAACAGGAGTTACAGATGGTTGTGGGCCACCATATGGGAGCTAGGAACCAAACCCAAGTCTCTTAAAGAACAATAAGTGATTTAAGCTCAGAGCCTCCTCTCCAGCCACCCTACCACCACTGTATTTTTTTTTTAACAAATTAGATATGGGAATGCCTGTTTAGACAAAATATTTTTCTAGAGTTTAATGTAGCAGCTGTATTTTTTTGGGGGGGGGTGTTTTGAAATGTAGCAGCTGTATTTTTGGGGGAGGGGGGGTTGAGACAGGGTTTCTCTGTGTATCCCTGGCTGTCCTGGAACTCACTTTGTAGACCAGGCTGGCCTGGAACTCAGAAATCCGCCTGCCTCTGCCTCCTGAACAGCTGTATTTTTAATTAAGTACTCAGAAGTAGAAAACTAGTGTACCTTAATAAGAAGGATTTACTGTCGTCAGACGTTGACATCAAACGCATTTTCTGACAAAGTGGTTTGGAGGTTAAAAATTCCAGGCACTGCGGGCAACATGGTAGGATCCCGTATCCAAAAATTAAAAAAAGATTAGTAATAATGGTGGTGGTCTCAGAGACTGATTTTATATTGGTGTCATCAAAATTGTTACTTTTCTAATTTTACAACAAACAATCCATCATCAAGATCTTTTCTGCGTAGTATCTTTCTAGTTCTACGTACCACACCTAGGATTTTATTAGTTTTTTTTTTTTTAATATAAAAGCATTTGATTCATTAGAGGCATATTACTGGCCTTTAATTGTTTAAAGGGTAGCATATATAGAAGTTCTGTGGCTTGGCTAGAATATATTGTTCATATGCTTCAAAGTCTAGTTGAAAGGCATTTTTGGTTGTCTCTTCTGTATCTTTTTTTTTTTTTTTTTGAGACAGGGTTTCTCTGTGTAGCCCTGGCTGCCCTGGAACTCGCTCTGTAGACCAGGCTAGCCGCCTGCCTCTGCCTCCCAGGTGCTGGGATTAAAGGCATGCACGCCCCTGAAGTTTTGAGCGCTGCTTCACTGGCAGCTGTATCTCTAATTAGCTTTTAGGATTTGAAACTATGTATCTACCCAGGTCCTTCCTGACTTGCACTTACTGCCCTTGTTCTCTGGGGATTATTATACAGATTTTTTTTCCCCCAGTAAGGGATGGAGGGAGATGGAAATGAGTATCTGGGAGTCACTCCTAGACTTGGAGAAAGGCCCAGGAACCCTGCTGTACATTCAGTGCTCGCTACGCTACAGAACAGTTTTCCCTCTGGTATTTTTCATGAGCCATGGCCTGAGGAGGATGGTGTTACTATTTATTTTTGCACAAAAATCCATTTCAACAAGTATCTGTTTTACTTAGACTAGTTAACGCTATTTTTTTTGTTTTAAAGATTGGTTGATTTTATTCTTTTTTTTTTTAATGGTTGATTTTATTTTTAGAGAAAAATTGGAATCATAATTGAGTATCCATGTTTTCTACATCCAAGCTCATCTTTCTGCCAACATTTTACATTAACGTGTCATAATTAATAAAATCCTTACATTTCCTAAGTCTGTACCAAATGTCCTCTCTTCTGTTCCAGAATCCTATGTTACATTTCGTTTTTATGCCTTCTTAGGCTCCTCTTAGAGTTTTCTTGATAAGTTTGGTGTTAATTTTCAAAGTACCATATAACCCTGGAAAATACGAAAGCACAGGTAGAGACCTATATGTGTGAAAATTCTCCCTAGACTTCACTGATTAATTTAAAGCTTACATGGAAACTGTCTCGTAAAACCAAAAAAAAAAAAGCTGACATGAAAATACAAGTCTAGGAGAAATGTCTTAGAGTAGACCAACGCTGTTGGAATTCTGTCCAAAAGGTCAGATTCTGCCTGCCATTCATCAAAGGCTTGGGACACCTGAAATGCAGAGTTTATCTCTTGTTAAATATAAGGACAGATGAGCTCAATCAGCACCACCTGTCTCAGCCCCGCCCTCCCAGTGGATTGGGCTGTTTGAGTTGCTTAGATGGGCTGTTCACTAGCAGCTGTCTGCGGAATATTTTTAAGTCTCTCTGTTCTTTTCGAGCACAAGCCTAATTTATCTGGCCTCTCGGTGACTCTGTGGTTACTGAGCTCTTGCTTCTTCCTGCCTTCTGCTCAGTTGTATTCATGTTGGGTAAAACCAAGGTTCACACTTTTAGGATTGCAATTAGCTCTTTTTCATTTCTTTTTGTTTGTTTGTTTATTCTTTTGTTTTTCAAGACAGGGTTTCTCTGTGTAGCCCTGGCTGTTCTGGAACTCACTCTGTAGACCAGGCAGGCCTCGAACTCAGAAATCCTCCTGCCTCTGCTGGGATTAAAGGTGTGCCTCACCACGCCCGGCTTCAGCTCTTATTTCTACCTTCTATCTTTGTGAAAATTCTAGAGTGACTAAAACTAAATCTTCGGTTTGGAAAGTTGTACGGCATCATGATAGCATAAGACAAACCAACGGTTCACGTGCTGGTCAGTGGAAGTCTCTCCCTTGTTATTCTGATTCCCACATGCTCCAGACTGAAAGGGTTTAAGTTATAAAGCTGTGCGACTTCCAGCCTGTGGACTAAAGGGACCATAACCAAATGAATGGTCCCTCAATGTGGTCAGTTCAAACATTTTCTTTCTTTCTTTCTTTTTTTTTAAAGATTTATTTATTTATTTATTTATTATATGTGAGTGCACTCATAGATGGTTGTGAGCCTCCATGTGGTTGCTGGGATTTGAACTCTGGACTTTCAGAAGAACAGTCAGTGCTCTTAACCGCTGAGCCATCTCTCCAGGCTAGTTCAAATGTTTTCATGAGCACTGCCTTTGCTGATGTGCCGGAATTTTACATGTTGGGTTGTTTTTAATCTTCCGCAAGTCCCTTCAAGCATGATACACTTTCATCTTGGGGGAGTAAATTGGCTTTTAGAGATATTAGCAGGTGATTCAGCAGAGTTAAGAGGAATAAGATGACAGGATGGGATAGGCTAATCTTGTCATTTAGGCTCACCTCAGGTTTGACAGAGTGGGGCTGACTCTCTTACGTGACCATAAGCTGACACTTGTGGTCTCCAAAAGAAACATTCAAAATATATAGATAGATAGATAGATAGATAGATAGATAGATAGATAAGGACTTCAATCAAGAGCATGCTTTCCCAGGAAGAGATGACCAAGCTCTCCGAAGGAAGACACTAATAAATTTATTTTAGGGTGTCGAAATAGTTTATTTTAGGGTGTCAAAATAACTGTACTCCAGTCCTGACTGAACCTCAGCTTTAGGAAGTGAGATCCATGTCAGTACCTTTTGTTTTTGAGACTGGATCTCTCACTGTAGCCTGAGGAGGCCTCTCCCTCGGAGCAGTCTTGCCTGAGCTTTCCTGTGGCTGGATTACAGCATGAACCACCAGGCCCAGCTTAAGTCAGTGTATTTTGAAGAGTTATATGAGAACTTTGCTTAGCTCACTGAGGGTTGTAAATTGTTACTCTAGTCAGACTCGAGTGTCGGTTTGGTATTAGACACACTGCTTGGCGTTGGACATTGATGCTTCCCTCACACAAACAGAAAGGTGTGCTTGTTTCCGTCACGCCAAGGGACTCCTTTTGATTGAGTTGTTAATTCAGAAGATCTTTGTCACAGCATTTTATTATCGCCCTCCACTAGCATGGAAGCCCATGAAGACAAAGACCACGTCTGTCTTGTCCATAGCCAGTGTCTCTAGGTAAAGTTTCTCTGCCTGAGTAACCACTGGGGAATGAGTGGCTGAGGCAGAAATCAGCACACAGGGCCTGTTTCTAATGCATAATTTAAAGTAGACATGACCAGGCTACAGAAAGGGTTCAGTGGTTAAGGGAACTGGGCTATTCTTCCTGAGGACCTAGACCTGATTCTTGGCACCCACATGGCACCTTGTTACCATCTGTAGCTCCAGTTCCAAGGAATCCAACACTTTGTCACATCCAGCACCAAACACATATGCACAGACATACAACCCAGGCAACACATACGCAAATACGGCCTGAAATCGAACTTGCCTTGAAACTTTTGAAATGTAGTATCATATTTATATATAAGCTGTGATTTGGAGTACTAAATATATCAGGTAACTTAAACACAAATCAGCTCCCCCATTTTCTCATCCTGACCCTGAACTAGTCGTTTTTTTGGCTTGTAACTTCAAGCATAAAAGATGGCTCCAGGAGAGGCCTTTTTTTAAAAGGTACCGAACATTTTGGTTGTCGGGCTCATTTTTAGTTGTTTAAATCTGTAGTTGAATCAAATGATGACTTGTTAAATTGCAAGTGAATTCCCAAGTCCAGGACCAGGTCTTGCCCAGGGAGAATAAACAAAACATTAAGTGTTTCCAGTAGGAATGATGTTTTCTTTGTGAGACAAGTCCCGTGTTCTAGAAAAAGAGAATATTTTTGTAACTGTGAATTGGGCAACATGCCCTGTGTGGCAGGGTGTTTTGTTGTGTTCCCTGTCTGGGAAAAATGTGAAAACGGAAAAGAAAAAAAGGCTAGGAATTTTTGTGTTTTTAATCCTTTTTTTTTTTTTTCCCCAGCACCTAGAACAAGAGAAACATGAACTGAGAAGGCGATTTGAGAATCGAGAAGGGGAGTGGGAGGGACGTGTGTCTGAGCTGGAGACCGACGTGAAGCAACTACAGGATGAACTGGAGAGGCAGCAGCTCCATCTTCGGGAAGCAGATCGAGAAAAAACACGAGCTGTCCAGGAACTGTCAGAACAGAACCAAAGGCTGTTGGATCAACTCAGCAGGGTGAGTCACAAGAATTTAATTATAAAATAGTAAAAGAGAAACTGCTTCTCTGTGCTGGTAGGATATATGTGCTTGGAGCCATTCTGATCTCCTTCCTCCCAGTGATTAGGGAGTCAGATAGATTAGGGAGTTGAACTACAGCCTTTGAGTATGGAGCCCAGGTGATAACAAGGATAGGAAAGGAGCCTGGAGCCAGGACATGACTAGGCTGTCTGTAAGACGTGGTCTCTTCACCTGGGCCTCTTCTCGCCTGCAATGGATGATGTCTATCCGTTAGAGCCTTAAAGATCTGTACCAGGGAAGTCCCACATCACTACGTATTAATTCAATACTTAGAGGTGCTGTCTTTAGCTGAACAGCTTGGGAAAATGAGTGTACATTATGAAAAGAGGGTTCATAAATACGTTTTATCACCACATCAAGTAAATAATAACCCTTACACGTTTAGATAGACATGTAGGATAGTGTCAGAAGTGTAATAAGGTCAAGATTAATCATTGTGAAGAATATGGTTGAGAATTGAATGAGTAGAAATCTAATTTAAATAAAGTACATTTTTTAAAAATATGGGAGTTGTCTATAAATTCACATTAAAAAAAAAAATCACGCCGGGCGTGGTGGCGCACGCCTTTGATCCCAGCACTCGGGAGGTAGAGGCAGGCGGATTTCTGAGTTCGAGGCCAGCCTGGTCTACAAAGTGAGTTCCAGGACAGCCAGGGCTATACAGAGAAACCCTGTCTCGAAAAACCAAAAAAAAAAAAAATCAAATAAGACTTGGTAAATCTAGGTGGTGGTGGCACACATCTTTAATCCCAGCACTCTGGAGGCAGAGGCAGGCAGATCTCTGAGTTGTAGGCCAGCCTGGTCTACAGAGCATGTTCTAGGATAGATAGGACTACACAGAGAAACCGTGTCTCAAACAAAAACAAAAACAAAAAAAGACCTGGGTTTACTATTGCACCTCAATTCTTCTTGTAGGTTAAAACCAAAACTAGCTGTTCTTCAGTTACTAGGAAAGCTGAGGCCGCTTGTCCCAGTCCTAATCCCGTGCCTTCTGTGGTCTTGGAGACAGGCTAGCGGCAGCTGTGGTAAATCCCCAGATCTGGCATTGAGGTGATAGTTGACTGCTCAGACAGTATTTACTGAGTCCGTCCCAGTTGATTGATTTTCTTTGGGATTGTGAGGGAAATTTGAGTCCCATCCTGACTTCCGAAGTGTGAGCTAAACACTGTTAGTGGGCAGAGGAAGGAGAGGAAGAGATGATGCCTGGTAACTTGAGAAACAGCAGCTTGCAGAGAAATCCCAGAAAATCTGAGAAAGGTGAGAGAGCACGGGTGGGAGGGCCAAGAGCTTCCCTGCTGTCAGGGAATCACCTTTCTCCTTCTGTCACCACTGGATCTGCGTATCCAGAAGACATTTCTCGGGCCAGCTTCATAGCAGCATTTCTGGATCAGCTCTGAAACCCCTTTTAGTACTGGGAAGGGAATCTCTATCCTTGTAAAAATTTTATAGGTTTTTGAGTCTTTGATTCATTATTCATGAAAGATTAACCAGAGAAGTCTGGCCGGATTGCTTTGTTTAAAAACATTTAATAGAATCCTGAGCAAGTATTTCAGGTGAAATTTATGTAATGGAATTCCAAATTTTAAAACAAACAAACAAACACCACAGGGCAACCAAAGGGAAATTAAATTTTCTTGGGCCAAGTTCATACTACAAATTCGGACTCAACCCTGCTGTTCTGTGATCTGGTGAGAGACAGATGAACAGGGTGCAAGAATTCAGAACATGGTCGCTAATGTGCTGCAGCACAGAACTTAAAATTGACTCTGCTCATTGTTCGTGCCTTGGTTTCCTTAACTGTAAAGTGAAGTTAAACTTTGCTGCAGACGAGCACTGTTGAAATGTGTGCTGTGGGTATGGCTCTGTGCCAGAATGCTTGCCTGGCTCCCCAGCGAGGCCCTGTGTTTACCTTCTACTACCCTTTTTCTCAACTCTGTGGGTAATGACTGCTCTGGGGTCCAACGCCCTTTCACGGAGGGATCACCTGAGACCATCAGAGAACACTGGTATTCACATCATGAAGTATGGAGGAAATTCATTTTATTTTTGGGGTCAGCACAGCATGAGGAACTGTATTGAAGGGTCTCGGTGTTAGGATGGTTGAGAACCAGTGCTCTAGAAGACGGGGCAGAGGAGAAATGCGGTGTGTCTGTGTGTGTTGATCTGCACGTGCCGGTGCGGCTTGTTTACCAAAGCGGTGTCTTTAGGGTTGTCTGCTGTTTGATTTCTCTGTAGAGGGCCTGATGATGTGCTTCCCGATGTTTCCTCTGGATGGAGACTCTTGCTATCCTCTCCTGGCCTTGAGTGGAGGCCCTGGTGGTTTTGTGGCTTCCTCTCCTTGCTGCTTGGAAGCAGGACAAGTCCCTGAGGTTCCCATCAGCAGCAAGTTTAGACTGCATTTTATTATTGTTTTATTAACTGGGTGTTCAGGAGCCAGAGGAGTGAAGTACTTTGAAGGGAATTAAATTCTCCTAGGACAAGATAGCAGCCGCCAGAAGTGGTGGAAGGCTATGGGTTGGTTGTTGTGTTGTTTTGTTTTGTTGTGTTTTTTTTTTGGGGGGGGTGCAATGAATGTGTGTAATGAAGCTGGTGTGATTGCTTTTTTTCCCCTTAAGGCAGAGCTTTTCTGTGTAGCCCTAGATGTCCTGGGATTCTCTCTGCCAACCAGGCAGGCCTTGAAGTCAGAGATCCCCTTGCTTCTGAGCCCCACCCCCACCCCCAGTGCTGGCACTAAAGGCATGTGCCACCTTGTCTTTTTATAACCATGTAATAAGTACATAGTGTCAAAAATATATTTCTTCAACATACTTCAGTGTATTTGCTCTGGCTGCCATACTATCCAGTGCTCTTAGCAGTAAACAGAGCAGCAGCTGTATTGAGATGTAATCCATACACATATATGTTACCCTTTAAAAGTGTGCAGTCGGGTGGTGCTTACCATTTATAGAGTTATGCAGCCATCACTACTGGCTATTTAGAGAACTTTTCACCTTTCCAAAAGAAATGCTGTAGCTGTTAGCAGCCACTTTTGTTACAATTCAAAAGCTCCATGTCTCAAGCCCTGGCTTTTACTCTACCCAGATCCCTGTGTTTTCCCTTGCTTTTGGCTTTTTATTCAGTGGCAATTTTTGTGTGACTTCTTTTACTTAGTGTTGGATTTACCAGATTCATCCATTTGAAGCATGTATCAATACTCCACCCCGTGTTATGACGGAGAAATAGTGCATTGTTACATGTAACGGTTGGTTTATCCATTCACAAGCTGACGCACGTTTGCCATGTCTATTCTTGGTTAGTATGAATAAAGCTGCCATGAGTGTTCATGGACCTATTTTGTGTGTACACAGATCTTTTTTAGCCTAAATGGAATGTTGCCAGTATATACCCCATGAGCTTCTAGCGCCTCATTATTATGAGGAAAGGAATTGATAGTGCTCTCATTTTACATCTGGGAAAACTTCAGGGAAGAAAGATACATGACTTGATTAAGTTTCTTTCAATTCAGGACTGATTAGATTTTTCTGTACCCTCCATTCCAGACTTCTAAGGCGGCAATTAAGATCACAGGCTTTGAAGCCAGACAGCCCTGGGGCCAAACACCAATTCTGGCATTTATTTACTGGGAGGTTGAATGCAGGACAGTTATTTTATCCTCAGTGTCCTCCTTTATAGAGGGAAACATCTGTGTTCTTATTAACCAGCTCATGTTGTGATGAGTCAGTAATAAGTGTGTGCAAGGTTCAAACCACAGTGTCTAGTGTGGGGTGAGTGCTTGATAAACGGCAGCCAACCTAATTGTCATGTCTCGTGTGGATGGGCTTCCTACGTCTGCTGAGACTTAGATGTCTTAATCATGGAAGAATATAAAGTAGAAAAGTAAAAACCACCCCAGGTGTGGTGATGTAACCCCTTAACCTCAGCACTTGGAGACAGAGGGGCCATGGATCTCTGTGAGTTTGAGACCAGCCTCGTCTACAGAGTGAGATCCAGGATAGCCTGGAGTATGCAGAGAAACCCTGTCTCAAAAACAAAAACAACAACAAAACCAACCAAACAAACTAAACATTTAAAAAGTTACTAAATATTATCATAAGTTCATGAGAGTTTTTCATTCTACTACGTAACTGGTGGGGATTGTGTTCTTGAAATGCAAAGGTCTCCCTATGTAACTCAGGTGAGTTTTGAACTTGGGATCTTCCCGCCTCAGCCTCTCAACTGGGATTCTAACTAAGCATGCTCCATCGTGATGGTTTTTGGTTCGTTTTGTTTTTGTTTTAATTTTACCATTGCCTACAATATTTAGTGGTTAGATTGGTAATCAGAATTAAAAGTAAGGTAGGAACTGATTGCATTTTATTCTGTGATACCCTATATCTTCTGGGCATTTATCGTCTCCAATTTATTTGGTCATTTGGACAAAATATTCCCGAGTTCTCTCTGAAGTCTATCCTTTTGTTAAAAAAACTCAGGCTGAGATATCTGAGCAAAGTGTAAATTCACGTTCTAAATTAGAAAGTGACACCACAGTAGCAGTTGTCAGTAAGTGGTTCTCAACCTGTGGGTCATAACCCCTTTAGGAGTTGACTGACCTTTTCACAGGAGTTGTCCAAGACCATCAGAAAACACAGATAATTTATATTACAACTCACAACAGTAGCAAAATTACAAGTATGGAGTAGCAAGAACATAATTTTATGGTTGGGGGGGGTCACCACAACATGAGGAGCTGTGTTAAAGGGTCACAGCATTAGGAAGGGTGAGAACCACTGGTACTCTTATAACTACATAGCTACAGCAGAAAGAGTACAGCGAGGCTTGCCGTTCAGGAGAGGAGAGACAGGCAGTGCTCTTTCCCTGGGTTAATATCTTCTGAGGTTAAATTAGAGGGTTGTTGGAAATCCTGCTACATAGTGTCTGGTGCTAGAGCTTCTCTCCCAGATAGCAACAGTGATTTCTGCTCATTGGATGAGTCTGCATCAAGATGCTGTTGGGGCACCCTGGAATGTCCCTAAAGCTCACTTGCCAGTGGAAAGCCAGAGCAGTGATCTGAAGGATGTGGAAAGAGCCTGGTTTCTAATAACAGCCACAGCAGTAATAGCAGACTGCTGTCTAGCCTTCTCCATCTTCTGAGGCACTTGCAGTAAGATACTATTTTCAAAATGAATCTCAGTGGTGTTGGGAACTTTAATCAGAGGTAAAATAAGGCATTTCCACATTTGTATTAAACACTGCTCACACGCAATCTGAAACATGAGCGACAGACAGGCTTGAGCACCTGTTGACCAAAGACTGGAAAAACCAATTGATTTCTTCTGGAGAATGAGATTTAAAATTGCTTAGGGAATTCCGAGCTTTTCCCTCCTCAAATGTACAGTTCTAGAGTTTGGAGAAATTGGGTAGGTCATCACTTTAAACATTTGCCTGGGTTTTATGCATGATATATCAATTACATCAGTCCCTCTCCTCCCTCTTGTGTACCACCAGCCTACTGCCAGCATTAGAACCACAGGCTCGGTCTAGACCCACTTTACTTACTAAGGCCCACTCAGGATTTCAGTTTTCTACAGGAGTGAATTAGGTGGTGGTAGTGACTCTTAGGATGGAATTATCAGATAGAGGTTTGCTTTTTCTACTTAAAAACTTAACAAAATATTACAGTGATATAGAAAACTAGAGAAAAGTACAACTCTGACATTTAAAATGTTGTAACATTTTGAAGCCAGCCGTGGTGGCACATACCTCTAGTACCAGGGCTTGAAGGCTGAGGCCAGCCTTGGACTGTGCAGCAGTGCCTTGCCTCTCACCCTCCACCTCCTCCCACCCCCCACATCTTAACACTTTGCTTTATTTAGTTGACATTTACTTATGGGGGTGTGTATATGTTTCTTTTGCTGTACTGAGGTTAGAACCCAGGGCCCCTCACATTTGTGCCTGTTTAAAATACAAAGAAAACATTTTTATTTGTGTGTCAAAGGTTTCTTAGAAGGTTAAAATATTATTTTTACACCTGTATCTCTCAGTGCTACCTGCTTTTTCAGTATCAGCTTTCTAATCAGTATTTGTACACACACATGCATGGATGCTTCTTCATATGCTGTGTGTAAACACATTGTTATATGTTTACATTAACAGCTATGAAGAGTGCATCACTTTCCATATTTTACACATTTGATAAATGGAAGCATAATGTAAAGTGATTTACAACGCCTCATCTGGATTCAGTACTGTGTTCTTGAATTTTATACAGGTTGATAATATAGCTTCATTTATATTAACTGTTATGTAGTATTTCATTGTGCAGATACAGTAAAATATATGTATTTTATTGGTGAGATTTAACTTCTAGTTTTCCAAACACCATTACAACTTTTCTGTGGTGAATATTTTTGAATCTTTTCTTCATATGCACATGTATTTTAATTTTGTTGCAGATAAATCTATTAAAAGGAATGACTGCATCTGAGTGTAGACATATCTCAGGTTTGTTCAATATTGCCAAATTCTTGAAAGCCTTGGTACAGATTTGCGTTCTTACAGCTGAGCAGTGTGTGCAAGTCAGTGTATGTGGTTCCTTCTACACTTGACTCTTCATCTCAGCAGATTTTAAACATTCCTACTAAGCCCTTGTGTACAGAATGAAAATTTCGTTGTTTTAATTTCATTTCATGAATTACTTGTGAGGTTGAGCATCTTTTACTGTGTCTTTCTTGTCGATTACTTGTTTGCTTTCCTTACATACTCTATTGATTGGCAAATAAGAGGGGGTTTTGTTTGTTTTTGTAAAAAGAAGTATGTAGGGCTGGCAAGATGGCTCAATGGTTAAGAGCGCCGACTGCTCTTCCGAAGGTCCCGAGTTCAAATCCCAGCAACCATATATGGTGGCTCACAACCATCCATAATGAAATCTGATGCCCTCTTGTGGAGTGTCTGAAGACAGCTACAGTGTACTTACATATAATTAATAAATAAAATATTAAAAAAAAAGAAGTATGTAGGTTTTTAAAAATAGATTTTATTGCTGGGCGTGGTGGCGCACGCCTGCCTTTAATCCCAGCACTCGGGAGGCAGAGGCAGGTGGATTTCTGAGTTCAAGGCCAGCCTGGTCTACAAAGTGAGTTCCAGGACAGCCAGAGCTTTACAGAGAAACCCTGTCTCAAAAAATCCAAAAAAAAAAAAAAAAAGATTTTATTTTAGTCACCTGTGTGTGTGTGTGTGTGTGTGTGTGTGTGTGTGCGCGCGCGCGCGCGCGCGCGCGCGCGCGTGTGGGAGTTCAGTGCCTGTGGAGGGAGGGGTATGAATCCCTCTGGAGCTGGGACTGGGTGTCAGCAGCCCAGTGTGGAAGGTAGGAATTGAACTTGTGTCCTCTGGATAACAGAATATGCCTTTAACTGCTGAGCCAGCCAGCCAGTACCAGGTAAAGTCATATATGAGTATCATGTCCTAAATGGTTTTTCTTTTGCATTTTGATTAATTCTATCCTCTAGATTATAAAGCTATTCCCACCATATTCTAATAAAAACATAAAAGCATTTTAATATTTGAACTTAATCTTCCTGGAATAAATTGTTTGTATGATATGAGATAGGAAATTTTTTTTTTTTCCTTCTTGCCAACTAAAAGTTGAAAACAAAATAGGGGAGGGTTTTCTGTTTTGTTTTGTTTTTAAGACAGGGTCCCTCCTCTGTAGACCAGGCTTGTCTTGAAATCACACAGATCCACCTGAATTTGCCTCCAAAGGAATGCTGATGTTAAAGATATATGCTGCCACACCCAGCTTTTTAAATTTTTAGAAGTTTGTAGAAATCTGACTTGTTTGCTAAGGCTGACACAATGGCATGCCACAGACTCACTGGCTCCCTGTTCTGAGGGCTGGAAGTGCAGTCAGAGTGTGGCCAGGGTCAGTTCCTTCTGACACGCCTGTCTCTTTGGCTGATGGATGGGATCTCCCTGTGCCTCTTGGTATTTGTCTTCCCTCTCTCTCTGTTTTCTTTTTGTTGTTGTTGTTTTGTGTTGTTTTTTGAGACAGGGTCTCATGGACCAGGCTAACTTCGAACTCACAGAGATCCCTTATCTGCCTCTGCCTCTTGTGCACTGCGTTTAAAGTCATTCATCATTATGCCCAGCACATCTCTCTTTTGAGATCTACTCTCCTTATATAAGACTACCAGTTATTTGGACCTATGACTCCATTTTAGTTTGTTTACATTTATAAAGAGGGCTGGAAAGATGGTTCAGGGTTAAGAGCACTTGCTGCTCTCGAACAGGACCCAGGTTTGATTCCTAGCACCCGTATGACTTCTCATAACCATGGGCAACTCCAGTTCCAGGGCATCTGGTGCCCTCTTATGGCCCCCACTGGTACCAGGTATGTACACAAGCATACATTGAGGCAAAAAATACCCATACATATAAAGTAAAATTTAATCTGTCTCATTTGTAAAGACCTTTTCTCCAAATAAGTTGACATTCTGACAAAATGGTATTGGGACTTTAAAAGAGGATGCAGTCCAACCCACGGTAACATTTTGGGATACGGGATCCTATCTGGTGCTGTCTGAGGGAGGTATCCTTAGTAATGCCACTTTCCTGGAGGGTCCGTTCTCTTTCTAACACATTTGTACACTATAAATACTCAAACCTCTAACACCACACAGCTAAGGAACTAGTGACCAGTGGGGAGATACCTACAATACTTTATCCCTTGGGAAAGTTCTGAGCCCACCGATGTCATTTTTCTCCTCTAAGGACGTGCCCACATTCTGTTCTCCTGAGTGAAGGGTTCTTTTTTTGGTGGTGGGGTTTTGTTTAACTCGGAATCCAGTTCATTTGGAGGTTATGTCTGAGACGACATCTGGAGAAAGAGGCAGCATCCCTGGAAGAGCCAGAGGTCTTGGATGGCTGCCTTGGGAAGCCTGAACCATCTCTGTTTACTCTGCTGTTGTGTAAACAAGCATCCATGAGGATGGGCAGTCAATAAAAGGTTGTTGGTTGCCGTTAAATAATTTTAAATAGGTTATAAATAGCATGTTTAGAACTATACTTGTTTGAAGACTAACCCCTATGCTATAATGTGAGTCGTTTCATATTCACACAAAATATATTTGAAACCCAGTGGTCAAAGGAACCATGGATGTCAATACTTGGGCTGGTGAGCCGTAGAAGATAGCGGTGATGTGGTTGCTTAAAGAGATAGGTCTTCCTAGGTACTGGGGAGATTGTGAAGTGCCTAAAGCTGCTATGAGCTGAGAAGAGCCGTGACCTGTGGCGTGGATTTGCAGCCTGCAGGTCCTCAGCTGAACAGTTGTGTGCCTCCCTGCTCTGTGGGTCAGTCGCTCTCTGGGTGAGTGGCTTGTAGCCTTCTCATATGGGAAGTGAACATTCTAGCTTTTCACCAGAAATGTTCTTGTCCGTGGGAGACTTGTCCTTTGTTTTGGTTTGGATACGTGCTGTCTTCCATCCTCTCTGGAGCATGTACTGTGGACCAAAGAGCACCCCAGCTCTATGCTATATTCACCATTCTTACAGACCACAGTAGTCTGTGGTTTGGAGGAGGCAGCAGCAGAAGTGACTTTGGGGGCGGTTGCCTCATGGAGGTTATACAGTTCCTTCAATGAAGCCCCAATGGCTTCTTCCTAAAGTAAAAGTCCTGAGTATTCACCTTAAAATAACCTTTCCCCTTCTCATTTGTTCTGCATTTGAGCTGTAATCTCTTTGCTCATTTTCACGGGGCACACCCTGTACATTGTTTCTTCTCACTGTCACCATACAGGCTCCTCCCCAATTTCTCACACCCAGGACCCGTCATGCACCTGGTTGCTCTGGCTATGAGCAGATATAAGTGTACCTAAAGATCTAAAGTTCAAAGCTGGATTTGGGACAGTATGTGAAAGGGCTGTTCCAACGGCTGCATGAAGCCAAAAGAGGCCGTCACCGTGAATTCACTGTTCAAAGGCTTCCTTTGGGACTGGAGGGAGCATGGTGACACATAGGCAGAGGGATTATCTAGAGATGGTCATGGAGAGATGGAAGTGAAAACCCACTCTCTGCAGTTCAGGTCAAGCCAGGCGGTCTGAAATCTCTGTGCGAGGTCTCAGCCCCTGAAGGGTTCTTTAAGTGCACTGTGCTGTCACTAGCTAGGGAGGGGTGGCTTCAAGTTTCTCAAGTTTTGCAGATTTTTATTTTTATTTATTTTCAGGGATTTAACCCAGGGTAGATTTAAAACTGGCCTGTAGGCAGTCTTGATTAATCAAGATTGCCATGGGAGAGGCCCGCTCACTGTGAGCGGTGCTATCCCTAGGCAGGTGCTCCTGAGTTGTATAAAACAAGCTGAGCAAGCCAGCAGGGAAATAGTGTTCCTCCATGGTCTTCTCGTCAGTTCCTGACTTTCCCTTCATGCTGGATTACAGCTGTAAGCCAGTTGTATAAGCCTTCCTTCCCCATGCTTTTGGTGGTAGTGCAGTACAGAGCACTCCCTCGCTAATCCCTCCCCACCCCCACACCTACGAAGAGCAGCTACTCCTGTGGGTTGCTGTCTGTGAGATGTAAGGTGTCTAGGAGGAAGTTGACGGAAGCAGGTGCTTTGTCTGTTTCCTGTCTCCTGGAAGAGGCCACCCCTGGTCAGCCTTTGCTGCTGTCTAACGCCTACGGAACAAACATACTTGGCGCATGAGCCAAAAGTAATCTTTCCTGAAAAGACTTCATTTTTCTCTGAAAAATGAACAGTTGATTTGAGGTTAGCAGCTTCTGATACATTCCCTGAAGCAGCTCTTTACCAGGTCCCCCTTTTCAGGATTTCAGTCATTAACACAGTGGCTGCTGTAGGAGTCATTCTGTGTTGGGTGATGCATAGCTGGCCTTGTTCTTGGAACATTTTACAGTGAATAACAGCTGCTCATCAAAAGTATCATCGATGGCTCAATAGACTCCAGTTCTTTTTGAGCGGGGGTGTATTACTTGCCTTTAATACCAGCACTCAGAGGCTGGTGGTTCTCTGTCTGTTGAAGGCCAGCCTGGTCTAGATAGGGAGTTCCAGTTAAGCCTGGGCTACACAGTGAGACCCTGTTTTAAGACAATAAAACAACAGACACCTGTTGCATTAGCAGGTTTTTTTGTTGTTGTTGTCTGTTTTTGTTTTGTGGTGTAGGAAAATGACAGTTTTCAGTCACCCTCCCATGTAAGAACAAACTTTCTAGGTTTGGGGTATAGCAAAGATAAAGCATTTGCCTAGCGTGCCTGGAGCCTTGGGTTCCATCCTTA
This sequence comes from Mus minutoides, assembly GCA_902729485.2. Lineage (NCBI taxonomy): Eukaryota > Metazoa > Chordata > Mammalia > Rodentia > Muridae > Mus > Mus minutoides. Next base: position 5,500,385 of record LR749484.1, read on the forward strand.
CGCAGCACACACAGCACACACAGCACACACGGCACGGGGCATCCCTTTCGAATGCCTCTGCTCTGACCCCACCTGGGTCGGAAGGACTGCACGCGGTTTCCTATTAGGAATCCAAGGATCCCTGGTTTTTGACGCTTACTTGAAACCTCACATCGCTTACCAGTTAACAGCTGCTTTGAAGTTGGCTTTTGTATCTGTTCAGGGATGGGGAGTCAGGAAGAAAGACCTCGCCTCTTCACGTGTATTCCTACCTGTACTGATTTCTCCGACATTTGAGGTGATACTGGTTGGTGGATGATGTTTGTATTGCCTTAACTCCAGAGACTCTGGGTCAAAGGTCTCAGGTTCGATTTTTAACAATTTCTGTGCATCATATCAAAGATGTTCTAGAAGGATCAGAAAGTGTTGATCTTGACAGCTAATCGAGAACAGATTTGCATACAGTAGCATTCATCTCTGAAGTCAGCTCCAGCATTTCTCGACGGTGGCTGTTGCTAATTAAACATGAGGTGGTAATTGCATATCTTTCAGCATATGGGTGTTTCTATTGGTAAGTGTTGTCTTAACTGTGGAAACCTGTTCTTAACTACTTACATTGGGAGAGTGTTGCGCGATCTGAGTATTCCAAGTTGGCTTTATTGAATGTAGCTGTATATAGCTATAACTTTGCTTTTTTTAAGAAATAGAGAGCCTAGGTTCTAGCATATTAGGTCTAAAATTTGGAGTTTGGCTCCAGGGTCAAATGATTTTATATGGATAGAGAGCACAGTGCGGCTAGATTTTACCTGGTAAACTAGCATTTTATCATTTTGAAATTGAGATGTGGGTTTCCTTGTCTCTTGTAAACAATTCAGTAGATCAGAAAGGTGAAGCCAGTTAAGTGCCTGCCTGGCCGCTGGGAGCCTGCGACCTTTTGCACTGGGCATAAATGGCAGGAAGTTCTCGGGCACAGGAGAATTAAGTGGCACCGACAGCAAACCGTGTGCTGTTTTGGCATTTGTGCCACCCGGCCATGGGTTACAATCATAAAATACCTGCCACAGTGAAAAACAAACCTGTGTGTTTGGTGACTAAGTACCGTCATTAGGAAAGCAGGTGGTTATCAGTGGGAGGGAGGCCCTTGGTCCTGTGAAGGCTTGATGCCCCAGCATACAGGAATGCTAGGGTGGTGAGGAGGGAGTGGGTGGGTGGGGGAGCACCCTCATAGAAGCAGGGTAAGGGGAGACGGGATAGGGGGTTTACAGAGGGAAAACTGGGAAAGGGGATAACATTTGAAATGTAAACAAATAAAATATTCAATTAAAAAATACCTAATTGGTTCGTATGCATAAAAAGAAAAGAAAAGCAGGTGATTTTTAGACATAGGGATCTTATGTTTGCTGTTTCTCTTTAGAGTCTGGGGCAATACCAGAGCTATGACACACAGTTTAGAGCGCTAAGGAAACGAACATCTAACATCTGGACCAGTGGCTTTTCACATCTGTACTTTTTAAATTTTTGAATGCTTTGAAAAGCATTACAAAAGTAGATATCATGGACTCTGAGACCCATGCACACATCCAGTTAACACTGAGACCATGAAGGGCTCAGCTGGGCTGCCAGCTGACCTGGCTCTGGAGACACTGGCCTGCAGCCTGTCTCACCGTGATCTCTGTTACTGGGGAGGATTGTTTCAGTAGGCTGTGGACAAACCAGTTGCATCTGTAACTACTTATTTAAATTGCATTAAATATTCAAAATCAAAATTAAATCCACAAGAATCATTACTAAAACTGCCACCATGCTTATCCTTAGATTTTTAGTTACTGTTAAAAGATCTGTTTCTATTGCAGTTATACATTTAAATGTGTTTTAATTTTCAGTTATTTTGCATTAGTGTAAGATTGATTTACTTGTTCTGTTTGTTGGACCGTGTACTGGCTAGGTTTGTGTCAACTTGACACAGCTGGGGTTATCACAGAGAAAGGAGCTTCAGTTGGGAAAATGCCTCCATGAGATCTAGCTGTGAGGCATTTTCTCAATTAGTGATCAAGGGCCCCTTGGGGGTGGGACCATCTCTGGGCTGGCAGTCTTGGGTTCTATAAGAGAGCAGGCTGAGCAAGCCAGGAAANNNNTAGGAGAAGGGCTGGAGAGGCAGGCAGGCAGGCAGTCCTCAGGGTCGGTGGAGAGGATCCTGGACTTGGATTTTTCTGGAGTTGAGTGGTTATGATTCTTCTAGTCTAGTTAGGTGGCATTCCAAGGCACCAATGGTTGTAACGGGATTTCAGGATTTGTTGCTGTGGTGGTGTGGGGTTTGTTTTTGTTGTCCTCATTGTTATTTTGTCTCCCCCCCACCCCCGTTTGGAGCTGAGAACTGAACCTAGGACCTTGCAAGTCCTCCACCACTGAACTAAAGCCCAACCCTGTGGTGGTGGTGATGGGGGAGGTTTTTTAGTTGTTGTTGTTGTTGTTTTCCACCATTTTATTTCAAATAGGGAAACTTGGTCTTTTTTATATCAGATAATATCTCTGATAATGAGAGAAATTGTTTTGAAATTAATCCTTACACCAACCTACCTCCCCCCAGCCCCCGCCTAGGGTGTTTTTCAGATTGCTCTATGATAAGGTAAATCCATTCATGGTTATGTTAAGTAAGGTAACTGTTAGAACAGATAGACACTGATTTTTTTCCCCTCCTTTTAAGCCATTTCCCCAACAATTTACTTGATTTCATGTACTTGGTGGTTTTGCCTGCATTCATGTCTGTCAGGGTGTCGGTTCTCCTGGAACTGGAGTTAGAGAGAGACTGTTGTGAGCTGCCAAGCAGGTGCTGGGAATTGAACTCAGATCCTCTAGTAGAGCAGCCAGTGTTCTTAACGGCTGAGCCATCTCCCCAGCTCCCAAACACTGATTTCAGCGGCTTCACATAATCAAAATATATTTCTCATTTTAATAAAGTATTCTGTTTAATCTAAAGGGAAAATAACACTGTATTTTACAGGAAAGTATTGATTTGGGAAACAGAAGAACTGGGTTTTTAGCCTGTTTGCTCTGTTCTGATTCTGAGTGACTGTATCTCAGTTTCTGTGTTAGTCAAATGAGGAGGTTGAGGACTGGCTCCCTTGCTCTCTGAACCTCTCGTCTGTATGTGTGATCTCTATGAGAAAAAAAGTTCTTGGGGGAAACACACAGGATGTGGTACTTGTGAATCCAGGGGCCTTGTAATGTTACCTTCTTTGCATATAGAAAATATTCCTACTTTGGAACAGTGATAGCTTTTTCCGTAGGTAGCCTGACAAAATTTATTTTCCATTGTGAGCAAAATACGTAAGGTCCTTTCCACGAATACTATTAGTGATATCAGGAATGGGGTGTTTACGTGTATTTCCCAGTTAAAAGTAGGCATGGTAGAACCAAGGTTGCACAAGAACCAGGGTTGCATGAAGCTGCAGTTCTCCAGCTTCCTACAAATACGTCAGTCCCACATTGCCCTATGTGATCAGTTGCATTCTTGGCTACATGTTCACAGTCGTGAGAATTCCCCCTACACACCTCTAGTCATCAGTTGCTAGGTTACAGCTTTTTACATTGTCCCAGTCTGCTGATGTTGCTATGGATACCAGTGATTTTTCTTTCTATGACACTGTTCTGATAAGGCTCAGTGCAAAACATGTAGTTGTGATGTCAGAGATGTTGTAGCGTAAGTTCTTCCACTTACAACATTAACATTGGCAGATATAGGTTCTGTATGTTGTAATATTATCTGAGTTTATGAAATAATATATTAGCTGAATATTTGACATACATAATCCATCACTTAAAGCCTGAATTGCATTGTATGATACAGAAACAAAACTAACGTGATAATATGAATGAGACCTGCTGTCTGGTGTCCAGCTCATAATCCACACATACCAACTTTGCACCTCCATGCTAAGGCTGACCGTGAAATAAACCATTATCCTTGACATTACCTTAGAAGTAGGGGAAATTGGGGATTCTTTCTATAAAGTTACTTTTATAAATTTGTTATGTGTACACATGTTTGCCTGTGTAGGTTTATGTATATCATGTGTGTGCATAACCCATACTGTATGTCAGAATCCCTAGAACTGGAGCTGTAGGCAGCCGTGGACTGTCTGGTAGTGTCAGGAACTGAATCCAGGTCCTCCACGAGAGTAGTAAGTGCTCTTGACCTCTGAGCAATCTTCCCAGCCCATTCTTTCAGATTATTGAAACAGTAAAACCTGTGTTCAAAATTTTATTTGCCTTTCAGTACCGTGTGGCTGTGTTTGTTTTCAAGCAAGGTTTTGGGCACCTGAAGGCAGAGACTGTCTAACTGGAAGCTTCTAGTTGCTTGATTTTGAGGTTTTTGTTTGAGCTTGTGGTTAGTGCTTCATCCCACACTGTGAGAGAAAGGGTTTTTGTTGTGTAGCCCCAGCTGGCCTGAAACTCACTGCATAGACCAGGCTGGACTTAAACTTGGAGAGCGCTGCATCTAAGAGCTGGAATTACAGCTGTGAGCTGCTACTCCCCTGAACAAGTTTCATTCCCAGTGGTGTTTGGTGCCATACAAATACCTACTAAGCAGAAATTTAGGGAAAAAACCGTATTGATTTGCTCTGAAGACTGAAAGAATTGCTATTTTAACGTAAGATGTGAAGATGGTAGGTCTGGCGAGATGACCCAGCAGGAAAGGTGCATCCTCTGAGCCTGATGGCCCAGGTCCTGACCTCAGAAGAAACCAGGTGGTAAAAGGAGAGAACTGGTTTCTGCTGATTGTCTTCTGATCTCCACACTTGTTCTGCGGCATATGTTCCAACCAACCCCCAGATGCTTTTTAAAAGTTGGGGGAAAAAGCTTTGTATCAAGGTAGAAAGAACCCCTAGGAATTACAGTGGATAAAGGATGATGTTAACACATGGTACCTAGTCTGACCCTTTTTGAGCTCACAGTTAAAGAAACAGCTAAGGTGTCAGAGGATGAGACTCACCTAGAGTCAGAGCCTGTGGAGCTGTGGCTATTACACGGACTACTTAAAAAAACAAAACAAACTTGTGAGAAGCCGGGACTACTTAAAAAAACAAAACAAACTTGTGAGAAGCCGGGCTAACCCTCTTTGCGATAAAGATGATTCTGTTTGCTAAGCTCACTTTGCTGTCTTTATAGTAAAGACAGATGCCTGTTATTGAAGAGGAACATCCTTTTTGAACAGGAGCTCTTTAGAGAGCATCAAGAGTAAAGTCATCCCAGAGTTTGTTTATTTTGACTTATTCTGAGAAATATTCGACTTATTCCTCAAAAACAAATTGAAATTAAACATAGCATAAAATTGCAGCCAGTCTTTTGAAATTATCATCCTGTCTCTAAAGTGGGATGTTACTTTCTTAAAGAGAGGAATTTGTTTACCAAATAGAATCCTTTTTGTTTGAAAAACAGACACACAGTCACACACATGTTTAAAAAATTCTTGTCTCATATATTATGCCCCCATCAACCAAAGTTTCCCCTCTCCTCTCCTCCTAGTCCTCTCCTCGCAGTCTATCACTTCCTCTCACCCCCAGAATCTCCTCTCCTCTCTTTACCTTCAGAAAAGGGCAAGCCTCCTGGGGGTACCAACTAAACATAACATAGCAAGTTGTAATAAGACTAGGCATGTCCCCTCGTTAAGGTTGGATGAACCAACCAAACAAGTAGGAGGAAAGGGCCCAAAAAGCAGACAACAGAGTCATAGACAGTCCCTGCTCCTACTGTTAGGAGTCCTACAAGACCAAGCTACACAACTATAACATGGAGGGCCTAGGCAGACCCGTGCAGGCTCCTCTATTGTCCGTTCAGCCTTAGTCTTACCCCCACCCTCATGCACGCAGGCACACACGCACATACACACTTTTAATTGTAAATGGGAGAGGGAAAACCCCTCAGACAGTGAGAAAGCAGAAACCCTGAAGATGACAATGACGCTGATTCCAGGTGACCCTCCCCTCCCATCAGAGCTAAAGAATTCCAGAGTCTGCCCCTCCCTTCCCTTCTCTCTGCCTGACGTTCTGCCCTTGGCCTTTCCCTACTGTGGATAACCTTTCTGCCACTTCTGATGAGCAGATCTACTGCCAGGAGGGTGGCCTCCTTTGCATAACCAGGAAGGTCCTGTGCCATCTGGACTTAAATTTCCAACCTTGTCTTTTACCACCAATGTATTCGTGCCGTGCATCAACCAAGTTAGCCTGTTTCCTGTGAAAGCTGGTACTTTCCCTCTGGCACTGTCCCCTCCTGTTGTCACTTGTAATTTCCTTAGACCTGTAAGACCAAGCTGACTTGTTGTAATTCCCCTAGACAAAGCTCAGTTGCCACTTCCTTCATGAAGCCTTTGCTTATATGGTTTATATTTGAGACAGGGTCTCTGATAGTCTGGGCTGACCTGGAAATCACTACTTAGCCCAGGTTGGCCTTGAATCCGGCATTCCCCGGCTCAGCCTTCCATGTGCTACGCTTACACGGATGCTGTATTTCTTCCTCCAGCCTTAATTCCTCCTCTTAGTGGCTGATGGTACTCAGCTATCTTCTTTTGTTTGTATATTCTATCTGGTGTGGTTAATTTACTCCTCGATTTTATATGGTCAGGATGTGCTCCCAGAACACTTGTATAGGGAGCTGAACATCTTTTCTGAAAGTTTACTATGTATCAGAACTAGACTTGGAGTTAAGGACTGGAGAGATGGCTCAGTGGTTAAGAGCACTGATTGCTCTTCCTGAGGTCCTGCGTTCAATTCCCAGCAACCCCATGGTGGCTCACAAGCGTCTGCAGTGGGATCTGGCACCTTCTTCTGGTGTGTCTGAAGGCAGCTACAGTGCACTCACATACAGTTAAGCATGCATTGCATAGTTTTGTGGTTCAGGTATGTAGCACATGTGACTGTTTACTAAAATGTCACCTCAGAATTAAGACTTGTTCTCTTTTGTACATACTCACTCCTGCCAAATTCCTTCACCAGTGACGAGATCATTGGTTCCCAGTACTTTGTGAGTACACATAGCAACTACTTATCCCAAAGGACCCGTGACTTATAAATTGGACGCAATGGGACTGGAGAGATGGCTAGGCAGTTAAGAGAACTGGCTGCTCCAGAAGTCCTGAGTTCAGTCTCACAACCATCTGTAATAGAATCTGATGCCCTCTTTTGGTACGCAGGCATACATGGCAGACAGAGCAATCATACCTAAAAACAAACAAATAAATAGGATTTATAAATTTGACACACTGGAAATACATGCAAGCTCTCTGGATATAGTGGTGTGCCTATGATCTCAGATTTGAGGCAGAAGCAGTGACAGAGGCAGGGGGATCACTACAAGTTCCTGGCAGCTAGGACTGCATAATGACAGTCTGTCTGTCTCAAAACCAAACAGCTGAACGCAGTAAGAACATGAGCTTGGGGATGGACCCTGGGCCTTGTGTAGGTTAGGCAAGCACTGTGTCGCTGAGTAAATTTCCACCCCCTTCTGTCTGTCTGTGCACTGTAAGACAGAGGCATACCTGTAAAGTCAGGTGAAGACTAAGTGAAAATGTCAGACTTTGGCCCCGTCATAGTGGCTCAATTAACAGCAGCTGGCGTAAGTAGCAGTGTAATTTAATAGAAAATGCATGGCCTGAGGACCTTAGAGGTGTGCATTCCAGTTCACTGGAGCGAGGCTAATGGTCTTAGTTGCAGTGGAGTCTATGGATAATTGCAGATATCTGTTTCCAGGCTTAACTCTCACAGACTTCAGATTATTGTTTGTATATGGTTTCAGATTATTGTTTTGTATATAGAAGGGGACAAGATAGGAAATGTATCCTTCCTACCATCCTAATCCCTGTCTTATCCAAGTCACTCAGTAAATGTTCGTCCTGTCTTCTGAAGTCGACACTCGAATCCTTGGTTGCTCCGCGGCTTTACCTGAGCAGCTGTTGAGACAAGTGATACCTGGGTCTCGCTGAGAGAGGCGAGAGGTCTTCCCTGGGAGAAGACGCAGGCACCAGGGTGTTCTAAACCAGTTGACTAATAAGTATATCCAAGGGTGAGTGTTGCTATTCTAAGGTGAACCCCGAATTGGAGACAGCTGTTTTTGCCTAATTTAGTATCAGCAGCTGAGAGTAAAGTATTTTTGTTCCTTCATCAGTAAGGAACAAAGTAGACTTGCCTGGTTAGACTTCAGTCACAGCACTGGACTCTCTCATAAAAGCCTTTCCTTTATTTACCTCAGTAGCTCAGTCAGTGTTTGGGAAGGAGGTCGTGTGGAATGAAAGCAGAACCCGTGAAGCTCATTAAAGTCTGGGCCATTGCACCCAACACTCACTCTCTAAGCCCCAGGAAATGGTGCTAGATGAATCTTAGTTTACTTTGGCCCTGTTGGTTGATAACTGTGTTTGTTGCAGTTTGGGAAGTTTGAAACTGCACACCTGACTCATATGAAGAAATAGGGATCATAAAACAAAAGACGGGAACATGTACACCTGTCAGGGCTGTTAGAGCTGCACGCTGTCCTTAAGCCCTGTGACTTCAGACAGTGGGTGCAGGTACACTGCTGTCACCGTGCTAACTGTTAAAGCGTCAGGACTGGAGGGAGACACTGTGTTGAAGACTCCTCTGCATCTGCAGAGCCAGGTAGAGCGTTGTGGACTCAGACATTACAAAATGTGATAACAGAATTTCAGTGTGGCTGATGTCCTAGTTAAATGATTAACGTGTGTGGATTTGTGACATCAGTGCTCAGTAATTAATGAAGTGATGCTACACATCATTTTAATGGTATATAGCCTTCTGTTTTTGTTGTGTGAGATTCATGTCAGGTCGTCCCGTGTTATAAAACCCAGAGACAAGCATAGTGGCACCTTGGTATTTGGCTAGAGATGTCATTAGTTAGAACAAATACAGTTTAAGCAATGGGATAGGCTTGCAGGACATCTACAAAGAACAGCCATCAGTAGAGTAACAGGTCAAACAGGATAAGTGAGCCAGAACATGTAAGTGTAGTTCAGATCTTTTCTCCCTAATCCATCTTCAGGGGACCTACAGGCAGTGACATACCATCACTAGTGAGAGCCCTAGGTGCAGGGTTCAGTCTCTCTCTCTCTTCTTCCTTCCTCTCCCTCCTGCGCCCCAGCACTGTTTTTACCTCCCTCTGAATCATACAAGGATACAGTGTTAAGATCCCCACTACAAGAGGCACATGCCTATAATCCCAGATCCTAGGTGCTGGAGCCAGGAGGATGAGGAGTTCCAAGTAGTAGTGTTTGAATGGAATGGTCGCATAGGCTCGAGTGTCTGAGACCTTGGGCTGCAGTTGGTGAAACTGCTTAGGAAGGATTAGAAAGTGTGGTCGTGATGTAGGAGCTGTGCTATTTCAAAAGACGTACCCATTCACAGTGCCCCTCCCCCTGTCTGTCTGTCTGTCTGTCTGTCTGTCTGTCTCATGGTTGTGGATCAGAGTCTGAGCCTTCAGCTGTCCCCTTGCTCCGCCATCATGAGCTCTGACCCTCTGACACACTAAGCCAAATGAAACGCTTTCTTTTATAAGTTGTCTTGGTTGTGGTATTCTATCACAGCAATAGGAAAGTTACAAGAAAAACGTCATACATGGCTATGTAGCAAGTCAGAGACTAGCCTGGGTCACACGACACCTCATCTCAACACAAAATAAAAATGAGAACAGATTGCCATGGGTACACACAGAACGTACCATGAAGCCTAAGGCATTGTTCTGCTCTGCGCTGGGGATTGCATAGCTATACATTTTCCTGAGGGTTAGCACCCTATTTTAACTTCAGTAGGCTGGACAAGCTCCTTTGGTTTCATTCTATAGAACACAGACTGACCGTGATTATTGAAACTAAGTGTTCTTTTTCATTTTAACTTGGTTTCTGTCAATGAATTATGCATAAAAAATTGGGTCTTTTTAGAATGTTCAAGTGTTTATTGCACCTCTTTTCAAAGAGTGCCCTTTATTAACATCAGTCGAAAACGATTGTCTCAGAATAAAAGAGGTTCGTTCTATGGTTGAATGAATACAGGAAACATTTAATATTCTGCCTCTCTCTTGGAGATTTGCAGTGCATATTATTAGTTTACAAAGAACCTTTATTAGCCAGTGTTTTCTTTATTACTCCAGAGTTATTTTGTTGTTGTTGCCAATACCCACTAATCTGAGGGTTTTTTTCCCCAAGCTATATAGAAAATAATTGAGAAATAAAAACTGAATTAATATGTGTACAAAATGATTACCACCATCAAATTAATTAGCACATTCATCATCATATTTAGCTACTATTTGTGTTGAGGGTGTGAGAAAAGAATATTTAAAATCTACCCTTTTAGAAAATTTCAAATAAACAATATTGTATTATTAGCTGTATTTCTTAAACAGCAGGACCAGAACACAGTCCTAGAATCATAGCTAAATGCCAAGTGAACGGAACTAAAAACAAGAAGGGGGGGGAGTGTAGGTTGTTGTTAGTGCTAGCACACAAGACAAAAGCTCAAACTTTTTTTAATTATATATTTTCTTTATTTACATTTCAAATGTTATCCCCTTTCCTGGTTTCCCCTCCGAAAACCCCCTATCCCATCCCCCCTCCCTCTGCTCACCAACCCACTCACTCCTGCTTCCCTGTCCTGGCATTCCCCTACACGGGGGCATTGAGCCTTCTCAGGACCAAGGGCCTCTCTTCCCTCCCCTGCTACATACACAGCTGGAGCCATGGGTCCCTCCATGTGTACTCCATGGTGGTGGTTTAGTCCCTGGGAGCTCTTGGGGGGTACTGGTTGGTTCATATTGTTGTTCCTCCTATTGGGCCACAAGCTCCTTCAGCTCCTTTGGTCCTTTCTCTAGGTCCTCCATTGGAGATCTTATGCTCAGTCCAATGGTTGGCTGAGAACATTCACCTCTGTATTTTTCAGGCACTGGTAGAACCTCTCAGGGAACAGCTATATCAGGCTCCTGTCAGCAAGTACTTTTTGGCATCCACAATAGTGTCTGGGTTTGGTGACTGTATATCGATGGATCCCCAGGTGGGGCAGTCTCTGTCCACACTTTGTCTCTGTATCTCTGTATCTCCTCCCATGGGTATTTTGTTCCCCCTTCTAAGAAGGACTGAAGTATCCACACTTTGGTCTTCCTTCTTGAGCTTCATGTGGTCTGTGAACTGTATCTTGAATATTTCGAGCTTCTGGGCTAATATCCACTTATCAGTGAGTGTATACCATGTGTGTTCTTTTGTGATTGGGTTACCTCACTCAGGACCTTTCTTAAAGGAGTGAGACACCCATCCAGAGAAGAGCTGATAAATGTCTGCTTGTGCTCCCTGGAGAAATAGGTAGCTGCTGGAATGTGGAACGGGAGGAAGCGCCTCAAAGGAGACTTGTGCTCTCTGTGAGCAGGACTCTGAGGTAGAAAGTAAATACTGCTCTCTTACAAAAGGGGTGCCTCTTACCCAAACCCTTGTGCCATGACTCCCGGGCTGAGCTCGCCTACGTTACACAGAAGGCTTCTTTTACAGGAGACACTTCTCTTCCTTTCTCCTCTCTCTGAGAAGCAGGTTACATTCCTCCCAAGTTTTTTTGTCCTCACTATGTCCCAGAGTGAGAGAATTCTTGGAATGGTCTAGATACAACAGATGGCACAGTTATCTCTGGGCTTGTGTTGGTCTGAGAGTTTCACCATCTTTGGGCTTGACTGTATTTCAAATTTCTGTTACAAATCCCATTTCCAAGCCTGAATTAGAACCTTTTTTGGTTTTGGTTAAGGACGTGTTACAACTACAGGCAAAAGGCATCATGAGGAAGCGGCCAGGCAAATTCAGAAACTGGAGCTGGCTCGGGTTTTCTTTTTTTGTTTTTGTTTTTTTCAAGACTGAGTTTCTCTGTGTAGCCCTGGCTGTCCTGGAACTCACTCTGTAGACCAGGCTGGCCTCAAACTCAGAAATCCGCCTGCCTCTGCCTCCCAAGTGCTAGGATTAAAGTCTTGTGCCATCACTGCCCAGTTGGCTCAGGTTTTCAACATGTCATCGGCACAACAATGATGGGACCCAGTCGGTACCTAAGAAGCCAGTTATAGTGCAGGGTAAGGAGCAGGCACAGATGTGTAAACCCAACTAGGAAGGGTCTGTCATGCTTCCTCCTAAGATTTTATTCTAAAAATACTCAAACCTGGTGTTGGTGTTGCATGCTTTAATAATCCTAGTACTTAGAAGGCTGAGTCAGGAGATTCAGGAGTTTGAGATCCACCCTGACTAGCAACTGTCTCAACAAGCAAACACACACACACACACACACACACACACACACACACCATTAAATTTAAAAGACTTATTCAGAGAACACCACATACCCACTTCCTCCTGTGTTTTATAGATAGCCTGTCAATTTATTAAATACCTGCCCATTTTTTTTAATTCTTTTTTTTATAAAGATTTATTTTACTTATTATATGTAAGTACACTGTTGCTGTCTTCAGACACTCCAGAAGAGGGCACCAGATCTCGTTATGGATGGTTGTGAGCCACCATGTGGTTGCTGGGATTTGAACTTATCACCTTCGGAAGAGCAGTCGGGTGCTCTTACCCGCTGAGCCATCTCACCAGCCCCAATACCTGCCCATTTTTACAGTCATCCTCAGCTCCATCTGATTTTGGGGGGGGGGGGTGAGACAGGGTTTCTCTGTACAGTCCAGGCTATCCTGGAATTTACTTTGTAGACCGGGCTGGCCTCAAACTCAGAAATCCACCTGCCTCTGCCTCCCAAGTGCTGGGATTAAAGGCATGAGCCACCACACCCGGCTACCATCTGATTTTTATGCATTTCAGTGTGAATTGAAGGCATCATACACTTCCCAAGTCAGCCTTTTAAAACTAAGATCTGGTGCCTAAGCCCTCAGGGTGTGTTTCCTTAGGGTTCAGTTTACAGTCCCTTTTTGTTTGTAACTTTCACAGTGTGTTCCAGCCACACAATAGACGCTTGTTACATGCCTGTTGGATATGAGAGGAGAGCCAGGGGTCTGTGAGAGTGGTCAAAATCGGTGCTGTTATGAAAGACAGTTCATGCCTGCTGCCCCGACGGCCTCAAGATCCAATTCACCCGTCAGAGCTTCCCTTCCCTCTGGCCATCGCTTGCACACAGGACCCCCCCACACACACACACACACTTGTGGTACACATTCCATTCTCAGAGGAGAAGCATTCGGTTCTGAGAAACCAGGAAGACAGAGTCAGTTTGTTCCCTCTTCTAGTAATGATGGACTTGGAATAATGCTACAATGGCAGAAAAGGGGACAGCTGCCTCTGACTGAAAGGGAAATTTGCTTCCGCTTTGGGTAGCCTACGCTGGCCTTAACTCTCCCTCTTCAGCCTCCTGAATATGTGTTACAGATGTGACATACCACGCTCCGCCAATTCGAGAGAGGGTTTAAAGGAAAGTCTGGGGTTTGGCTCAGCCATGCAATGGCCATTGCCATCACAGCCCTGTCATTTACAGACTGATGGGGATGTGATGAGTCAGCAGTTTCTGTCTGACCAGATTTTCCCGTTTGCCAAGGCTGTCTCGGTTGAGCTCCATTCTAGCACACAGTGGGAGTGTTTCATTCTGAGCTCATCATTTGCTTAGCTCCAATAATACAGTGCTTCAAGAGATTTTTGTTTTCTTTCTTTTTTAACTAACTTTTTACTATTACAAAAATGGTATATATGCATTGAGAAAAAGTGAATGAGAAATATAAGTAATGTTTCCACCTTCTAAGTGAAGATCACCACTGGGAAAAATGTAGTCAATATTTAGGGGCCCTCTCAGCGCATATAAATGTGTCTGTACCTTTTTTTTTTTTAAAGACAAAAAACAATTAAAATATTGGAGTGTTTTGAAGAAGAGACTTGGTATATATTCCAGGCTGGCATGGAATTCAAAGCTGCAGCCTCAGACTCAGTATCTCCCTACCTCAGGTTTCTGAGTCTTGAGCTTATCTTGCCAAGCCTGGCCTTAAAATCCTATAATAGGTTGGACAAACTATGTATTAATGTATTTTAAAACAGATATTTTTATTTTACCATTTGATCATTTTTTATATAAAAATTTGAATATCCTTCATCTTTCTTCCAAATGACCTCAAAAGATGCCTTTTCTAATTGGCTTACAAACCAGCTTCCTGTCCTTCGCTCTGTGTTATGTCTGGTCCCTCAGGTGTTACACGAGTTCAATCTTTTTCTGTTCTAATGGCAAGTTGAGAAAACTGGGCCAGTTTTCCTGCAGACAGCATCCAACTTCTGCGTTTGCCTGACCACTTCCGCATGGTGACATCTAGCTCATCCCTCCACCCACTAGCTGTTCTTGTTAGCTGGAGCTGGCGGTCATATATAAAAGTTGAATGGATTGGATTTGGGCTAAACATTTCTGTTTGGCAGACTTGCCCTCTAATGCCCGGCATATCAGATGACAAGTAGCCAGCCTTCTCCGATCAGCCCTGGACTATGATGCTATGATGCCTTCCACAGTAACACTTCATCTTTCCTGACTTGGACAACATAGGGAATGGATTAGCTTTTTGAAGATTTTGAAAATGGTATATCACTAACGACAATTTTATGTATTAACTGTTGGATGTGGTTTTGGTCTATAGCGCTTGTGCTCTGGTGTTAGGAAATGATCCAGTGTTTGCTGTAGGATAGTGGGAATTATGCTTATCTTATTTATGTAAGAATCAAATGGGAGGAATCGCAACTGTAGTAAGTGAGATCTGCCGTCAGTGGAAAGGACAAACTAAAAACTGGTTTTTATGAAAAGACAGTTTTTAATGAAGATGGATCTGAGAACCTGCAGATGCAATTGAGGTTATTTGAGAGTAACTCAAGAAGGCATGATTGGACATATTTTTAACTCAAATCATGATTCTAAAATTAAATTAACACAAAGGGTTTGAGAGCTGCTGTCTGGCACGGGTTCTCCTCTCTCGGGTGGAGCACTGAGCTCAGACAAACACCTGGGTAGCCGATTCCTGAGCAGGGCTGGCAGGACCTGTTACTGCCTGACCCTGTTTGCGAGGTAAGATCTTCCAGACACTCTGAAACTCCATTATTAGAATTTGGCTTCACTCACCAATTCCTTTCAAAGGGATGTAGGGTGAGCAGACTTTTTATTATTTATTATCTCACCTTTGCAGAAGGCCAAGGATCAGCGTGACTCAACCGAGCCCTCTGCTTGAGGGTTCACAACAAGGAGCTCAAGGCTTCTCATCTAAGCTCAGAGTCTCCAGCGTTCATTAGCTAGCTGTTTTCCTTACCTCTGCAGGGCTCAGCCTTGCGTCCTAGAGAGAAACAGGCTGTCCACAGCACAGCTGTTGGCTCCCTCGAGGCCAGCAAGAGCAGAGCTCTGTCCCATTTCCAGCACCTCAGTGTCCTTTGGCAACATTTATTTAGATTACTTTCTATCTCCCCAACTGCATTGTCCCTTTGTGGATCCCAGAGTTCTTACCATAACTATTCTGTGCAGAAGAAATGTGTTTCAGGTGGTTGTCTCTGTGCTATTGCTGCAGGGTTAGGTAACAGGAACATCTTTCCAGCAGAAGAAGTGTTGCATGCCTCCCATGGACCCTGCACTGAGCTACATGCTTTCTCTTCTTTGATCCCTTATCAGCCCTGTGTGGTATGAAGTCACCTCTTATTTCTTCACAGCAAAATGGATGATTCTCAGAGATGTTAAGTGTATTACCCAATGTCGCCATACAGTCTCTGAGCTGAGCTTCCACATCAAAGGTGGCTGACTTGAAACCTTCCCCTTAAATCCTGACTAAATGACTTACTGTAAACCTTGAAGAATACCTTTTCATTAAAATCTTTTAAATAAAACCTTGCTAATTCTGTGTAACCCAGAGAAGGGACCTAAAATGTAGACATACATCACATACATGTAACAGAATGCAAGCCTTTAATCCCAGCCCTTGGGAGGCAGAGGCAGGCAGATTTCTGAGTTCGAGGCTAGCCTGGTCTGCAAAGTGAGTTCCAGGACAGCCAGGGCTATACAGAGAAACCCTGTCTTGAAAAAACAAAAAACAAACAAAAAAATAAATAACAGAATGCTACAATTAGCTCAAACAGCCATGTAATCATGAAGGAACAGACTGAGCTCAGCCCTAGAGAAGTCTTCTCTATCAACATAGCCTTCTTTGTCCCCCAAGGGACCTCACATCTGCCTTCGTAGTAACCGTTCCTTCCCTGCTTTCCTCCTTAGTCTTACCTGCCAAGTATGTACCCACAAGCGATGTCATTTTGTTTATCTAATACGGAATGTTACAAAAGCAGACTCACAGTGTACAAACTCTTTTGTGGTTTCTTCCACTTACCATCTCATTTTTACAATTTGCCTTAATTGACCTCACATTAATTCATGGAATTAATTTATGTGTTTTGGTTTATTACATTCCACTGAATGAATTTTAACAATTTATCTAATCTTTTGGTGGTAGTGGTTTGATCTTGGCTTTTTGATATTATGCTGTAGAGTAAACAAGTCTTGAACATGTGTGTGAGTGTGTATATAATATATACATAATATATATTATATGTGTGTATGATAGATAGATAGATAGATAGATAGATTATACACACACACATATACACACATTCCTGTAGGGTGGGCCGTAGGGGATTGTAAATCACTGGTTGCCTCTCTGATTCCTGAGGGTCAATGCCTAACAGTAAAATTAATGATCAGAAATTGTAACCAACCCTGTCTTGAAAAACCAAAAAAAAATTGTAACCATGTAAGGCGATTTCAGAATATCCTTGAACATCATGAACAAACACTCATTATTCAACTTTAAAACAGCAAGGTCTCCTGTAGTCTGGGCTGGCTGGAACTCACCTTGGAGACAACCCTGATCTTAACTTTTCTTTATCAGGTGTAGTCCTCAGTCTCCCTTTTCTGTGTTTCTCACTCTGCTCTGAATCAGGGCCTGGCACATGGCTGCCTGGCTGTGAGGTTGGTGCTCTGTGCTGGTGCTGCTGCGTGTTTGTACTCTGCTCCAGTATGTTCAGCCTTTGGATGAATAAGTGTCTTGATCTACAGAGTGTATTTTAACATAGGAGATGGCAGTTTACTTGAAAGTGATTCTCCAGGTAATCTGGAACATTTACCCTGGCATCTAAACAAACCCTGATCTGGAGCCTCTAAAATGTAATGTCTGTCTGTCTGTCTAAGATTCCTTGAGAATTTTCAGATTTATAATATTCTCTATCATGGCATCCCAGATAGACTTAGAAGTTGACTGGCAGAAAGGAAGCAGAGATAAGGTTAAATAAAAGGGTTCTTAGCACTTTGTACCTGGAAGTATTTGAAGACATTGGCTGACTTGCCTGCCCACATCTTGGGAAAGTAGGAAATGAGTTTCCATCTTGTGTTAATAGCTGAAAGATGAGATGGCATTTAATCTGTTAATTATTCCCGAGAAGTGGGAGTTCATGTGGAAACTACTTAAAATCACAGAGACATTCTTTGTAGCCTGTTTTACACAATATTGTTCTACTTTAAAAAAAAAAAAAAAAGTTTCTAGGGCTGGAGAGATGGCTTGGTGGTTAAGAGCACTGACTGTTCTTCCAAAGGACCCAGGTTCAATTCCCAGCACCCACATGGCAGCTCAGAACTGTCTGTAACTCCAGGATCTGACACCCTCACATAGACACATATGCAGACAAAACACCAGTGCACATCAAAAACAAAAACAAACAAAACTTTAAAAGAGTTTCTACTCAACTATGTGTGCTTTAATAGACTCTGTCCTGTGGCCTTTCCTTTTTCTCAGGAGACAGTTGAGTAAACATCAAAGCCATTGGTTTCATTTTCACAAGACAAATCCATTAGGAAGTCTCTCTCCATCCTTGGAGAAACCAGAAAAACAGAAGAATGCTGGCTGGATATGGTGCTCCTTGCCCCAGACAGGCAGTCTGTAGGAAGCAGGTTACTTGGCCCCTGGTGTTAAAGGGTTGAGAAAATAGAGGCCGGGTTGCTGGCATGTTGCTCTTGTTCACCCGCAGAATCACCAACAGTCATGAATAGAGTCCAGTGACGGGATTCCTCTTGATACTTGTTTTCCATCAGTCCATTGTTCACAATGTTCTGTGCAAGAGAGCAAGCAAGCCATAGCCACACCTTTTCTCCCCAGCCAGAGAAAGCAGTAGTGGCCGTTTTGACTTTACCTTTACCACAAATTGGTTTGTAGATCAGAGTTACTTCATTACTTTATCAGTGATAGCAAATGACTTGCAGAATACCTCTGTTGCTGATGACTAAATACCAGTATTTTTTTAAGATTTATTTGTTATTATATATAAGTACACTGTGTGTCTTCAGACATGCCAGAATAGGGCATCAGATCTCATTACGGGTGGTTGTAAGCCACCATGTGATTACTGGGATTTGAACTCAGGACCTTCAGAAGAGAGCAGTCAGTGCTCTTACCCACTGAGCCATCTCGCCAGCCCAATATCAGTATTTTTTTATCTCAACAGTCCGCTCTCCCTGCCTGCTTGCCAGTGTTCCTTTTTCATCACTGGTTTTCTGTAAATCGGTCTTGTCAACTGACTTGAGAGCTTTCTGAATACTGGAGGATTGTAGGATAATTTGAGATACCCTTTTCTTTGCAAAGCATATAAATTAATGCTGTTTGGGAGAATCAGCTTACCATATTGGGAAAATTACCTGATCTTTTCCAAGGTCATCTAAATAGAAGGCTAATTAACCTAGCAAATATTTTGAGAATTTAATGAAAACCATCATGACAACCCATGCACTTGATAAGTACTGATTCAGCTTGGGTCCAGAGAGCCATGCAAAACGCTGTCAGTAGGTAATTAAATTACATGAAGACCTGGGGCTAGAGTGGTGCTCATACACACCTGTTGTTTGTGGCGGCCAGAGGACAACTTCTTTTCCCACCCACCTTGTTTTGTTGTTTTGAAACTGGATCTCTCCCTGACCTGGAATTGGCCAAGTAGGCCTTCAAGCCTGCAGGTGATCCAGCTGCCTCCACCCCCCCAGTGCTGGGATTACAAAGATGTGCTACCATGCCCAGCATGTCTTTTCGATGTATTCATGTATCTGAGTACTTGTGTGCCATGTATGACTCTGTACCATGTGTGTGCAGTGCCCTTGGAGGTTGAAAAAAACCTCTTGAAACTGGAGTTGAAAACAGCTTCGAGCTGTTGTGTGGGTGCTGGGAATCAAACCTGGGTCCTTGACAAAAGCAAAATGTGCCTGTAATCACTGAGCCATCTCACCTGCCTGCCTGCCTGCCTTTCTCTTTTATTTTTTTCTTTTTTTTTTCTAAAAAATGTATTCTGAGGATCTAACTCAGGTCCTCCTGCTTGCAAAGCAAGCACCTTTCTGATTGCTCTATCTCCCCAGCTCTCAAGAACATGTTTTTTAAAATGTGAATTGAGAGCTAAAACCAAGAATTGATGCTTCTTGAATGATGTTTAGCTGGGCGTGTGGGGATGCACACCTTTAATTCTAGTGCTCAGGAGGCAGAGACAGATGTAGTTCTATGAGTTGGAGGCCAGCCAACATGGTAGGTTTCAGGACAACCAGGGCTGCATAAAGACCTTGTCTTAGAAACAAACAGATAGACAGAAAAGGAAAGAAGCTGAGTAACCCCAGCAGATTCGTATTCCTGTCTACTGGGCTGCTTCCCCAGTGACTTCTCAGGAAATAGCTCAGTAGCCAGTGGTAAAAGCTTATGGGCCAATCCTGCTACAGGTCTACCGTTTCCATGGTAACCATGAGGTGACCCATAGTCTGTGTGAGGCAAGATAGGAGAGGTGCTGTGCAGTGGTGAAGCACGCCTTTAATCCCAGCACTCAGGAGGCAGAGGCAGGCGGATTTTTGAGTTCAAGGCCAGCCTGGTCCAGGGCTACACAGAGAAACCCTGTCCTGAAAAACAAACAAACAAAAAGATGGGAGAGGTATTTTCATTGACAAACACACAGTGTTGCTGGTAGAATACCTTATTGGTGTATTAGTAGGCTACTTGGCTGCTGTATTCAAAATCTAAGCTTTTTCCATAGTGCGTGTTTGACCATTTTAGAAGAAAATACTTTATTAAAAAAGAAAAAAAAAGGAGGGGGGTGTCTCTGTTTTTATTTTTTCCTCTGTAAGAAAAATAGCATTTTGTTTAAATTCTGATTATTTTGTACAAAATGGATATAAAATATGACAGAAAGCGTCAGATTTAATTTATATAGAGTTTTGTGATAGTTAACAACTAGGGACAGAGGTTGAAAAGGAGGGGCGTTTTATACAAGTAATGGGCAGGGTTTAATAATAAAATGTCTAATATTAAGAGAAAAGATATATTTTCTTTTAGTAAAAATAGAATCCATTTTGCAACATTGAGACTTTTTTTTTTACACTTTGTTTTTCCCCCGTTGTAAAAAAATCTTAAGTAGAAAATAACTCCATATACTTATTTTCTCTATGTATAACAAATGTGTCTTGTCTGGGCCTGTCCCAGTTCTGAGGCCTGGGATTGTGACTAGAGGCCCTGACCTTCTGGAACTTACTCAAGGGCAGAGAGCTATCAATTCAGTCACCGAAGAATTGTACATCAGGTGTAGTAAGTGGTGCAGAGAAAAATTAAACAAAGAAGGATAGCATGAATTCAATACATTTTGTTTCAAAATACCTTAGACCAGTTAATAAAGGTCAGAAGTTTATTTACTGCGTAGTCCTGGAGGCTGGGAAGTCCAAGAGCATAGTATCAGTATCTGCTAAGCATCTGACAAAGCTCCTGGCAGCCTTGTGACAGCAGAGGGTATCACAGGGCAGTTGTACTAGTTCAGGGTGGGGTCTCTCTCCCTCCCCCACCCTCCTTTGGGAAAATATTCTTATCTCATACAATACATCCCAACAGTTTCCCTTCCCTTAACTCTTCAGTCCCCGTTTCCCCTCTCCCCTGTGTCCACTCCTGTCCATCTCTCTTCAGAAAAGAGCAGATCTCCAAGAGACAACCCGCAAACCAGTAAACAAATGCAGCAAGACAAGGCAAAACCTCACACTGACGCTGGACAAGGCAACGCAACAAGAGGAAAAGAGTCCCAGGAGCAGGCAAAAGAGTCAGAGACACATGCTCCCTCTGTGAGGAGTCCCACAACAACGCCAAGCCAACAGCCTGCCCTGCTTAGTATATTCAGAGGGCCATGTTCTACTGGAGTCCTCCATCCTCTATGACTCCTCAGTCTTTCCATCCCCTCCTTTTCTACTGGAAACTCTGAGATCTGGGGGAGGGACCCAGTGGAGACCTCTAGTTTAGAGTTAGTCTCAGCTCCTCCCTCCCTCCCTCCCTCCTTCTTCCCACCTCTCCATAATATCTGGCTGTGGGTCTCTGCATCTACTCCAATCTGCTGCTAGTGGAAACCTCTCTGATGACAACTGCATAAGGCATTTCATCTATGAGTATTGGTCAAAGGATTTGTGGCTGGGTAAGTGTCCGGGTTTCTCTTTCAGTAGCCTGCAGAGTACCTTTCCACACCAAAGAGACCAGCATGTGTGGGTCAAGTAGGCAGGCACCAGTTTGACTGTTCAGTGAGCTGTGTGGATGTTGTCCTGGGCAATGGGGCTCCTGCTGTGAGTTTGCTGGGGGGCTGGAGAGGGGGCAATCCTCTGTCCTGTCACCAGCCTGGGTTGTTTGCAGATCTCCACAGTACCCTCCCCCCAGCCAACACCTAAACTGAATGCCACCCAAACCCATCATTGAAAGCCCTGCCTAGCCGGGTGTGGTGGCGCACGCCTTTAATCCCAGCACTCGGGAGGCAGAGGCAGGCGGATTTCTGAGTTCGAGGCCAGCCTGGTCTACAAAGTGAGTTCCAGGACAGCCAGGGCTATACAGAGAAACCCTATCTCGAAAAACAAAAACAAGCAAAAACAAACAAACAAAAAAGAAAGCCCTGCCTAGTTATAAGAATGGCCAGTTCATGGGCTGGTGAGATGGCTCAGCGGGTAAGAGCACCCGACTGCTCTTCCGAAGGTGATAAGTTCAAATCCCAGCATCCACATGGTGGCTCACAACCATCCGTAATGAGATCTGGCGCCCTCTTCTGGAGTGTCTGAAGACAGCTACAGTGTATTTACATATAATAAATAAAATAAATCTTTAAAAAAAAAAAAAGAATGGCCAGTTCAGACTTCATATCCTCCATTGCTAGGAGTCCTCACTAGAATCATCTTCATGTATTTTAGAAAGTTCCCGCTGAACTAGATTTCCAGATCACCCCCAGATATCTCCCAATTGCAGCCATCTCTCCTTGCACTCTGTCCCTCCATCTCTCTCCTCCCTTCCTGACTCCTCCTGCTCCTATCCTACTTGCCCAGTCCACCCACAATATCTAGCTCCCTTTTCCAGGGAGATCCATGTGTCTCCCTGTTGCAGGAGGTTTGATTACTGTGTGAAGCCAAAATTGTGTTATTTACCAAAAACCAACCAAACAAACAAAAAAGCCCAAACAAACCAACCAACCTTCTTTCTGGTTGTGGTATGGCTCAGCCCTTAGCATATACCTTTAATCCCAGACAATGAAGGTAAAGTTAGTTTGTAGAAGGAAGCACCTGTGTTTAAAAATTATGTCTAATTGAGTGGCAGACAAAGTGATGAATCAGAGAAAATTTTGACAGAATAAGATAAGCCCAACTCTCAGGAGAACAGAGAGGAAAGAGGGGCTACTTAAGAGAACAGTACAGAAAGAAAAAGGGGGCGCAGTTTCACTGGGACAGTTTTACAGAGACAGGTTGAAGAGTGAACAAGCTAGACACAGGAACACAGGTGAAGATAGAACGAGCCAGAAAATTAGAACACTGCCAAAGGTAGTTTGAGGCCAAGTAGAGCAATTCAGGAGAAGCCAAGAGAGAGAAGCCAGGTTGATTCAGTCAGCTTGGAGAGGAGTTTGGATCAGAACAGCCGAGTGGACCAGCCAGCCAGAGCTCAGGAAGAGCAAGGAAGGGAGAGCTTATTCCTCAGCAAGTCTCAGAGTCTGAATACACTGTAGGCCCTACAGAGATTGTGCAGAGCAGGAAGCTTCCAGGACTAGGTCTGGGTTAGCAGATGGAGGCAGTAACCCTCCAAGGCGACAGTTATTCCAGGCAGAGACAAATACTTTTACTTCCACCTCTAGAGCCTTCCTCTGGACCTAACCTCTCTGGGTCTGTGGGTTGTTGCTTGATTATAATTTAATTAACAGCTAATATCTACTTGTAAGTGAATATACACCAGATTTGTCTTCTGGGTCTGAGTTACTTCACTCAGGATGATCTTTGTTTTGTTTTGTTACATCCATTTGCCTGCCAATTTCAAGTCATAAAGAAATGCCCCATATTTCCTTCATCCATTCTTGGCTTGAGCGACAGTTAGGTTGTTTGCAGTTTTTGGCTACAATAAAGGAAAATGCTGTGAACACAGTTGAGCAAGTGTCCTTGTGGTAGGATGGGGCATCCTCAGAGAATATGCCTAAGAGTGGTGTAGCTGGGTCTTGAGGTAGATCAATTCCCAATTTTATGAGGAATCACTATATTTGATTTTCATAATGACTGTACAACTGTGCATGCCCACCAGCAATGAAGTGGGAAGTGTTCCACATCCTTGCCAGCATGAGCTGTCACTTGTGTTACTGATGGAATCCATTTTGATAGGTGTAATATGAAATCTCATAGTAGCTTTGGTTTGCATTTTGTTGCTGATGGCTAAGCATGTTGAATATTTCTTTAAGTATTTGTCAGCCATTTGAGATTCCTCTATTGGGAATTCTCTTTAGATCTGTACCCCATTCTAAATTGGATTATTTGGGGGGTTGATATCTAGTTTCTTGAATTCTTAGTTTTGGATATTCCACATCTGATAGAATTGGCTTAAAAAAGTAATCCTATTCTGTAGGCTGCTGTTTTGTCCTATTGACTTACAGAAACTTTTCAGTTTCATGAGGTCCTATTTATTAATTGTTGATTTTAGTCCCTGTACTCTTGATATTCTTTTCAGAAAGTCATTTCGTGTGCCAATACATTCAAGGTTATTACCCACTTTTTCTTCTATCAGGTTCAGTGTATCTGGTTTTATGTTGAGGTCTTTGATCCACATGGTTGGATCCATTTTTATGCATGTTGATAAATATGGATCTGTTTGCATTTTTTTATGTACATACATTGCAGTTTGGCTAGCACCATTTGTGGAAAGAGTTAATGCCAGTACTCCTCAACTTATTCCACAAAATAGACTTAGAAGGAACATTTCCCAATTCATTTTATGAGGCCACAGTTACCCCGATACCCAAACCACATAGATACTGAATAATAAAGAATTGCAGACCAATTTCCCTTATGAACATAGATGCAAAAATACTCAATAAAATACTTGCAAACTGAATCCAAGAACACATCCAAAACATCACCTGCTATAATCAAGTAGGCTTCATCCCAGATTTGCAGGAATGGTTCAATATCCTAAAATCCATCAATGTAATCTACCATACAAACAAACTGAAAGAAAATAACCACATCATCTCATTAGATGCTGAAAAGGCCTTTGACAAAATCCTACACTCCTTCATGATAACAGTCTTGGAGAGATCAGGGATATAGGGACATACCTAAACGTAATAAAGGCAATCTACAGCAAACCTAAAGCCAACATCAAATTAAATGGAGAAAAACTTAAAACAGTTCCACTAAAATCAGGAACAAGACAAGGCTGTCCACTCTCCATATTTAATATAATACTTGAAGTTGCAACTAGAGTAATAAGACAACTGAAGGAGATCAAAGGGATACAGATTGGAACAAATACAGTTAAAGTATCATTATTTGCAGATGATTTGATAGTGTACATAAGTAGCCCTAAAAATTTTACCAGGGAACTCCTACAGCAAAGTGGCTGGATACAAGATTAATTAAAAAACAACAACAACAACAACTCTGTAGCGCTCTTATATACAGATGACAGATGGACTGAGAACGAAATCAGGGAAACAGCATCTTTCACAATAGCCTCAAGAAACTACAGAGACCTGGTGTGTGTGTGTGTGTGTGTGTGTGTGTGTGTGTGTGTGTGTGTGTGTGTGTACACTCACACATACATACAGAGAGATAAATGTAATAATTTTTTAAAAGATGACTTGAGATGGGAAAGTAGCCATAAAATACTATAAGGGCTTGGAGAGATGGCTTGGAGGTTAAAAGTATTTACTGTTCTCTTTTTTTTTTTTTTTTAAAGATTTATTTCTTGTGTATGAGTACACTGTTGCTGTTTTCAGACACAGTAGAAGGTGGCATTGAATGCCCATTACAGATGGTTGTGAGCCACCATGTGGTTGCTGAGAATTGAACTCAAGACCTCTGGAAGAGCAGTCAGTGCTTTTAACTGCTGAGCCATCTCTCCAGCCTGTATTTGCTGTTCTTCCAGAGGGCAAGAGTTCAGTTTCCACACGCACATCAGACAGCTCACAACACCTATAACTCCAGGTCCAAGGGTCTAGTGCCTCCTGCTAGCCCCTGAAGAGACACGCATAAAGAAAAATAAAATATTATAAGGAGTGTGTTGTATTTATTCTGAAACCAAAGCTTCTAGAAATCTTGAAGCAGTCCCATGACCTGACTTGACTATTGAAGGTGCTCTGTGGCCCAGGAGAATAAGCAGAAAGACCGATAATGTGACTGTAGCCAGCAGTGCAGGTGAGTGGTCCAGACGGAGCTGGTTGGGACCAGGATGTGAGTGTGGAGCCGGGAGGAAGCACAGGATGCTATTTATTTTATTCTATAAATACTCTCAGGGTCCCAAACATGCCAGGCACTGTTCTAACAGCAGTATCCAGCTTGTCATTCTTTAACATTAACATGCTTCTGAGGTAAATGTCAGAGGTTAAATTCACAGGATTGCGAAGAAGTCACAAGTAGCAAGGGATCTCATAGTTGTAGTGGTAGATCTGCCCAATCTAGGCATATAGCTTATAAATATAATGTTTGGGTTGTGTGTTTTTTACACGGGCTTATTGGGGTTCTAGATTTAGAACAGGATTGGTGAAAGGTTTGGATGTGAGAAGAGAGGAACCAAGAATAATTTTTGTGCAAGTCCAACCTAAAATACCAAGAATGACAGACCTTGTGCCAAGAAAGAAGCTGCGGTAGCAGCTTATCTGGGTGCAGGCCCCAGAGTCAGGAGTTTGGATTTTAAACATGCTGAACACAGTCAAGCAGCTGTGTTAAATAGGCAGTCCCAGGTAAGGGAACCAGACTTCAGCGGACAGGCAAAGCTGAGTTAAGTTGCAAAAGAGATCTCGAAGCATTCAGGAAGAAATACCAATGTGATGTTTGTTCTGATCATGAATCTGACCAGAGGCCGGTATGAGGACAGTCTGTCCCCTAGGCCACCGCCCTGTGGTAGCATTATCTTGGACCTTAGCCTCAGTTACTTTATAAAACAGGATGAATTCTACTTCTTCCATAGTATCCTTAGGTAAAATAACAAATGTTAAATAGAGCAGTGCTTGGACATGAGAAATACCTCACAAAACTTGAGGCCAACAACATGATCTATGCTGTTAGCATGAACAGTGTTTGAATGTACAGCCTGTTCATACACTCTTTGGTTTGTTTAATGACAAGCTCCCCCAAAATTTCAGGCTCCACACAATGGTGAGTGCATGTAGCCCCAGCTACGCTGGAGGCTGAGGCAGGAGAACAGTTGAGCCACAGGGTTTTGAGGCAAGCTTTGAACATTAGCAAGATCCTGATGCAAAATGGGGGAGGGAGTGTAGCTCAGTGATATAGCATGCCCGAGACCCTCAGTTCTATCCCCAATGTGGTCTTCCTTCCCCGAAATTCAATTCCCATTTCTATCAAATGATAATAACCTTGTAAAAGAAAGGATTTTAATTGACGGTTTCTGTAGAGGGCACAGGGAAAGAATTTGAGGGTTCTAAGTGTTAAAAGTTTCCACATGCAAGAGCAGTGTGAGGGTACAGGGAGAGGCACAAGCAGAAAACCCATGGATTAGTCATGGGTAGTTTACATCAAAGCCTGGAGAAAGTCGGCTTGAGCCTATAAGGACAAACAGTACCCTGGACCAGTGACGGGTCATTGGCATCAGATGGAATTAGCTCTTTAATACCCTGGGGATACTGCTGGGACCTTGCTAAAGGAGCATTTCTGGGACTTATATTAATCCTGTTTCTATTTTCTACAGTCATAGCTGGACTGACTGACTCATTTAAAGTATTGAAATCTCATCTCGTACAATTTGTTTTGATTAAGGAACAAAGATGAGTTTAGAGACATAGTCTCTGCATTTATGCTGTTGGTTAAAAAAAAAATACCAAGTACAAGTAAATAAGTTTTAAAAAAATGTTCTTCTTCGCCATTTTTTAGGTCTAGTTAGGTCCCCTTGTAAGCTATGAGACTCCAGGAGAAAATTTAAATACTCCCATTTTCCTTTTTATTATTTGGCACAGCCGTGTGTCTTTGTGACATCGTTTGTCTTCGGTTGAGGACCTCCTGTTCCCCATAGATCTCATCTGTTGTGTACCTCCCCAGCCTTCCTGTTGATTTTGAAAAGTTTCACAGGCATTTCCATATTGTCCTCTTCTGAAGGCGCAAACCGTTTGTGATCCAGGAAGTCCACTGTATTTCCAACCCTGAGGCACCAGGTTGTATTCTGAGGACTTTCCTTCCATTACCCTTCTGACACTTTGGGGCTCCTCTTCTCTGACTGTATCGGGGCTGTTAGAGAAGGGCTAGGACGGATTAGAGCTGTATTAGAGCTGAAGTTCCTTCTGTCCTCCGTTGGTCCCTTTGCCCCATTGTCACGGCTTGCTCAGTCTCTGTGAGACCGGCGCTTGTTGCTGCCTTTTATAAGGATGAAGATTAAAACAGTAATGGCAACGGCAGCAGCTAACATTAGTCTATGTCTCTGGCACAGCCTCAGGAGGGGTTCCCTCAGCCCTGGATCAGGCAGAGTTAGGATTTCTGAGGTTACACGGTACAGTAACTATTAGAGAAGAAAAGTCACATTCTTGTTGAATACTGTGTTTGGAAGACATTATCCCCTTGAGAACTCAGTCATAATTTACCTCTGTCTGCAAGGAAAGTATAGTAAATAAGTAGTTAAGTAGTGTCCCATCTATGCTGGAATTTAATAAAGGCCAGACCATCAGATTAGCATAGAGGATTGTGTTATTCATTATGTAAGCCCTCAGAACACTTACAAATCTTTTCTCTCAAACTTTTAAAAAAAGGTTTACTTATTTGTATGAATGTTTTGCCTGTGAGTCTGTATGTGTATACACTACATATATACCTGGTGCTGATGTCTTTATGTGTATCCACTACCACTTTATGTGTATACACTACCACTTTATGTGTATACACTACATATATACCTGGTGCTGATGTCTTTATGTGTATCCATACCTGGTGCTGATGGAGGCTAGAAAGGGGCATCAGATCCCCAGAAGTGGAGGAAAGATGGGCACCAAACATCAGTATAGCCACAAGTGCTCTTAACCTCTAAGCCAGCTCCTCAGCCCCTTGTCTCTGTTTGTTTGTTTGTTTGTTTGTTTGTTTGTATAAGCTATCAAGAGGGGTCTGACAGTGAATGACTATCTTCTTTCATAAGTGAAAGCAGACTAACATGTGTCCCTTCTCCCTCAGTGGATGCCTGGACTGCCGCGGTCCCTGGTCTCTGACACTGAGGGGTTACATCAGTGATGGAGAGTCAAAGAATGGTCATGACAGAACTGCTACTGTGTTCTGCATCTGAAGCTAACTCAAACCAAACCAGAGTAAACCAGCCTTCTCTCTCTCCAGGGAGTATACATCTTAAATGTCAGAGTGGCTTTCCCGCATACTGCTTCTACACAGGACCACAGAACTCATGTGTGTTCCCACACTAGAGCACTGAATGTTACTCTAGAGCAGGAATTCTTACCAGCCCTGACAAGCATCTAGAACATGGCTATTTGTTTTTTATACACCCCCCCCCCAAAAAAAAGGAAAGAGCATGGAATGGAAGCAGGAGTTTGCTGGCCTGGCCCTCCCACGCTCACTCCCCGTGCTGATAAGTCTGTCTCTTTTCACTGTGTCTCAGTTCCACACTTGCAAACTTAAATTAGTGGCTTAACCAGAGTCTACCAAGGTTTCAGCTTTTTCAAGTTATGTGTGTTCTTTATAGGAAATATCAGTATTCTATATCAGACTTTTACTTAATAATAATAGCTGTCGGGAAGCCGGGCCATGGTGGCGCACGCCTTTAATCCCAGCACTCAGGAGGCAGAGGCAGGTGGATTTCTGAGTTCGAGGCCAGCCTGGTCTACAAAGTGAGCTCCAGGACAGCCAGGGATACACAGAGAAACCCTGTCTCGAAAAACCAAAATAATAATAATAATAATAATAATAATAATAATAATAATAATAATAATAATAATAGCAGCTGTCAGGGGCTGGAGAGATGGCACAGTGGTTAAGAGCACTGACTGCTCTTCCAGAGGTCTCAAGTTCAAATCCCAGCAACCACATAGTGGTTTACAACCATCTGTAATGAGATCAGATGCCCTCTTCTGGTGTGTCTGAAGACAGCAACAGAGTTCTCATACAGTCAATCACTCAATCAATAAATAAATCCTTTTTAGAAGTAGGAATGATTTAACATAATAATAGTTGTCATATACTACATGCTTAATCTGTGCCAAACATCTTGTAGATTTTGTTTTTCAATGCTGTCTTTCATACAGGTTAATCAGTCACCTTTCAGATGAGGATATTTGTATAAGTAGTTGAATGATTCTCTCAGAGAGTGTAGCTGTGTATTTTGTTCTTCCTTCTCTTAAGCTAATTATCATACTTTGCCTTAGTCCTGTGCTTAAACCACCTGCTAATTTGTACAAATGTGTATCCTTTGTTCTGCCTTGGCTGTTCCACTCCAGCTGCTAAGACACAGTTAGGGAAACTCTGTGTATGTTCAGAGTTGAAGATTTTTTAAAGTAAACCATGTTGCTCAACAGGTCTTGTAAGCTCTCTGGTGTTGGTTGTGCCTGTCACATCTCCTGACCGCTTCCTTGTCAGGACAGTTCTTGATCTCCATCTCTCCCATTGTTACCTATAGGTTGGTTTGTTTTTTTTTTTTTTTTTTTTTTTTAATCTCCTAAATTGATATGAATTTACATATTTTTTAAAAGTAAAACGTTTATTTTTCCTTGTTAATAAAATGGCACCACTGGCATCCAGAAGAGAAACAAGACTCAGACATCTTACGGGAAAAGGAGTATGTATACTCTAAAGAGAGACGGTATAGATTCCTGAGAATACTCAGATATTACGGAGAGTATTTGGTGTGTTTTATATTTATCAGTAGTTGTGCATAGTTGTGTAATACACTGTTGTATTTCTTTTTTTAACACACACACACATATATATGTGTGTGTGTGTGTGTGTGTGTGTGTGTGTGTGTGTGTGTGTGTATATATATATATATATATATATATATATATATATATATGTATATAAAATTTATTTAGTGTATGTGTGCTCTGCTGCATATACAGCCATAGGCCAGAAGAGGACATCAGATCCCCCTTACAGATGGTTGTGAGCCACCATGTGGTTGCTGGGAATAGAACTCAAGACCTCTGGAAGAGCAGCCAGTGCTCTTAACCTTTAAGCCATCTCATCAGACCTTACACTGTGGTATTTATATTTGCATATAGGGAGCCAGAGAGATGGCTCAGCAGTTAAGAATACCTGAAGCTCTTCTAGAGAACCAGACAGGATTTAGTTCCTGGTGTCCGTGCCAGACAGCTCATGATCACCTGTAACTGCAGTTCCAGGGGCTCTGACACCCTCTCCCGGCCTCCATGGTTACCTGCATGTCCACATAGTAACATGCAGACACTCATACACACAGAATAAAACTAAATCTCCAAAAGATAAAATAAGTGTACATATGATGTGTGAAGAGAGCAGGGTAACTGCTTTATCTGTCTCCACATAAATCATTTCTTTGTATCAGGAACAAACAAAAACTGTTCCTTTAGTTTTGATGAAATATTCAAATAGTCACTGTTGTCAACAGTGATTATCTTATTATAACAATAGGACATTGAGTTATTCTCTAACTTCATCCCATATCCACTTCCCGTCCTCTCTCTCTTCCCCTCTATACCCTTGCTAACCTCTAGCAATCACTACTCTGCCTCTGCTTCTTGGAGATCAGCATTTAAGCCTCCACCCAAAGCCCAAGTGTGCAATGCTTGTTTTTCTGTGCCCGACTTCCTTCACTTAAGTATTTGAGCTCTTTCTCTACTACTGCTGATGACAGAATTTTATTATATATTGAATACCATGTTATGTATACATACTGATTTTGTCTTCAGTTCATATGCTGGAAGTCAAACCTAGACAAGATTGGACACTTACATCATGTTCTTCTTTCCCTTTCCCCAGCTTCTCCCATGTCTCCCTGCCTTACTACCTCTCAAAATCAAAGCCTCCTTTTCTGTCACCATCACATACACATGCACACATGCACACATGCACACAAATACAAGCTGCTGAGTCTGTCTGCTGTTGCTTGTGTGTATAGGGTTACAGGCCTGACCACTTGGTATTGGATAAATAGTAAAGGGCTCATTCCTGGAGAGGACTCACTTTCCTGCTCCCAGCAGTCCTTAGCTCCGTTAGGTCCTTATCCAGGGTGGGGCCTCCTGAGATTGCCCCTTTCCTGTTAGCACACCTATTGACATTGCCCCTGTTAGGTCTTGTTTAGGTGACCATATTGCTCCAGTATACGTGACGCTTCCCTGTCATCTCTAGGAGACACAATCCCACAGCAAATTTCCTGGTCCTCTGGCTCCTAGTAACCCTGCATCTACTCTTCAGAAATGTGCCCTGAGTCTTGGATGTCAGGTTATACTGTAGATATACCCATTGGGGCTTGGCACCCCATGATTAGCTGTTTTCTGTTCTCTATTGAAAAGAGAAGGATGGTTTGGTTTGGTTTGGTTTGGTTTGGTTTGGTGAGGGGTTAGAGCTGTACTGATGTATGTGTATAAGGATAGATATGTAGAATGCTGTTAGGAATTATGCTGGTTTAGAAAAGTGATGGTTCTCCTCTAAGGTCCAGGACCTCACTAGCCCTGGGTAGTTGACTAGATTTTCAGTACCAGGAATGATTTCCCTCCTGTTGAGCGGATGTCAAGTTCAGTTAGATGGGTATTGGTTACTGCTGAGATATAAATGCCACTATTGCATCCCTAGGGACGTGCTGCTGTCCTGGTTTGAGTAACAGTGGCTCAGTAGACTCCTATGTGTGGATACTTGCTCCCTAATTGATAGAGCTGTTGGGACAAGATGAGAGGTGTGTCAGTTATGGGCAGGCTTTGAGGTTTCAAAAGACTCACAGCATTCCCACTGTGCTCGCTGCCTCTTGCTTTTGAGGTGTGAACTCTCAGCTATATTGCCACTGAGCCTTGGAGCTGGAGGGTCCTGCCTGTATGTTCTGCAGTTTGAGGGTTTCAGGTTTCACATCAAGGTTGCACGTTGGTCCATTTACAGTTAATTCTTGTTGAAGGTGATAGGTTTGGGTCTAATTTCACTTTTCTAGCACCTTGTGTTGAAGATGCTCTTTTCTCTAGAGCGTTTTGGATCTTTGTCAACTATCCAATACCTATAGCTATGTGTACTCACGTGTGGGTCTTCTGTTTTGTTCTGTTGGTCTACGGTTTGGTGTCAATGACAGTAACATACTGCTTATTACTAGGGCTCTATAATGTGTCTTCAAATCTGGAATGGTCATTTTTCTAGCATTATAGCTTTGACTCAGGATTGCTTTGGCTAGCCAGGATCTCGTGTGGTTCCAGATGAGGTTTTAGGATAATTTTTTTCTATTTCTGAGAATAATGAGATGCAGGTTTTGATGGAATTGGTTTAAGTGTGTAAGTAGCTTTTGGTAGAATGTGGGCGGTCTTTCCATTTTCTAGTATCTATCTCAATCTTCAGAGACATGGAGTTTTCCTTGTAGAGGTCCTTCACCTCCTT
The DNA here is from genome assembly GCA_902729485.2 of Mus minutoides. Taxonomy (NCBI): domain Eukaryota; kingdom Metazoa; phylum Chordata; class Mammalia; order Rodentia; family Muridae; genus Mus; species Mus minutoides. Next base: position 5,533,441 of record LR749484.1, read on the forward strand.
GGTTAGCTTTATTAAGTATTTTACTTCTAGGACAATGTGGATGGGAGTGTGAGCATGAGCTCTTCCTTAGAGTATCTGTTGTCAGTGTGTAGGAAAGCTGGTCATTGCCGCTTCATTCTGTGTCCCACCGCTTTGCTGATGTTGTTAATCGTTTCTGTAAGCGTTCTCATGGAGATTTTGGGATCTCTCACGTATAGTATCATTTGCAAACATAAATACTTTTATTTCTTCTTTCTCTAGTTTCCTCTCTTCCTTATTGCTCCAGTTAATGCTTGGAGCTATGTATTCGTGAGGGGTAGGGATAGTGGACAGCTCTGCCGTTCTGGTTCTAATGGGTTTGTTTACAGTTTCCTCCTTTTCAGGTGGTGGTGCCAGGGGGTTTCCTGGATAGCCTTTGCTATTAGGGCTATGTTCCTTCCAGTCCTGCGCTATTTAAGGTCTTTTATCATGAAGACACTTACATTAGTTAAAGGCCTTTTCAGCCTGTGTTGATAATGTGATTTTAGTCTTGAAGTCTTGTTTGGGTTTTTATTATTATTATTATTATTACATTTATTGACTTGTTGGTCAATATGTTGAACTATCCCTGCATTTCTGGGATAAAGTCAACTTGTTCAACTTGTTCATGGTAGATAATCCTTTTTATTATGCCCATGCTGATTTACTTACAAGCCTTTTTTGTTTTTGTTTTTTTGTTTTTTTGAGATAGGGTTTCTCTGTGTAGCCCTGGCTGTCCTGAAACTCACTCTGTAGACCAGACTCAGAAATCCACCTGCCTCTGCCTCCCAAGTGCTGGGATTAAAGGCGTGCTCCACCACCGCCCGGCTACAGGCCTTTTTTTTTTTTTTTTTTTTAGAATTACTTAATGTATGTTCACCAGGGATATTGGTCTGTAACTCTTTACCTTACTTTGGAATTAGTTCAATACTGTATTCAATTGTAGAAGGAGTTTGGAAGTGTTTCTTCTGTTTCTACTTATTTGAATACTGTGAGAAGGATTGGAAAGTCTGGTAGGGTGTGCTATGGATTCTTGTGGGCCTGGGCTTATTTGAGTCGGAAGTGTTTTTATTACTGTTTGTCTCCCCACTTGTTACAGGTCTATTTAGGTTGCTGCTCTCCTCTTGGTTTAACTTTAGCAGTTTGGATAAGTCTAGAAATTAGTTTATTTCTTTGAGATTTTTCCAACTTAGTGGCATGCATGGTTTTTTTTTGAAACAAAGTCTCATTGTGTATCCCTGACTAGCCTAGAAGTCTCTGTGGAAACCAGGCTGGCTTCAAACTCAAAGAGCTCCGCCTGCCCTCTCTAGTCTAGGTTTAAAGGTGTGTGCTGCTTTCTAGACCCAATGTGGGAGTACATGTCTGTAAAAGAGTCCCTTATAATCCAAATGTCTTGGTGCCTGTTTCAATATAGCTTTTGTTTTGTTTTTTTTGTTTTTGTTTTTCGAGACAGGGTTTCTCTGTATAGCCCTGGCTGTCCTGGAACTCACTCTGTAGACCAGGCTGGCCTCGAGCTCAGAAATCCGCCTGCCTCTGCCTCCCAAGTGCTGGGATTAAAGGCGTGCGCCACCATGCCCGGCTCTTCAATATTTCTGATTGGGGGGCGGCATTTCATTCTTACCTTGGTTAGTCAGGCCATCCGTCTGTCAGTCTTACTTATATTCTCAGAGGACAGACCTTAGAGTCATTGCTCCTTTGTAGTATTTCCGGTTTATTATTTCTGTTCTTTTTTGTTATTTCTTGCTATCCCCTGGATTTTGGGTTGTTTTGTTGCTTTTTCCAGATTCTTGTGTTTTATCATTAAGTCATTTATTTGTTCTCTTTCTAGTGTTTTACATAGGCACTTAGAGCAGTACATTTGCTCGTAGCCTGCCTTTAATGTGCCAGAGGGTTGGTGTGGTGTCATTTTCATTTAGAGTATTTTCTTTCTTGATTTTTTTCACAACTTTGTGCACTTATGAGAGGGTTTTTTTTTTTTTTTTTTTTTTTTTTGTTTTTCTGTCTTGGATGCTGATCAAGTATATGGCCTTTGGTGTTTGGGTGAAATATTCTGGATACCTGTTAGTCCATTTGATGTATAATATCATTTAATTCTGATTTTTTTTTTTTCGAGACAGGGTTTCTCTGTATAGCCCTGGCTGTCCTAGAACTCACTTTGTAGACCAGGCTGGCCTTGAACCCAGAAATCCGCCTGCCTCTGCCTTCCGAGTGCTGGGATTAAAGGCGTGTGCCACCACGCCCGTGCTTTTTTGTTGTTGTTGTTGTTCAGATGACCTATCTTTTGGAGAAAATGGAATACTGAAATCACCTACTGGTTATGAATTCATGTTACTCTGTGTTCTTAATTTCATTAGTATACTTTTATGAATTTGGGCACACCAGCATTTAATTGTAATGCTGTATTAGTTAATTTCTTATTGGTGTGATAAAACCCCATGGTCAAGGTAACTTTAAAAAGAAAGCATTTGATTAGGCATGGGGTTTTAGAGGGTCAGGGTCCATGATGGTGGAGTGAAGGCACGGTGGCAGGAACGTCCAAAAGCTCATAACCTCCAGCTAAAGCAGGAGGCTCAGGCACACTGCGGATGATTTGAATCTTTGGAAACCTTAAAGCCTGCCCCAGGGACTTGCTAATCCTTCCCAAACGGTCCAGCTGGTCCACATACTCAGAACCTGAGCCTATAGCAGCCATTCTCATCCAGACAACCATGAACGTGTTCCTGGTTAACTGTTGCCTTGAGTAGAAGGAAGTTTCTTTTTCTCTTGTGATGAGCTTAGCTTGAGGTCTGTTTTGTCAGGTGGTAGGACATCTGAGTGCTTTTCCATCCTGTCACTTAGGAGTGGTGCTGATCTTAAAAGCTGAGTGTCTTATAGACACTGGGAAGAGGATTAATTCACTCAGCCATTCTGTCTTTTGATTAGAGAAGTGATGTTACTCGTATTTAAAGTTATTTATTGAAAGGTGTTATTGCAGTCACCTTGTTGTGAGGCTTTTTTCTGTTTTTTTGTTTGTTTTTAGTTCTTTTTATAATTCAGAAATTTATAGCTTCCTTTTTTTTTTCTTTTTACGGTCTCTTGACTGTGTTTCCTCTCTCTAGAAATAGTTATTTCTTCCAATATTTAGTTTCGTGTTAGTCTGCTGGATATGAATTCTCTTAGCGTGTTTGGATACCAGAATTTTTTTTCCTTTGACTATGGTAGATAGGTCTGGGTACTAGTCTCAGTTAATGGTCTCTTACAATCTGGAGCTCCAGGCTCTTTTGGCTTTTAAAGTGTCATTTAGAAACCAGTATTCCGGGGCTGGTGAGATGGCTCAGCTGGTTAGAGCACCCGACTGCTCTTCCAAAGGTGATGAGTTCAAATCCCAGCAACCACATGGTGGCTTACAACCACCCGTAACAAGATCTGACGCCCTCCTCTGGTGAGTCTGAAGTCAGCTACAGCGTACTTATGAAGAATAATAAAAAATGAATCCTTGGACCGGAGAGACCAACCGGACGGAGCAAGCAGAACTGAACGGGGATGGCCGGAGCAAGCGGGGACGCCGGAGCTAGCAGGGCCGGAGCGAGTGGGGCCGAACGGGGACGTCTGGAACGAGCGGGGCCAAACCGGAGCAAGCGGAGCCGATCGGAGCGAGCGGGGCTGGCTGGAACAATCGGGGGCCGTACGGGGGCGGCCAGGAGCAAGTGGGGCTGGCCGGAGCGAGCAGGGTCGAGCAGAGCGAGCAGGGTTGACCGGAACAAGGGAATAAATAAATAAATAAATAAACCATGCCTTCAAAAAAAAAAAAAAAAAAAGAAACCAGCATTCCAGCAGGGCGTGGTGCCGCATGCCTTTAATCCCGGCACTCGGGAGGCAGAGGCAGGCAGATTTCTGAGTTCGAGGCCAGCCTGGTCTACAAAGTGAGTTCCAGGAAAGCCAGGGCTATACAGAGAAACCCTGTCTTGGGGAAAAAAAAAAAAAGAAGCCAGCATTCCTCTGATGGGTTCCCCTTGTATGGCTTGTAGCTTTCAATACCTTTTCTTTGCCCCATATGCTTACTTAGTGTTCTGACTGCGATATGCTGTGTGGAGTTTCTTTTCTGGCCTTGTCTGTTTGGCCTTCTGTGTTCTTGTATGGTTGTGTCTTTCCTTAGTTTGAGGAAGTTTTCTTCTGGGATGTTGTTGACGGTCTGGTCTGTGCCTGTAATTGGAAGATTTGGTCACTCCTGGTGTCCCCCAGTCACCACTGTGTTCCTTTAGGTTTCCCTGTTCTCTGCTTGTGGGATCTCAGTCCTCTCTCTTACCCTCACGTTCTGACATTCTGGCTTCTCCTTTATCCTTTCTACTTGTATGGCTTCCCACTGGGTTTTCTAGTGCTGTTGGCTTGTTGAGTTTTTCAATTCTTTGAATTCTTCAACAAAGGTTATGATTGTTTTCATTTCTGCATTTGGGGTTCATCTAGGTAGTTGGAAGCATTTCATTAGAAAGCATGCTGAAGAGCCAGTGAGTGGGCCGAGGGGCGTGCTGTCCTGGCCTTTCACGCACTGTTAGTTCTGTGGGGTGAGCTGGACCTGTGGACTCTGTCCTTTGGTTGTGTCTGGTACTAGATTGTCATGGATTAGAGCAGTGCAGGGCTGTGCGGCCGGAGCCAGGCCAGGCAAGGCAAAGCTGTGGGCTGGAGGTGGCTATGGAGATGTCAGGGGAACATACGGAGTATCCTTTTTTGTCTTCCTGATAACCATTCCAACCAAGGTGTGTGATTATCTCAGGGTTTGATTTTCATGTTAAGTATAATTAGTGATGCTGACTGGTTTGTATGTTTATTGACATTTCTATCCCTTCTGTTGAGAATTGTGTCAGTTGCCATTTTTAAAACTCGATTATATATGCTGAGTTGTTTGAATTCTTTTATATTCTGGGCATTAATCTCAGATTAATAATTTGCAGATATTTATTCCCATTTTGTAAACTGTCTTTCTACTCTTGTTTCCTTTGTTCTATGAAAGCTTGCTTTGGTTGATATGATCTCTCTCTCTCTCTCTCTCTCTCTCTCTCTCTCTCTCTCTCTCTCTCATTATTGGGTTGGCTTTTTATCTTTTTCTTTCTTTTTTCCTCCCTCAAGGCAGGGTTTCTCTCTGGAGCCCTGGCTGTCCTGGATCTTACTCTGTAGACCAAGCTGACCTTGAACTACCTGCCCCTGCCTCCAGAGTGCTGGCGTTAAAGGCTTGTAAAACCACTGCCTGTCCCATTTTTTTGTTGTTGTTTTCTTTTGTTTTTGTTTTGTTTTATTGCCTGTGCTTGGGAGATTAAAAATCTTTGCAGACTAAGGACTTGAATTATTTTAACTTTGGGATTTTACATTTAAACTTTTGATCTGTTTAAATTGGTTTTTATGTGTGGGGGAGATAAAGATCTAGTGTCTATGTTCTACATACATTATTCTCTAGTGTATATTGTTTTTGTCTTTGTCAAAAGCTTGGGTTCTATATTCTTTTCTCTTCGGCCCATGTGACTTTTCTTATGCCAGTACCATGCCTTCTGGGTGTATAAGTACACTGTAGCTGTCTTCAGACACCAGGAGATGGCGTCAGATCTCATTACAGATGGTTGTGAACCATGTTCTTGCTGGAATTTGAACTCAGGACCTTCTTAAGAGCAGTCAGTGCTCTTAACCACCGAGCTATCTCTCTAGCCCCCATTCTTGAAGCTAAATGTATACTGTCTCTGGCTTTGCTGGTTTCATAAATCTTTATGTTTTAGGGGTGCTTTTTTCTATGAAAAATGCCGTGGTATTTTGATAGGAATTACATTGAATCTGTAGAACACTTTGAGTAATATCAACATCTTAACAATATTCTTTCAATACATTCAAGAACATGGTGTGTATGTCTCTGTGTGTATATATATGTATCTTCTTTAGGTTTTTTGGTTTGGTTTGGTTTGGTTTTTTCGAGACAGGGTTTCTCTGTGTAGCCCTAGCTGTCCTGGAACTTACTGTGTAGACCAGGCTGGCCTTGAACTCAGAAATCCACCTGCTTCTGCCTCCCAAGTGCTGGGATCAAAAGCGTGCACCACCACTGCCTGGCTCTTTAGGGTTTTTTGTTTGTTTGTTTGTTTGTTTTTAATTTGATTTTATAACTTTCATTTTGGAGATCATTTACTGGTGGGCTACAAGGAAGGTTAAAGCATTTAAGAATCCTTATTAAAAGTAGGTTTTGAAAAATCTAAGCCTACATAGTTCCACCCACTGGGGACCAAACATTAAAATCTATGAACCTATGGAGGCCCTGATTCAAAGCACCAAAGTGTACGACAGGCTTCTATAACATACATGATGTTCTGAGTACCTAGGTTTTTGTTTTGTTTAAAAAGGTAGGTGGCAGCCGGGCGTGGTGGTGCACGCCTTTAATCCCAGCACGGGGAGACAGAGGCAGGTGGATTTCTGAGTTCGAGGCCAGCCTGGTCTACAAATTGAGTTCCAGGACAGCCAGGGCTACACAGAGAAACCCTGACTTGAAAAACAAAACAAACAAGCAAACAAACAAACAAACAAACAAAAAAGGTAGGTGGCAGGTTGCGGTGATAAGTGCCTTTGGTCTCAGAAGGCAGAGGAGGGTGTGTTTCCCTGAGTTTGAGGCTAGTCTGGTCTGCATGGTTAGCTTTCATACCAGCTCAGAGTACATCGTGGGCTCTGCCTAAAAATATAAAACAACAAGAACCTATCTAAAATAAATACAAAGACAGATGATCTTTGGAAGGGTCTCCTACTGTCCTGAATTAGAGATAGAGAAACTGATGTCCCTTCAGAAGTGCTCTTTTTGTGATAACAGGTAAAAGAATATCTTTATAATTTGGGTCTTGTTTGTTTGTTTGTTTGTTTTTTGAGATAGGATATAACCCAGTCTAGCTTCAGTCTGAAGATAATTCTCCTGTTTTTAGCCACTTGAATGTTGGAATCACAGACGTGCATACCATGCCCAGTTGAATATGTTTATAATTTAGAAAAGAAACACAGAGATTTAATGACTCATTTAATTTATGGACATCATATGGAAAGAACGAAAAGCTGTTTGCTCTTTACTTTTTTCCATGTCACCTTCTGTCATCTTGGAGTCAAAGTGGCTCTCTTTAGAGAACCTGCTAGTACCTAGCTCAGAGATGTCACAACTCACTATATAGCTAAGGTTTTCAATGATGCTTCCTGATACTTTGACCAGAAAACATTTAGAGCCTTAGAGAGGAGTATATGTGTGTATACACACTTAAGAGGTGATTGTGAGCCGGGTGTGGTGGCGCACGCCTTTAATCCCAGCACTCAGGAGGCAGAGGCAGGCGGATTTCTGAGTTCGAGGCCAGCCTGGTCTACAAAGTGAGTTCCAGGACAGCCAGAGCTACACAGAGAAACCCTGTCTCAAAAAACAAAACAAAACAAAACAAAACAAAACAAAAAAACAAAAAAAAGAGGTGATTGTGTGTGTGTGTGTGTGTGTATAAATAGCTAATATTCATTCTTTCAGTCATCTCTAAAGGTCTGAACTTGATCAAAATAGGGACATAGATTGACACAGGCTAAGATGCTTTCTACTAAACCTGACAACCTACCTCCATCCCTGGACACCCACATGGTGAAGAGAGACTGAGCCCCTTCTCTAGGGCATCCCCATTGAAGTCGGTTACCCAGGAGCGTCCTAGGGCCGGCTGGACTGGATCTGTAGATGGCTTCTCTTTGGCTTCGACAGAGTCACCCTTCCCTGAGATACCCAGGGCTTTACAGAGCTAAGTGTGTTTGAGGGGAAGGAGAGGAAAAAGGAGGGCACGCTCTCTCACACGCAGAATCTGAATTTAGATGTGTGTACACAGCAGGAAAAGAGAGGGGAATCCTTGGGAAAGGGACCAAGGGATGGGTCTGGGTGTGGATGTGTACAAAGCACATGATAAACACACACGGAAGTAACATGAAGAACCCAGTGTTGTATATTCTTTAAGCAGTATTTTTTTTTAACCTGAATGTTTCAACCTCCCAAATTTAATGAATTCACAACAAGCAGTCAAACTGAAGTATGTGAGAGAGTTTTAATGATGGGCCCTCCGTGCCATTGTAAGAAATTTCAAGTGTGCTAAATAAAACCTCTTGGCATTTAAAAATGGCTTGCCCATGTGAGCAGTGGGAGTGGGGGAGGGGGGGGTGAAGCTCCTTCAAACTGTGGGAGGCAGGATTGCAGTGTAGCTCTGAGGGCAGCCCAGGACTTATTCCCTCCTGCTGTCACTGGTCTGTGGCAGCTTCTCTCCCTCCTTCCCTGCATGTATTCCTCCTCAGAGGTAGCACAGGAAGTGTCCCCACAGTCGCTGCCTTGGTAAAGGTTACTGTTGTGACTTCCATGTAAGAAGGTACCTGTTTGATAGTGCTTGAGAAATCTAAAATGAGCTAGCAGTAACTGAAAGTAAGCTTGAGTTCTAACAGAGAGGGTGTTTGCTTTGGATTTACCCTGCTTTGTGTTTACCCTGGCAATATTACACAAACTTATAATCCTAGCACTCAAGAAGCTGAGGCAGGAGGATTGTAAAATAGAGGTCAGCCTGGGGCTATATAACCTGATACTTTCTCAAAAAATGTTCTCTTGCTGGGCAGTGGTGGTGCACACCTTTAATCCCAGCACTTGGGAGGCAGAGGCAGGTAGATTTCTGAGTTCCAGGACAGCCAGGGCTACACAGAGAAGCCCTATCTCGGGGGCGGGGGGAAAAAAGTTTTCTTTTAGCAGAAACAGGTTAAGACTTATATGTGGTTCTCTAGTCCAGTGAGATAATATATGTTGAATTTATGGGACCAAAGCAGGAGCAAAGATAGACAACTGATGACATTCTTCTTGAAGGTAAAAAGAGCTGTTGAAGACAGGCCCTTTATGGCGAGTGCCTCACAGAACAGCTCAGCAGACACCTCAACAATGTCATCCCCCCTTCTCTGAAAATAATTCCTGACTATTCCAGAGCATGGTGATCTTTCCCTCAAGCTTTCTCAGCTCCACAGGGTGCCCTTGCTGGGCTCTGTGGCTTTCCTCTGACAGGGCAGCATGATGCCTACTGACATCAGGCCCTCGTGAGAGGTTCGTGCATGACCAGGGAGACCTTGCTTCAGATCACCTTTGAGGACCCCAACCCAGACAGCTGGAAGTGGCACAAGTGTCCCTCAGAATTCCTGTTAAGATCCATACTATACACGATGAGGAGCTCTAAACAGCATTCATAATGAGAAGTGATACAACAACAGACAAGATAAAGAGATGTCTGTAGTGATCACTGAGGAAATGGAGGGGAGGGGCGTGATAGAGGATTCCTGAAGGGGCTGAGGGTGGGATCTGTAATCCTAGCTCTTAGGACTGATGCAGGAGGGTTGCTGCAACCCAGTCCAGGCTACACAGTGAGGCCTGTCTCAAAATAAACAGAAGCCCAAGGCAGAAGGTAATATGGCCATTTTAGTGTTGTAAAATATTGAGACTTTCTTACTTTGGTACATACTCTGTGAGCTTCTGTATACAGAATGATGCAGATGATAGCTACCATTCGAGGGCCGACTTGTTTCTGGACCTGTTTCCTGTGGTCAGTGAAGTAGCCTCAGACCTAGGCCGTCATTTATGGTGAAAGTGGAAACCAACACTCACCCTAAGGTTCTGTGGGACACACGTGCAAAGAGAGACTTGAGACTCACAGCAGACTTCCTTTGCACACTCCCTTTGATCCATTCTGAAAACACCTTGTCTCTTGCAGGCATCTGAAGTTGAGAGACAGCTTTCCATGCAGGTCCATGCTCTCAGAGAAGACTTCCGGGAGAAAAATTCATCCACCAACCAGCATATCATCCGGCTGGAGAGCCTACAGGCCGAGGTGAGTGAGCGCCTGTGTGGCCACACTTGAAACTGTTCTCTGGGTATTTGGATAAAGAGTCCTCTGAGCTTGGGAATAAACCCCCTGCTCTCTATAAAAAGTTCTAAAACATCTAAAGAGACATTCCTGTGAGAACTTAAGTGGAGACACTTGCTCCTTGCTCCTTTGGGTAGCCTATTGTCTGGAAGAGTAAAGCTGTTGAGAATTACAGCTGGGGGATTGGAAATCATGAATGACCTACTTTTTCCTGAACAGTTCCTATAGGAAGCAGCCTTGCTAGTCTACCGTACAACTGAGGAAAGAGGCTGCCCACTTCTTCATTCTTCTCAGGTCTAGTTCAGTACACCACCATGTTCCAGGCATCACACAAAGTACTAACTCACTAGAAGCCTCACAGAGTAGAACAGAGATCTCTGTTTTATAGAAGAGGGTAACAGCAGATGCTGTTGAAGAGTTAACAATGAGAATACTTTGTATGATACCTGAAATGTGGTGGTAGTGTGTAACCTGTTCGAGGCCAGATCATGGCAGCAAGGCTTGTGCCACTGGCTATACCGGGACAAGAAGAATGTTGTGCTTGGGGAGTAGTGGTCCTGTGAGCAGCGTGGGCTCTGCACACAGAGCAAGAGTCACACCAGCTGAAAGGGGGCTCTTCCCGGGGCAGAGCCCACCTGATCTACTGCAGGGACCATCATCCCTTTGCCTAGTGAGACTCTGAGAGACAGTGCAGAGCCAGACGGCAGGAGCCCCTGTTCTGTGATGAAGGGATCAGCCATCGTGTTCAGCCCAGAGAAACCTTCCCTGTGTCATAAGTGACCTGAGGATGTTTTTCCTAAAGTCTGTCAATATCTTCTCTTTTCTGCCTCCTATTCCCCTCTTTCCTCCCTTCCCTTGGAATTCCCACCGATATTGAGCAGCAGGTCCTTGAAGTAAGTAGAGATTGCTCCCGTGGGGTTTCGGCATGCCTGTCTGTGACCATTCGTGTGCATGACTTGCCATTCTACTGCCCTGCCAGGCTCACGCCACCAAGTTGCCTGCCTTTCTCTTTGCTCCATCTGGTCACGCTCTCTAGCCCCTCAGGAGCCAGTTTTCCAGGAATGTTTACTGCCAGATCTGGTCACAAGTTTTAGGGGATATAGGGGTCGGGTGAGGAAGTTGGCACCCTAGCGCCAAACCCTGGCTTTGTCTAGTGACACTGCTGTTTGAAAGGCCAAGCTGAGAAATAATTCCTTTTAAATAAGTAACTTACTTCATGAAACCTGGAACCGTAAGTGTATTCTAAGGGCCAATTATATATCAGAATCCTATTCCCCTGTTACTTTACTGGAAACTGGGAAACCATGATGATCCATGGGACAGAGAATTGAAAGGTCAGAGGGCACTTACATGAAAATGAACTAGAGTGAAAATCCCCTGTGCATGGCTCAGTGAGAGGAATAGTGGGCCCATTCACTGCAGGGGCTTGCTCCTTTTGGTCTCTTACCCAGGTGCACACTTGAGAGACAATATTTCTTTGTTTGGACAGACACCCGATCTCCCTGGACAAAGGCCATATACCTCACTTCCCCAGGACAGCATCCTGTCTGATTGCTTGGTGGCCAGGGAGGAGCTGTGCCCTGAGCACAGCTCTGATGCAGAGTGGGAGCAGCCAAGAAGCTGAGGGGGGGAAAGAAAGGCCGAGCCCAGAAGACAGAGAGCAGGCCAAACACTTGTTAAATTTCCACTGGAAAAGTGCTGAGTTTGGTCCCCAGAATTTACACTAGGAAGAGCCTTCAGACATTTGCAGGTTAGAGCACAGAGAATGAAAGCATCCCGAGCATGGCTGAGAAGTATTCCTGATCCACCTGGGAGCGTGCAGGTGGATCAGAGATCACTGTGGCAGGGAACTAGAATCCGAGGCAGGCTGGGTGAGGACCTTCGGGACTCTAGAGGCCTTCCCTTCCCCCAAAGCCAGGACTACTTGGAAAAGCTTTCTGGAGCCCCCGGGCATGGTGGAGCCCTGGATAAGGCGTTTGTGGACCTGAGGAGTGCTGACTGAGCTTCCCTACAGCAAGCCTGGAAGCCAGAAAAGACTAGGCATCTCTTTCCTCAGTTCTCTCTCTGACACTGAAGAGAGCAGACACACCTTACAAGAGATGCATGTGTCTTGACACTGACTTCAATGTGCAGAAAATTCAGCACTTCCCATAAGGGAGATCGTTGCTTCTTTTCACAGATTTCTTGTTCAAGTTAACCATGAGGCCACTGTCTCATTCTTTCCAGGGCATGGGCTTATGTAGACACTCTATCTTCTGTACCCTTCTGGCATCTCATTAGCCAGGGTCCAGGGTCTGAGCTGGGATGGTAGCTCCAGGCAGTGGGAAGAGAAGGCGGAGAGCCTGTTTGCAAGAACACAGCACCTTGTAGAGAACTTCCTGGTGCTTGTGACTTGAGGTGTAGGCAGATTGGGTGCTGCGCTGCCTGGCAGGGCTGAGGTCAGGCAAGGTGGGGCCTTCTTTGACTTATCTCTGGAATTTACAGAGCACTGACTATCCACCCTTCCTCTGCCTGGCAGCCCACATTCTGGCTTCCCCTGGGCTAACTCCTACCCCTTCCCAGTCAGCTTTCTAAAGGGGAGGACCTGTCCCTTCAGCCCAGGATTGTATAGCTCTGTTCTCCAAGACGAACCCCAAGTCTCTGGGCACAATATCCAGAGACACATATCTTCACATCTGGGGCTAGTCCCTCCTCCTGCGCTCAGCCAATAGAACTCTACACCATCCTGTGGTTCTCCGTCTTTTCAGATCAAGATGCTGTCAGATCGAAAACGGGAGTTGGAGCATCGGCTCAGCGCCACCTTGGAGGAGAATGACCTGCTTCAAGGGACTGTGGAGGAGCTACAGGACCGGGTGCTAATCCTAGAAAGGCAGGGCCATGACAAAGACCTGCAGGTACTGGACAGAGAGGCTACTGCATAGAGCTAGGGCCAGACGGGGGTGGGGGTAGGGAGGGGGGGAGCAGGTGCTTAGCCAAAAAGGAAAAGCCAGTGCCACTGCTGGTGGCCAAGTAGGTGACCCTGAGATCTCCACATGGGTCTTATACTTCCCCAGGGAACTCTAGCATGCCTATACCTGGGTAAGTAAGTGTTCTCAGATCACCCCTTCCTTATGTGTGCTCAGAGCCACTGGTCTTGGAGCCGTGTCATACAGTTCTCTCTGAGCAGTTAATGCTGAAGCACGCAGAGTCTCTTGACCTAGCTAGCTAGCATTTGTGAAATCTATGAGATCTCAAAGAAAGCCCATGGATCCCCGGTCTCAGCTCCAGTGTCCTCCCCTGCCGTTGCTGGCACAAGGGTTTAGTTGCTTGGCACAACGCAGAAACCAAGAAGCCAGCAGGCATGCTCAGCTTCTGCCTGTTGCCAGAAAGAGCCCAGGCCAGCCCCTTCATGAGCCCAAGTGATGTTTTTTAACCTCCCTAAGAGAAACTACTTCTTAATCATGTTTGCCCTTGTTTGGGAACTGCCGCTAGGCTTCAGCCAAAAATCCAAGCTCAGACTTGGAAGAAATAACCTCCAAAACAGAAAAATAATCTCCCACTCTCCCCAGAAATATGGGGCAGTTTCTGTTCCCCAGGTGCTTTGCTGGGCTGGTTCTGTAGAGTGGGCGGGGAGAGTCCAGTGGGCTGTGTTGGTATCATATGTGGGTCATCGGTTGGGCAGGTAATACTGGAATGCCAGGTGAGTCCCTACCCAAAGACCAGGCTGCAGAGGCCCCACTGGGTTCAGAGGAGAGCTGAGCATGGTGGTACATGCCTATGATCCCAGCACTTGTGAGGCCGAATAAGGAGGAATTCGAGTTCAGCGTTAGCCAGGGCTATGTAAAGTTCCTGACCAGGCTAGGCTGTACTGAAACTGTCTCAGACAATAAAAGAGAACAGCTTCTGAGTCTGGAGTCCAGTAACTCAGAGCACTGCACTGCCTGTGTGAGCTCGGCTGCACCCAGGCAGAGCCTCTACAAGGGTCATCTAGCAGGGTTTAGTTCCCCTTGATGATGCTTGTTCCTTCAACTCATCATTTTCCAGATAGTAGGACTTCAACAAATGCTGATGAGAAAATGGGTCTGGGATGTGTAGTTCTGTTGTTGGGGCCTTGGCCAGAGAGCAGAGACTCTAGTTTCTATCTCCAGTACCACAGAACAGAGAGGACAGGGGAGGAGAAAGTGACGCCAGTCCTAAAGCCTTCCAGCAGGTTCTGAAGTGGAGAGAAGTGCCTAAGGTTGCTATGATAGCCAGCAGAGAGTGCCACAGGTCACTTGGTAGTGAATGGAGAGCTTCCATATACTTCTCTAAAGCCCACAGAAAACAAATCCTTTATCCAAAGGCAAATACCGAGTCCTTGATGGAATGGAGACTAGAAACCCCCCCCCCCCTCCACCATAGCTGACTTGCCTGGTGCTCATTTGCCTTTGCAAGCCCTCCATGGAGCAGCCTTCGAATCCCCAGGAAGCACTCTGAGACAGAACAGAGAGGGGAAAAGAACTACAAACCCAGAAACTGTTCTTGCCAAAAAGAAACTCTGAGCCTAGTATGAATTTGCAAATCAGAATTATTTCCCCTCCCTAACTGAGAACCCGGAAATGAGGGGGAAGAATGAGAACCGTTGGGACCCTCAGGTGCTGCCCGGTGTAGGTGAGCTGTGTCCTGAAGCATCAGGAACCTGAGGCCACACACTCATGCAGGGCCTCCACCCTTTCTGGAGAATCATATTTATTCTCACCTTTCCTAGTTCTGTCTGTGCCTTCTGTTTATGTAAAAGCTCCTTGTCACTAGTTACTAGTGTCCTCCCGAAAGCTGGCCTTAAATCACCAATATGGCCTTAAATGACAGAGGGAAAAAAATCCAGCTGACCCAGGTGGACTTGCACAGTCCTACCCCAGCTTTGTAAAGTGTTGAGTCAGTGGCCCTGGAATGTGTTTAATCCCTTGATTTTAAATCCTCAGATAAGGGCGGGTGGGAGGCTGAGCCGGCAGGCAAAGGCCTCCATCAGCAGGAGGGCCTCTTTGATCTGCTTCACTGGTGACTGGTCCTGCTGTCTGCCAAAACCTTTTTTGATATTTGGGGGAGGGGGGCGTGGGGTGGGGAGAGTTGTTGTGTAGGTGCACATGCCACAGTGCACATGTGGAGGTCAGAGGAGAGTTATTCTGAGACAGTTCTCATCTCCCAACACTTGATCTCAGGATGAAATACAGGTCATCAGGCTTGGTGGCCTGGGCTTCCTGTGCCATTCCTCCTACCCCAAAACAGATTTTTAAGGCACTGGTGGAGTTCACCCGTGGTTGTTGTTTCTGTTCTGAGGCCTTATAATAGGCATTAAAGCTCACTGCTCGCTTCATAACAAGCGTTTGGTTTGAGATGAGGTCTAAGCTTAGTGCTGGGTAGCTTAGAACTTGATGGGCAGGCAGTCAGAGCTGGCCTTGGACTCACAGCAGGCCTCTTGTCTCTGCCTCTCAAGTGCTGGGATTACAGGTTTGTGGGGGACTCACAGAGCACATGTCCTGGGACTAGACTTTGCCCTAAGTCTGACTCTGACCCTGTGCAGTTCCCTCACACCATCTCAGCGCCTCCATGTCACTCTACACTTCAACCTGGGAACTTAGACTCTCCACAGTGTACTAACAAAAAGGCGTTTCATGTCATCCCTTTTCGTACACAGAAATACACTGCCGTCTTTCTTATACAAAAGTAGTATTTTCTTCTTCTTCTCTGTTTGAGGCAGAGTTCCTGTGTAGCCCTGGCTGTCCTGGAATTTGCTCTGTAGACCAGGGTGGCCTGGAACTCAGAGACCCACCTGCCTCTGCCTCCTGAGTGAGTGAGGGCTTGGTGGTATATGCAGCCAAGCCCATCGAGATACTATTTTTACATTACAGGATTTCTACAGTTGCCAGACTCTTCCTTGATTTGATTTGATTTTTCTGCATATCTGTCCAGGTGGTGAATCAGTCACTGACCAGAGAATGAGGCACCTCCTGGCCTTTTGTTCTCTTGCTGTTACAGTTAATTATGTATCTTTGAGTGTGCATGAGTAATTGAACTAATTGCGTCCAGTGTGTGAGAACTCGTACTTGACTGTGAGACCATCTCCTGCTGAGATGTATGTTTCCTGGAGAATAATTGTAAAGCATTTGGTACTTAACGTGCTGCTTGTAACTGTGCCAAATGCTTCCTAGGAATGTCTCTTTATTCCCTGTAACCCTGGCTTGCTTTGTTTTCTTTTCTTTCCTTCCAAGTTTTCACAAAACTGGGGCCGGAGGAGGTCCCACTGTAGTAGCAGATGTTGCTGACCCAGGGACAGGCAAGCAGCTTGTCAGGTCTTCTTGTCTTCCTGGCAGCAGTTGGGCTCCATCCAGCCCTTTCTAGTTAGGGCTCTTTCAGGCCACTAGCCAGCCAATCTCTGGCAGTGGTGGGCTGAAGCTGAGGCTCCAGGCAGCTAGGGAGTTGGCTCACACGGGTCTGAAGCACCGGCTTCTTTCATGAGGAGTTACCACCACCCACCCAGAGCCCCTGCATCTGCAGGAGGCACAGCGCTTAGTGGAAAGTCTAAAGAGAGCAGCACGGTCCACTCCTCAGTGCTAGGCTTGATCCCTAGGATCAAGGAGGGGACCGTCAAGGTGCCCCTCCAGCACCGAGCTGTGTTTCCAGCCTAATGGCCACCCAAGTCTGGGAAATGTCTGTGTTGTACACCACTACAGCCAGCTGTTTGCTCTTTTTTTTTTTTTTGGTTTTTCGAGACAGGGTTTCTCTGTATAGCCCTGGCTATCCTGGAACTCACTTTGTAGACCAGGCTGGCCTCGAACTCAGAAATCCGCCTGCCTCTGCCTCCCGAGTGCTGGGATTGTTTGCTCTTTTTAATGAAACAGAGATGGCTCCAGAAAGACCATTTTCTAAAAGAATACATTTAAATCCCAGGAAATTCTTCACCCATACTAACCTCTAGGGAGAAATGTTTGCTGGTCTGTATACCAGACACTAACTGAGGAGATCCATGGGGCTCTGGTCCAGCTGCAGTGGCCAAGGGGTTGCAATGGGAAAGGAGAGTTGGAAGGAGGCAGCCACTGCTCTCTTCCACAGCTGCTGCTACTTTATAACTGTAATGAGACTACAGTTACAGTGAGACTATGAGGCAGGCAGGCTGGTGTGAGCAGGGAGGACGGCAAGGAGAGAGGTACCAAGGTCAGGGTCACTGGGCAGGAAGTGACTGTGGAGGGCCCCGGGGGGGCGGGGGGGGCGGCGAATGTTTCAGGAGAGAATTCTCTTCCCCAGGAAGTGTTTCAGCTTTTATATGACAGCAGCTCTCAGATGATCCTTGATGGAGTAATTCTTAACCTTTATTCCTTCTGGATAGGGTCTTATAAACATTTTGGGGTATGACAGCAGGTACTCTGTGGAGGAGCTTGGGGCACTGCCCCTAAGTGATTGATTGTTGTGATCCTCTACGTGGGATGCTGTGGCAGTGCCCTCAGGGGCCAAAAGAGGGCATCAGATCCCATGGATTAAGAGTTACAAACAGTTGTGAGCTGCCATGTGGGTTCTGGGACTCACTCCTGGGTCAGCTGGAAGAGCAGCCAGTATTCTTAACCACTGAGTCATCCAGATCCCTCCACTTTATTGCTTGACAGCATCTCTTACTGTCTCGTCTCGTTGGGAACGTGCACTTCAGAATGGAGTTGCTGGATCATTGAAGAGTTCATGTTTAACTTCATTCAATAAACTGCTAAGGAGGGCTGGCAAGATGACTCAGATCCCATGTGTTTGTCATAGCAAGGTCATATTTGTATTCCTACACACACATCATACATAACACACGGACTTGAACCATAATAATAAAATTTCTTTCTTTTTTTTTTTAAAAGGAAACTGCTAGGGACTTGGCTAAGTGTAAACCCTCAGCTCTAATTGGGAATGAGAATTTAGTTGCTCCCATTGTCATCAGAGTTTGCTGTTTCCAGTGATGGAGTCACTGTGGTCCCCTCTTGCTGCTGGGCTTAGTTTTTTTGATCTGATAATGCCCGGCCATGCCTGCCGCTGCCCGGCTCTGCAGCAAGAGCACCTGTGTCCCACCCCTGTGCGACACTCACCTCCGGCCAGCCTCGCCTAATCAGCTGTCCCCCAAACCAGTGGAAGCCTGCCACAAAACACAGTGGTTCCCAGGGAAAGTCACCCAAAGCTGCTGCCGCTTCAGAGGCTGTCCTGGAACTTGCTATGTAGACCAGGCTGGCCTTGAACTCACAGAGATCCACCTGCCTTCCAAGTGCTGGGATTAAAGGCCTGTGCCACTATGCCTGGCATATTTTTTTTTTTAAATCAAGATACAAACCTCTTACACTTGGTTCATATCTTGAGACTTTGGTTTTGTTGTCGCTGCTGTTGAGACAGTGTCTTTTTTTAACTAAGCTGTGTGCCATCACAGCGGTCCCTTGAGTCTTTTGAATCATAGGTTCTTCCATTAACTTTTTCCCAGAGATTTCTCAAGTACTGGAGTTATTTCTGCTGTTGAGTTTCCCAGAGCTGGGTCTTGCTGACTGGATCCCCCATACCACCTGATCCATGTCCCTCCTGCCTCTGTTTTTCTGTGAGTTGTTGGCCAGTCTAGCGGCAGAGTTCAGTCGTGGTCACTGGTTGCCGAGATGTGGCTCAGCATCCCGGCCTGTGCTTTCTTCCCTGCAGCTGCACCAAAGCCAACTGGAGCTCCAGGAGGTGCGGCTGTCCTACAGGCAGCTGCAGGTCAAGGTGGAGGAACTCACAGAGGAGAGGAGTTTGCAGAGCTCAGCCGCGACCAGCACGTCCCTGCTGTCAGAGATCGAGCAGAGCATGGAGGCCGAGGAGCTGGAGCAGGAGAGAGAGCAGGTGATCATGTCCCCACCGGCTGGCAGAAGTGGGCCCCAGGTTCTCTTCATCCTCTTCAGCACCGTACTGCCCCCTGGTATGAGTCCCGATGGCCACAGGCTGGAGTGAGACTGACTCACTGGTCAGCCACTAAAACCTTGAGCAGAACAGCCAGAGCGCAGTGTCCTGCTCAGTCTTTTCCCCTGGGCCTCTGAGGTGATCCAGAGCCATCCCTTCTGTACCATTTGCCTCTTTATGCCTCCATGCCTCTCCTTCCCACCCAGGCTCTGACTCCAGCCCATACTCATAGGTGTCAGAAGTACTTTATGTGGCAGATGAGTGGGTTAGAGGGAAATCCGAACTAGGAATAGCTGGTCACCGGCACGAGGAAGACTGAGGCAGAGCAGTTACGGCAGGCTAGCTCCAGGCCAGCCAGGGCTACGTATGTACGTATGTAGTAATCTCAAAAAGAACTGAGCATGGCGGGGGTGGCACATGCCTTTATTTCCAGCGCTCAGGGGGCAGAGACGGGCGGATCTCTATATGAGTTCAAGGCCAGCCTGGGCTACACAGAAAAACCCTATCTCAGAAGGAAAAAAATAAAAATGAAAATCAAAGATGTACTAGCTCTAAATTAAGTATTATTTCTTAAGATATTTTAAAAAACGAAACTCTTGCTTTTAAAAAGCAGATTTCGGGGCTGGTGAGATGGCTCAGCGGGTAAGAGCACCCGACTGCTCTTCCGAAGGTGATAAGTTCATATCCCAGCAACCACATGGTGGCTCACAACCATCTGTAACAAGATCTGGCTCCCTCTTCTGGAGTGTCTGAAGACAGCTACAGTGTACTTACATATAATAAATAAAATGAATCTTTAAAAAAAAAAAAAAAAGCAGATTTCAAGTCCCTGTGTTTTGGGCTTAGGTACTAACTGACCGGGTCCTCTCTAGAGTCTGTAGTGATGGTAACACTTTGTGACACAGCTGAGGCTGCAGCTCTGGGAAGCCTACTGCCAGGTTTGCTATCTCTGCTCACACCTTCGAGGGAATGACAGCGCTGACTCAGCCGTGTCCACAGACTCCTCCATGGACGAGTCCTCAGAGACCTCGTCGGCCAAGGACGTGCCTGCCGGCAGCCTGCGCACTGCCCTCAACGATCTCAAGAGGCTGATACAGAGCATTGTGGATGGCGTGGAGCCCACGGTAAGGGCCCGCTTCGGGGCGTGGTTGGCGTGCGGAGGAAAGTGGTGCAGACGGGGCCTCCCCTGTCACTTGTTGCCAGTATCCTGAGCCATTCGTTTGAGAGTATTGAGCACCAGGAAGCAGGAAGTCAGTCTCCATGGTCCCCTTCCTGCAAGTACCATGAGAGGGGTTTTCAACCTCCCTAATGCTGCAACCCTTTAATACAGCTCCTTATGTTGTGGTGACCCCAACTGTAAGGTTATTTTCATTGTTCATTCATGACAGTAATTATGCTAGTGTTGTGAGTCGTGATGTAAGTATTTTTGGAGATAGCGGTTAGCCAAGGAAGTTGCGATCCCTGGTTGAGAACCAGGAGCGCTGTGGCATAGCTAGCGCTCAGTTATGCACAGGCACCGGGGCCTTGACTTGGAGGGTTTGCTTAGAAACTTAGCTGTCTGTGTAAACTCCCAGGCTGTCCCTGTGCGGCTGGTCCTGATGGGGTGAGAGTGAGCGGGCAGAGTATGAGTACTACGGCTTGCCAGGCATGGCTGCTCACAGCCTTAGTCCTGCACTATGGAGGCAGAGGCAGGCAGGTTACTGTGACTCTGAGCCTAGCCTGGTTTACATCGTGAGTTCTAAGACAACCAGAGCTGCAGAGTGAGACCCTGTCTCAAAACAAACAACAACAAAACCCTAAAGCTTCTTTCTAGCAAAATCTCAGCACAGAAGGTTGAGGAGGTGAACAAGGCCTCATGTGGGAAGAAGAGGACTTTTCTTCTCCCCCGCACCATGGCCTAGCATGTGCACAGAGTCTGATGGCCTAGCATGTGCACAGAGTCTGATGGCCTAGCATGTGCACAGAGTCTGATGGCCTAGCATGTGCACAGTCTGATGGCCTAGCATGTGCACAGAGTCTGGTGGGTTTCTTCTTCGCTTCTCTCTCATCTAACAGAACAGTTAGATCTTTGTTACAGTAGAGGCAGTCAGATGAGGGACAGATGTTTCTGTCAGAACAGCCTGGGTTGATCTGTAGAGTAGATGGTAGGAGGCCAGGTCATTGTGGGGTAAGGAAGATGCCAGCGCTTTGTGCCATTCGTAGCGCGCACAGCTGCTTCTCCTAAAGCTTGAAATAAAAACGAACTCTTATAGGGTAAAATTAAACCCAGGTCATACTTGCCTGACCTGTGTCATCCTCCCTGTCGTCTGTCCTTCCTCTTCATCTTTCCGTCCTCTGCACTGTGCCTCCTTGTCCGTTGCTCTCCTGCTAACTGTTGCTCGCTCCTCCCTCCCCACACCTGCTTCCCTCTCTCTGTCAGAGCACCCGGAGGATGGATGATGACTCCTTAGAAGAACAAATAAGGCAGACCAGTGAGGACTCAAGAGCCCTGAGGGAGCTCATGGAGGGAGAGAGGGGTAAACTGAGGCAGAGCCTAGAAGAGCTGCAGCAACTCCACAGTCAGGTGAGCAGCCCTGTTTCACAGTGCAGAGATTGTGCACGGGGCCTTTACCTAAAACGCCCACCTGTGTGAGCCGAGGGGACTGGAACCCAAAGTTAAAGAACTGGGTGCTGACCACTGAAAGCCACAGCTCCCATGTTGTGTTGTGGGAGTTGTCAAGTGAAGGAACAGCTGGTCTTTAAGGTGTCGGCGTCATCCCCTCTGGTAGCCTATTTTTCAGCTCTGGAAACTTCTGTTGCCCTTACTGTTCCTTTCTTGTTTGATCATGACACTCTCTCTCCTGTGGACACGGAAGGACATGAATATTCTTATCTGAAAGATGTTAAAGAACATAGAAGTGCCACCCAGAAAGAAGCTTGTGAGGTCTGTCCTGAGACAAGCTTCCTCTGGACCAGACTCTTGTGCAGGAGTGACAATTTGGGGAGCACCTACAGATAGTCCCACTCACACACCTACCTGTCCTGGGCCACTGCTCCCACCCTTCTGTGTGGGATTGACACACAGCTTTCACCTTGGTCACGTGTTCTTACACTTACAATGCCTTCATTATAAACCCTTGTCTCTTCACTGTCCTCTTAGATGAATATGGGGCGGTCGACCTCCAGCCACAGAGCAAGGATGGAGGTCACAGCTGTGGCTTGCTCCTGGTCACATACTGGGGAGTGAGCTAGGTAGCCCAAGGCACGCTCCTGCCTAAAGTCCATGGTCCTTAGAGAGTGATTCAGTATTAAGGACAGATATTCTAAACTGAGAGAATAAAATACAAGAAACAGTTTGATCCAGACATTCTCTGAACAGGTCTAGCTCAGTGGTGGGAGTGTTGACAAGCAACTGCAAGACCCTGGCTTTAATCTCCAGCACTCCCAAAAGG
Organism: Mus minutoides; assembly: GCA_902729485.2. Classification (NCBI taxonomy): domain Eukaryota; kingdom Metazoa; phylum Chordata; class Mammalia; order Rodentia; family Muridae; genus Mus; species Mus minutoides. The sequence continues at coordinate 5,555,666 of LR749484.1, forward strand.
AAAAGCTTGTGAGGAGGTCCTTTAGAGTCTGTGGCACATGAATGTAATCAAAGCCCTTGGGAGGTGAAGGCAGGAGGATTAGGAATTCAAGGTCATCCTTAGGTACAGTGCCAGTTCACACTAACTAGCCTTGGCTACCTGACACCTGTCTCAGTGTTCTTTAGATTAACACTTGTATTGTTGGTAGATTGCTTTGGAAATGGAGTGTTAACATTTACTAGCCTGGTACTCTTGGTTCCAGTAGATCCTCTTGCTTCAGCCTCCAGCATAGTTCAGCGCTCCCACTTACTTAAACAAGTTTTTGCTTATGAATGTTTTTACATTGGCTGCTTTGCTTATCAAAGTGAGGACCGGGGCTGGTGAGATGGCTCAACCGGTAAGAGCACCCGACTGCTCTTCCGAAGGTGATAAGTTCAAATCCCAGCAACCACATGGTGGCTCACAACCATCCGTAACGAGATCTGGCGCCCTCTTCTGGGTTGTCTGAAGACAGCTACAGTGTACTTACATATAATAAATAAATTTTAAAAAAATAATAAAAAAAAAAAAAAACAAAGTGAGGACCTTGTTTCATTGAGAAACACAGCTTAAATGTAGGTTCTCTACTACATCAGTTGACAGCCAGGCATGGTGGTGCACACCTTTGATCCAGCACTCAGGAGGCAGAGGCAGGTGGATCTCTGTGAATTTAGGGCCAGCCTGATCTACACAGTGAGTTTCAGGACAGCCAGGGCTGTTACACAGAGAAACCGTATCTCAAAAAAGAAAGAAAGAGAAGAAAAGGAAACCAAAACAAAAGTTGGTTTGATGACTAACGTTTAGTCCAGTTCCTGTGAGCTCCCTTTCAGAGAGTGTGCTAGGCTCCACTCATGGTCCATATGCAGTGGAGAATTGGATGTCTTTTCCAGAATACTCAAAAAAGAAACCCCTCAGCCACACCCACACCCACACCCACACCCACACCCACTGACATGATAGTCATGGAGTCACACCAGCACCCAAGGTGGGGTTGGTGCTCAGATGGGATTTCATAGTCCAGGATGACTGAAAACAGCAGCAGACACGAAGGGCTTGCTGTGCCTCCTGCGGCACCGTAAACAGTGAACAGTGATTGGTTCCCATCCCACCACCACTGAGCCTGCTAGTGAGCACATGTCTCGATGGCTGTGGAGCACCTGCAACCTAGAGAACTGAGATTCCAGGATCAGCCTCATTCAACCAGTGGTCTGGTCTCTCAGCACATTGCTTCCCACTTGGGGGAGTTCTTTACACCCCTGGAAACTGGGCTGGAAGTCAGTGTGGGCATGCTGCACGCTGCACCCTCAAACCTTTGAGGTTAGGAGAGAGGCTCAGTGGCTAAGAGTGCTGGCTGCTCTCCCCGAGGAGGACAAGGTTGGATTCCCAGCGTCCACATGGCAGCTTGGAACTGTCTGCAACTCCAGTTCCAGGAATCCAGCACCCTTCTGGCCTTAGTGGACACACAGACATATGAGCAGACACACACCCACCGTACACATAAAACTTTCCTGTCTTCCTGCCCCATCATTGGATGGCTTCTGCATTCCTGCTAAGTGGCTGCTGGCTCTGTCTGGGACCTTGATCTTCAGTCTAGTCATGGAGTCAAGGTGGCAGCTGTTCACTTAATAGGAGGGAGCAGACCTGTGTGGATGGATCCTCCCTTGGAAAAAAATGTCAGTGGGTGTGTAATACTTAATAAGAGGGTGTGGTTGGGCATCCCTGTTCGTGTCTGATCCTATCAGTCTTTATTGCTTAACACATTTTTAAATCTCTAGAACTGGTTGTGCACAACACATTTGCTTTGTGTAACTTCAGTAAAATGAATGCACTGCATTAATTCCAATAGCTTATCAACAGCTGGAACAGCTGGATGGATAATAGGCAGGGCGGGGTCCTGGGAAGACAGCCACAGAACCAGTCCCTGCTCAGGAGCTGCTTTGCATCTCACAGGTCTACGGCGAGGGGGTTGGAGGTGGGGGTGGGGGTGGGCAACTCTAGTTCATACTAGAGTGCAAAGGAAGTAGATGCCTTCCTCGTGTGACTTTTCTAGCTTGAGGTCATACTCTGTCCCCCCAGCAGGACATACAGTCAGGGATGTCCCCACATAGTGAAAGTTTGGATTGATGACTATATCAGCTGATCCAACTGATCAGTACACGGGTGTTTTAGGAGTAAGTTCCACTTGCAGCCACACTCTGGGATGTACAGGTGGGGAGGACATGCTTCCAAGACTGTGGTCTGCATGAGTGAGGTAGCACTACTGTGCGGTTGGATGGAACGTATTGCTACACAGACACTAGAGCAGCCTTCCGTTGCCAAACAGTAACTCCCAGGTTAGTCTGAGCAGGTGCCATTTACTGAGGCACAGCCCACAGAGAAAGTAATAGAACCAGTCTGACAGAGCATACTGTTGAAATTCCATATGGCTTTGATCTGTGGAGCTGAATGGGGAGATCACACTGGGCTAGAGAGACCCTGCCTCCAAAACTCAGTTCTAGAGCCCTGATGCTGATGGGGGAATCTCTTTCACTATCTTCCTGGAGTGTCTCTCAGCCAGAGCCAGGGGTATGATAGGCTGAGGACACGGGGGTCTGGAACCATGGCTACATATCAGGTTCAGCCTCTCTATATGGGGGCGGGGGGTATCTTGTTACCTAACTGCAGGACCAGCCTACTCCCCATACATGCCCCTGAACCTGTGGACCTTTTTAAAATTTATTTTATCCTTAATTTTATGTGTATCAGAAGGGGATGTTGGGAACCTTCAAGATGGAGTTAGAGCCACCTGTACTGAGGGTCCTGAAAAAAAGCAAAACACAAAACAAACAAACAAACAAACAAAAAATAAACTTGGGTCCTCTGAAAGAGCACACAGCGATCTTAACTGCTGAACCATTTCTCCAGCCCCTCAAGATTGAGGTAGAAGTCAGCAGACAACTCTTTGGAGTCGCTTTTCTCCTCCCATCTTCATTTGGGTTCAGGTTGTCGGGCTTGCATGGCGGGCACCTCTACCTGCTGATCCATCTTGCTGGACTCTGGGTGCCCTTTCCTTGGAGAAAGCACCCGGGCCAGCGGTGGCAGCAGCAGCAGCAGCGTTATCACAGACATCTCTCTTTGATCTGTTGCTAGGTGACACTGCTGAGCGTGGAGATGACCGCACTGAAGGAGGAAAGAGACCGACTCAGAGTGACCTCTGAGGACAAGGAGCCAAAGGAGCAGCTTCAGAAGGCCATCAGGGACCGGGACGAGGCCATTGCCAAGTGAGTGACGCCGATTGTTTACTCTTACGTGTGTGTGTGTGTGTGTGTGTGTGTGTGTGTGTGTGTGTGGTGTATGTATGTGTGATGAGTGTGGCCCGTTCCCATCCCTGTAGAACTGAGGATACAGGTTTTCTATGAGTGCTGGGATTCAGACTTCGGTCCTCGCTGTTCAGCAGATGCCCGCCCTTGCTCACTGAGCCATCTCCCCAGCCTCCACGGCTTCCTTTAATGACACCGTGCTGCGTGCTTGTCTTTAACATGCTGGGGCCCTCCTGGGATCCCGGCACTCGGGAGGCAGAAGCACGAGGAGCTCTGTGAGTTTGAGGCCAGCCTGGGCTACAGAGTAAGTCCAGGACAGCCAGGGCTACACAGAGAAACCATGTCTCAATAAATGAATGAGTTGAAGGGAGGGAGGAAAGGAAAGGGAAGGAGAAAGGAGAAAGGAAAGGAAGTTGTGTCATGAGCCTGCCATAATGTGATCTACACAAACAAGAAAGGACTTCAGCATGAGCCAGCCTGCACCACAGAGTTCAAGGCCAGCTTAGGTTCCATAGCAAGACCTTCTCTCTCCCTCCCTCCACCCTGCCCCTCAAACACAAAGGTTAGCTGCCCTGCTACTCACTTTACACGTTCCCCTGGGGAAGATCGTGCTAGTGAAGGTTGTCATGTGACTTGTTGACACATTTCCTGTGGGTGTGTTTATATATTTTTAATATATTTGTTGCATAGTTAGTTGGTTTTTCTATTACTATGGGTGGCGTAGGCTATCCCCTGCTATCGCCATGTACAGTTTAGCTTCCCAAAGTTATTATGTGTCAACCACTGCTTTGTTATTTTTAGTTATTTTTTTCATTTACTACAGACATTCTCAAGTATACACAAAAGACTCCTAGCAGGAACCCTCATCTGCCCATCCGTCAGCTTTAGCGAGTGTTGTGTGGGTTAGTCGGTCAGATGGGTTTCTTATTTAGTGGTGTGTTTATGCTGAGGATAAGTCCGGGGCCTCATGTGTGCCAGGCAGACGCTCTCCCAGTAAGCTCTGCTCCCCTGAGAAAGCACTGTCCACTCAGTCTTCTTAACCCTCTCCCAGCACACACACGTTACGTTATGTCATAAATGGAAGTTTAGTTGCTTGGAATCTGGCTCTGGAGCCCGAGAGTTCACCTGACTGGCGTGTTCTGAAAGTCTGTCATACTTGCCACTCCCTTAACTGAGCCGCCCCTGGGAGGCCCGGCTGACTGTCTGTCTGCACTTCTCACTGGGATGATGTCATACCATTTCAGTGTCCACTGTTGTGTTTTCCCAATAAGCCAGGTCATCTTCTTAAGTCCTGTTGTCAGGTTGTCGTCTCGTTAACAGAAGAAGTGTGTGAAGGCTTGTCTTTCCATTGGACAAGTTGGAAGTACACAGGGGTAGTTCCCCATAGCCCCTATTTTGTGAGTTTGTTGCTTTGTTTAGCTGTGCAGCCAAGGCTGGCTTCTGACTTGAAATTACTCCCTGGTCTCAGAGCCAGGTACTGAGATTACAGGGGTGCACCAGCACACCCAACTGACCTAAAAATATTTCAGTTACCACCCCCCTCACTGAGGAAAATGGTGCCTCCACAGTGGGAGGTAAAGGAAGTGAAGCTCTTAAACCCATCCCTGGAGGGCAGGGACTCACACTCACTAGTGCGCATGCGGGTCTAAGTGATGGGTGCCCTGGGCCTTTCTGCTAGAGCTGTTATCAGTGTGGCGCGGCAGGTTCTCAGCTCTGCCTTCCGTTCTTCCCATCGCCTGTGTCCTGGTTCACCTTTGGGTCCACTTTTTCTCTGGTCAGACCTCACATTAGGTTGCCTGTTTCTTCTAGCTCATTCTCTGGAATTGAGTGCAGTGTATCTCAGTAAGGCCTGTCTGTGTCACCTGCCCCTGTGTGCCACGTTCCGTGTGAACTTTAAAGCAGTGGCATTGAAGCAGACATGACCCACGGTGCTCGGTGCCTGCACACGGTAATCACCGGGGCTCCCCACACAGTGGCTTCTGAGTGGCTGGGAGGAGCCTCTGCTTCACCTGGTTACTGTAACGTGTGTTCCAGGGAGACCTTAAGGTGGTCCTTATCTCACACAATGGGAAAGCAGTATCACCTTAGGATTAAAAAGCACTCACTAAAAACAAAAGTTAATCAGGCAGGTGAAAAAATTGTACCACTAGAACCACACCAATCTGGGTACCACCAATTGTTCTGGGACTAGCAATTGGCCTTACAACAAAACAAAATAGTGACTTCAGGAGTTCTTCTGGGCATTGGAAATACTTTTTTTTTTTTTTTTTTTTTTAGTTATATGAGTACACTGTTGCTGTCTTCAGACATACCAAAAAAGGGCGTCAAATCCCATTACAGATGGTTGTGAGCCACCATGTGGTTGCTGGGAATTGAACTCAGAACCGCTAGAAGAGCAGTCAGTGCTCTTAACCACTGAGCCATCTCTCCAGCCCCGGAAATACTTTTTTTCTTTTAAGAGTAGGATTCATGTATGATAAGCGAGTTGTGTGGTGTGCTTTTGGATCTGGGGTTCCAGTTGAAGACTCCCCTTTCCTCCTGCACTGCAGTCATGGCGTTAGTCAGCACGTTCCCGTAGCTCCGGGCTGCTGGCGGCGCCATCTGCGGGCAGACACTGGTACTTCCTGAGGCTAAGCAGCTGGGAGGTGCCGCCTGCAGTTTGGGAACTGTCGGGCAAATCGCGTCCATGGCAACCATTGCCAGGAGGATTTCCGCTGTTCTTTAACAGCCAATGGCTGTGGGCATGACTGAAGCAACCTGCAGTGTCTGCACCCTTGCTTGCCCATTGGACAGGCTTGGTCCTATCCCTGTGGCCCGCAGCCGCAGTGGGCGGGACCGGGACCAGCCCAGAGTTGCAGAGAGCTGATTCTAGGGCAAAGTGGCTGGTGAACGCAGCACACCGGGCGTGGAGTCGGTGACTAATTGCTGGGTAGAGGGCAAGGCGGGCATGAGGAAGTATGGTTTGAGTTCTGTACAAATAAGAATCACCTACTCCTTCCGGTTTTGCTCATTTTGTGTGTCCTGAGAGCAGAAGGGCGGCCACTGCAGGCCAGGCCTGCGGCTCTCCATGAGCCTGGCAGGATCTGCTTTCACGCAGCGGTGCAGCTACTCACATCCTCCTCTCACACCCTCTCCACGAGGCCTGCTTTTTGCATTGAGCGGCTAAAATGTAATAATGTTGGGAAAGTGAGCAAAACAGTACCCAAGACACACAAATGGGAAAATACTTAAGTAGGAGGGAGAGCTCTTATCAGTGACATCTCCAGGGATAGCCCCAGTGCATCTCTGTGTATGGTATGTGGCCACACACTGGCAGTTTTACTCCACAAAGTTTAACCTTTTCCTCCCCGGTGCCATCATGGTAAACTGTCAGTAAGTACCATGTATCTGGGTTTTCACTGGTGCCTGTATTGTACTGTCTTTAAAAAAAATAAACAGTTCCCCAGTTACTGCAAACTAATGTTGCTAAACTATGGCCACCATCCTTTGAACATCTTTATCTTTGGAACAGTTTCTTTAATGGCGGAGTAGCTAGTCCAAAGGAATACCCTTCCTATAGCAGGAGGAGAAGGTCCCCACCCTGCGCTGTGCACAGCCTTGAGTAAAAGGCCAGCAAGCAGCACCTTTGTTGAGAGCCCTTTGATCCCCTCTGGGCTCTGTCCTCTTTTACCCCCTCACTGTGACGCCTGTTTAGTGATGACGGGTCATCTTTTATACCTCTGGCTTGGTTAGGTAGCATTAGGTGTGTTGCAGTCCTTGAAGAAGCATAGCTCCAGTGATCCTGTGGTGTGGGGTCGGCCCTTCCCTTCCCCATAGACTCCAGATCTCCTAGTGAAGAGGCAGATGCCCCTGGCACAAGGTGCGCATGTTCATGCTCATCGAGGCCCATGTTTGCAGGAAGAACGCTGTGGAACTGGAACTCGCCAAGTGCAAGATGGACATGATGTCTCTGAACAGCCAGCTACTGGATGCCATTCAGCAGAAACTGAACCTCTCTCAGCAGCTTGAGGCTTGGCAGGTAAGCAAGTGCCCAGGGCCTAGGTGAGGGAGTGCACCCACTCGGAACCCGCATGTATAAATAAGGAGAGTTCTGACGAGATTCCAGTGAGCCCCTGGGCCCCAGGGAGACAGAAAGCCCAGGCAGCCTCTGGGAGGGATGTACCTCCACCAGATGTGGAGTGGGCCCCGCTCAGCTGGTCATTCTGTTTGTTTTAAAGTGATGTGGCTCAGCCCAGTGGTCCCCCACAGGTGCTGCCCTGCCCTTCTCAAAGGTCTGTGGCTTCTTTATCCAAGGGCGCTGTTCAGGCATGGGTCAGTGCAGCTATCTCTAAGACCCCATTTTCAGGATCTCCCAACTCCCTACTGCCCTAGGATTGTGACTCGGGGATGAGGGTAAGATAGGCTGATTCAAAATAAAGGGTCTAGTGGTTAATGTCTTTCTCCAAGAGATTGTAACCTACTAGATAGTAGTCACCTATGACTTAGGTGAGCCCCGCAGTGACTGACAGAACAGCAGTGTCCATTATATCATGGCCCCATGGGGCCGGCAGCAGCCAGCACCATGGCTCACCGAGGCTGTTCTCTTCTCTCCTGACTACAGTTTGCGTCCTCGGGGCTCTTTACTATCTGGCTGCTTTGGTTTCTGATCTAGTGGCCTTTCTCAGTTCCTGTGCCAACAGCTTTAGTTGTACACCCCTCCTGCCTTTGAGGTGAGATTGAGCCTTGCGTCCATCCGTCTGTTGTCCTCTGCCATCTGTCCCACATCTGCCATCTCCCCTTGGCCCACTGTGTTGTGTGCCGGAGCCTGGCCTCACCTCTGTGCCGTCAAGTCCCAGTCTCCTCCTCCTGTCACTGCAGCATGGCAGATCAATGCCACCCTGTCATAGATGGGTTTGCACAGCAGCATAGCAGCAGGCGGGATCAGGACCAGCTCATGCACAGGTGCACATGTGCACTTGTAAAGTTCCAAGGAGATGTGTTCCCTGGAAGTCCATTGGTGGATTCAGTTATTTAAGTAGAAGAGCGCAGTTGAAGCGACTGTGACGAAAAACATGGTGGCATCGAGAGGACTTTTCCTAAAGCTCTGTGTTTTCCCTTTGGTGTTGAACAACGTATTTTATGGAGCTTGTCCTAAGTGCCACTAAGCAGTCAGTGTGCTGAGAATCTGCACTGGGGCTCAAGAAGTAGGAGCCATGTGCTGGCAAAAATGACACAGGGTCTAACCTGAGAGGCAAGTGGAGAATAGAGCTGGAGGAGGGAGGGGGAGATGAGAGCCAGGGAGGGAGTTGAATGTGATGGAGATGAGGATGGGGGAGAGAATAGGGAACAAGCTGTGTACTCACCACCTGGGGAGGGGTCAGGAAGGTCCTCTGGTTTCATTTGGAGACTTTCAAATACACCCACAGAGCAGAGCCTGAGTGCAGCTGATGTGAGAGGCGTCCAGGATCTGCCCTCCTTCAGCTCACGATTGCCTACTAAGCCACACGGCCCAACCTTTCCATACTGCAGGGAGCCCACCCTAACCTGGCCTCACCGGCCGTGTGCTTGGACTCAAGCAACCGAGTCCCTGTTGGTTTGTTAGGGTCTTTTTGTCAGAGCATCACACAGCTCCCAGCTGGGTTAAAAGCTGGAGGAGAAGATGGTGGTTGCATACTGGTGGTAATTACCAGGGTTTTTTGCAAATGGTCACAGAGCCTGTTGTCAGGTAGCTGCTTCTAGTCAGTCCAGTGACCAGGGAACTGTCTTCAGTTGCTCCTCTGTGAGCTGGCTTCTGTGAGCTTGCTTTTTCTAGGCAACCAGGTCAGGTCAGGTCCTCACCCCCTAATAGACTGAAATTGGAACAAGATAGCATCTCAAAATGGCACTGCTCGTAGCTTTAGCCTTGGGAAGCTTGGCCACAGGGGTCATCGCAAGCATGGAGTGTCCGCCCAGTGTGGGGGCATGCCGGCTTAGCCTCAGAGTGATCTGAAGGGGGAAATTAGGACACAAACAGCCTTGAGCAGGTCATTGGGCTACAGAGCTCACAAGCCAAGGTCACTCTGGGCTGAGGGTTGGGTGGCAAGCCAGACGGCAGGCACCCAGGCAGCCCCATAAGCTAGTATGGGGCTCACGGTTATATAGGCCTAACGGCATTGCATCTGGGGACGGATGACACGGGCCCTGAGCCTGTGCACTAGCTACACGGCACCATGTGTCCTGGCGTGGTGTCAACATTCACCACTTTCTCAGCAAATTACAGTGCTCCTTCATCTCATCCCTCATTTCACCTGTCACATCTGTCACTTCCCTGTCCAGCCCCAGGACCAGGTAAGAGCAGCTGCTTACCCCTCCCCTTCTCCCTCTCTGCAGGATGACATGCACAGGGTCATTGACAGGCAGCTGATGGACACGCACCTGAAGGAACAGAGCCGGCCTGATGCTGCTGCCTTCCCTAGGGGCCACAGCGTAGGGCGGGGGCAGGAACCCAGCACCACAGACGGCAAACGGCTCTTCTCCTTCTTCAGGAAAATTTAGGTGGGGAGGAGTCTGGCCATTGAGAAGGGGGGACTAGCGGCAGTTTGAGGAAAATTTAGGTGGGGAGGAGTCTGGCCATTGAGAAGGGGGGACTAGCGGCAGTTTGAAAAGGGTTCCCCCTTAGCTGGAGCCGGGCAGCTACACTGCCTGCCCACTTGCCCTGGAGCCCAGTCAGCTCCAGAGAGCTCACTCCCTATGTCAATGTAATGGGGACTGAGAGGTAGGGGGCCTGCCTTGTCCTCTGAAGGCTGCCCCCCCACCAAGGGACAGGAATGAACCCTGTCCCCACTGCCCAAGCCAAGCCTCAGCCTGGGCTTTCCCAGGATCCTGTTAGTGAGCAGGGCTCAGCCACTCAGACCCAGCTGACCACAGTCCACCCTAAAGGCTCTGTTGCCTCCTTGGAATTTGAACATGGGGAAGAGATTGGGGCCTCCTGTGCATGCCTCAGGAGGCCTGAGCCTCCACTCAAGCCCCAACCACCGGCCTGGAGTAGGGGAGGCACTGCCCTCACCCGTGTGCATGCACCTCTGCTGGAGCCCTGCACAGCAGGAGGCCCAGCCTGTGGCTGTGAGGCCTAAGAACCCGGTGTACAAGCTCTGTTGAGGCCATCCTGTACCCCAGGAAAGGCCATCTTCTGGCTGCCACCACTCCTCAGCTTCCTCCTGTGCAGTTCTTACTCCTAGTGAGGCCTGGGCCGTGCAGCATTCCCATTGCCCCTGTAGGCTTTAGCCTCCAGACTCCTCCTTATGGGACAGGACTTGTCTTCCACAGCACCTTCCCACCTCAGATGCAACTCCTTGGCCAAGCCGAGCAAGTTGAGGCCACAAGAGCGGCCTCTGAGGGGCCTGGTTCTCCCACTCTCACACTGAAGGCAGCGTGGGTGCCACAGGGTAGATGGGGTGAGGCTGCTGGGAGCCTCCAGATACTGCCCATCAGGCCTCTAAGGGACAAAGGCCTAAGCCTGCTGCTTCTGCTCCTGCAGCAGGCCCCCATCTCTGCTGAGGCCCCAGCCCAGAGGCTGTGGGCCCGGCCTGCAGCTGCTCACCACTCTCTGAGCCTCCTGCCCTCCAGGGGAAAAGCACAGCAGGGCTGAGCGGAAAGAATGTACTTATAGATATGTACATACCACAGTGCTGTAATTTTGTATGTAGCAATTGTGTAAATACACGTATGGATTTTATAATACACACATATAAATCTATAAAGGCATATTTTTAGAAAAACAGCGCACCACTGCTTCTTTTGAAAATAGTCTGAATAAGAATAAAATGAATTTCTACAGAACTTTTGCCTCAGTTCCTGGGTATGTGGAGGGCTGTTTGGTATGACTGTGCCTTAGGATGTGTGGAAGCCATCACTGACTGTTGGTGTGGAGGGCCAGGACCAGCCCTACAAGGGTGACTTGTAAAAGTGGCAGAGCGGTCCTACATCCTCCAGCCTGAAGAGCTTACTGCAGGCACAAGCTGCATCCTTCCGGTGAGTGCAGGGGAAACACGGAGCGCCCTTGGCGTCTTCCCACGTGCTCTGGGCCCACAGGGGACGCTCCACCCTGAACCACTGGTTCACTAGAACAGACTTGGCCCCTGATAGTATTCCAGGGCCATCCATGGGCACCTGCGCAGCACCCCGAGGACAAGTGCTGGACCAAGAGTGGAAGGAACCGGGTACCCAGAGCACAGGGGAGGGAGAGCAGACAGACCCTGGGAGGAAATTTGGCAGCTTGAACCTTTATTTTTAGTATTTTTTTTAAAAAAGCATAATTAGAAACTTTGAATACAGAAATAGTCCTAGCAAACCATTTAAAAGTTGGTTGTTTGACAGGAGTTTCACATTGGGCCCACCAGGACACCAGTGAAGCCCTGATTCTCCCACCCTTAGCCCAGCCCCACCACACTCATGCATGTAACACTGTGGCACATTGTTGTCACCAAAATTACCCACCACCCGGGCCTTAATAGGCAGGTGCCAGAAGCCATGAAGGCATCTATCTTGGGCTGATGCTCCGAGATCACCCCACTATTGCTTGAATTGGCAAACACTCCCATCCTAGCTTCCCACATGTTCAGAAGCATGTCGTGTGCCCAGAACAACAGGCCCTGGGTCAGCCAAGGCAGGCCTGCAGACAGTCTCTGCCTCAACTCCCAGCTCACCGGAACCATGTGGAAGTCACCTAATGCTTGACCCTGAGGCATCTTCCCCAAACCCAGCCTGATGCTAAGAAACACAGAACCGCAGCTTTTGACAATTCGGACAAGTGGAGAGACAGGTGAGAAGAAAGCCCCAGTTTTATTGATTGAAAACCCATCCACAGTGTTAACATGGAAAATCTGCAGTATTCTGTGATGATTGTCCAGTCAGGACTGTGCCTGGAAATCGCCTAGGAAAGAAAATCTAAAACATTATGATGTCCAAATCAGTTCTTCTGAGTTACGTGATCCTTCAGGGGAGACGGGACAAAGTGTGTGGGAAGGGGGAGTAGCCAAATGCAGATCACCCTGGTGGGTGGCTAGGTGAATACTGGCTGCCCCCACCCCACTGCCACTTCTTCCCAGTGGCTAAGAAATCTTCCTACTACCTTCATACTAAAAACAGATCTGTCAGTAATGCAAAAGCCACCGGTCAGTCCCAGCTTGAGGTGCCTTCCCGGAGCCTAGCAACCCCTGGCTCTGGCACAGGTGCCTGGTGCTACATTACAGACTATCTCCAGCGGGAGGCCCTGGAGCACACAGGTATGAGGGTGCAAAGCCAGCCTTTCCCATGGAAGGGAGAGTGCCTAGCCCTGCACTCAACAGAAGCCATACACCTTTTCTAAAAATACTGAGCCCTAAGTGGGACAAAGTGGGACAGTCATATCTTTTGCTATTGAGCCAATCAGATCTCAAGGAAATAATTGTGAGGAACTTAGTTCATTTGATTTGGCTTCATTGGTTGTATTTGTTAAAATGCTCCCCTCTGTGAGCTCTGTCTCTTTACAGATGCCCCACTACCTTTCTGTGGGAACTGAAACATGTTGGGTAAGTGAGAAGCCATAGCTCCCCTGGGTTTGTAGCAGAGGCATCTAGAAGGCAGAATGAGAAACCTGTTGTCCAAAAGGGCAGGACTGAGTTCCTCTGTGGAAGGAACTGAAGGCCTAGGGGCCAGCAGAGGACAGGGCCTGTGTGGAGCCAGGTTCCCAGCTCCCAGAGCAGCTGTAGGGTAGGAGCCATGTGGAGTGCACTCCATGGGCCAGGGATGAATGGCCAAAGACTCGGCTAGGACACGAGGTTGGCTCCTCAGGAAGCTGCCGTCGAGCTGGGATGGAGGGCTGGGGAGGGTCTGTTGCAGCAGGTTGGCAGGAAGGAGCCAAAAGCCAGAGCAGGCTGAGGGTGTGCAGCTGGTTAATGCAATATACACTATGTACAAACTGGTTAATCAGTCCACTCAGCTGGCAGCGTCCTCACCAGGTCCAGGCGCCTCAGCAGGGAAGAGGGCACCATGGGGAAGGGCGGGCTCGTCCAACACCTTCTTGGCACTCAAGGGGGAAGGGGAGGAAGTGCCGATGGCGCCTCCCGATACAAAAACCGCGGAGAGAATTCTTTAAATAACGGCACTAAACTGAGACTGTCCCCCGAGAGCCTCCGAGGCCTCAGGCTGGGGAGGGGTGCAGTGCAGTCTCTGCAGTGGGCTGGGACATTAGCAGCAGCGTTTCTTTCGTTTACTGTTTTTGGTGAGCTTCACCACATCGTTCTGTTGTTGCTGCTGCTGTTTCGCCAAGTTGTCTTTCTTTGCTCGTAGAACCAGCTCTGTGATACAGTTGAACATCTGGAGAGATGACAGGGCAAGGCTGACCCGGCAGGCTAGCACAGCCACCTCCCCAGGACATTTCTATTTCTCTGTGAACTGCATGTATGTCCTCCAGACCTTAGTGTGTGTGCATGCACACGTGTTGCAGGGTGTTTTGCCATGACTCTGTGGCCCAGCCTAGCCTTAAACTCACAATCCTCCTCCTGCCTCCACAGTGCTAGGGCTACAAGTGTGAACTGTGTGCCCTCAAAACACATTCTACTACAGGAGTTCTCACCTTAACCAGCAATGAGACCCTTTAAAACAGTTGCTCCTCATGTCCTAGTGGCCCCCAACTATAAAATTACTTTGTTGTTACTTAATAGCTGTAGTTTTGCTACTATTATGAATCAATGTAAGTATGATATGTGACCCCTGTGAAAGGGTCATTCGACCCCAAAGGGGCCACGACCCACACAGGTTGAGACCTGCTGCTCTAGGCAGAGGGAGTGGCATTAAAGGCTGAAAGCCTAGAGCTGCCTTGGGAGTCCATCTCTTACAGGTTTGCTGGGCCCCTGGAACTGGAGTCACGGCCAGGTGTGAGCTGCCTGGCAGGGGCACTGGGAACGGAACTCAGGGGCTCTGCAAGAGTGACTCAACCAGCTCCCCAGCCCTTTTTAATACATAGTTAGAAGCCTTCAACTAGAACCTTCTGGCAAGACAAAGGGATATCGCTCTGCATGTAGATGGAGGGAAGTCACTGCCTATCCACTTGTCACCACCTCCCTGCAGTGGGGCCATACACTGCCGAAACCTTTCCCTGACTACCCAGTGTCCTCGTCAGAGGAGCCACCAAGCCACAGGCCCACTCTGCCCCAAAAGGCAGGAGCAGCTGCAGCCGTGGAAGGAGCAGAAAAGCTAAACTAAGAGCTCAGACGTCTTTGGACCCAGAGAGATATGACCCAGGGCTCAGGAGCTTGTATGTGCCCTTTGAGGAACAGGGCGGAGCACAGCAGGGCATCTGACAAGCACTCCTCTCCAGCTCCATGGTCTCTGATGCCCTCTTGTGGCTTCTGCATATGCACAAGTGCATCCACACACACATGCACACAAGGCTTTGTAAAGAGGGTTGAGCTAACATCTCCACCTATTTAGCAAGCATGCTGTATAGAATACTCGGCAGGCCTCAGCTCACTCGATCCTCCCTCTGTACACATTAGCCAAGGAGTCTCATAGAGGGAGGTCGGTCCTGGCCTGGCTCTGCAGAGCCCACCTTCCCTATCACCTCTAGACTCCTCTCTAGGGCCAGGGAATGGGCCATGTGGGGCTTGTGGTGAAAGCTCTAGCTTTTCTCCCTCAGAGTCACAGCCTGGGGGGAGGCATGAACCAAAACCCCAGGAACTTCTCGGCAGGCGCCCTTGCACGCTGGAGGCCAGGAAAGCGAGCGACCAAGAGGGGCAGGGAAGAGGTGGTAGTGATGGACTCAAGGAAGGGCCAATAGGAAGCAGCTGGAATAGAGACAGCGTGGCTTTGGGGTGGCAAAGGCCAGGCCATGACTCCACCTCTCACCGTAGTTCCTAAGGCTACTCGTATTCAGTAAGAGGAACTTAAGTTTTCCGCCAAGAAAATCTGCCCCAGAGGACAGCTGAGCTAAGAGCTAAGACCTGTCCAGCAGACAGGGCCTGCCCAGCAAGCCAGCTAACAGTGCACTACATAACCATGGGTCACTCGGGTGCCTGGAGTAGGAAGAAGCCTGAGGTGGAGACCAGCGTCCCTGGGTCCTCCCCTGCCCTCTCTGCCCGGGGCTCAGGCGGAGCTTACCTCTTCCACATTGACGTTCTCCTTGGCACTGGTCTCAAAGAGCTGGATCCCCATCTGCCCGGCAAATTTGTAGGCATCTTCTGTCTCTACCACCTTCCGCTCAGGGTCATCATTCTTATTGCCCACTTTAAGACAAAGCAGAGTCACCCGCCTGCAAGAACTCGCGTGCAGCTCTCCTGCCCTCCCCTCCCTCGGGCCCAGCCTCACCTAATATTCGGCACACATCGTCACAGTTCTGGTTGATTTCATGAAGCCATCGCTTGACATTGACAAAGGACTCGGCACTAGTGACGTCGTAAACCACAATGACCCCATGGGTCCCCCGATAATACCTGTAGGGCCAAGATGTGCATCAGGGCTTTGTCCGGGACAGAGCTGCTTCCCTGGGCCCCGCCTGCTGCAATGCTGGGGAAGGTGCAGGTGCCCAGGCCCAGCCCCTGCCCTGCACCAAGCCTTGACCACCACCAGCAGGACAGGCTGCCCCAGCCCCACTGGCTTCTCAGGCCTGTCCCTGGCAGCTAACAGTCCAGGGTGGACCAGGCCTGAAGAGTCACCCTGCTGACTCAGGGTGCCGTAAGCTGGAAACGTCTTTCAAGTTCTCCTTTTATTTTTAGAATTCAGGCGGCTTCTGTGTTTGACATGTTATCACCATCCTTGTTTAAATGTTCAAATTTTCTTTCCAATCTCAGTAGTAAAATGCCATCCCAGGAGGCTGCACCTACAGAGCCATGGCAAAGCGCACCCCTTTCCCCGTGGGCAGTGAGACTTTTCTTCCCAATTTTAGCCAATTGTGCCAGTGAGGAAGACTGGCGGCTACACAGGCCTCCAGTAGCTGTAGGAGGGACCCAACTAACCCTGCAGATCCGAGCCAGCCAGAAGGTCTGGAAGGTAGCTGGCTGCCATCGCTGCTCTCTGAACATCTGCTACCCAGAAAGCCAGACAGCACCAACCCTGCAGCTCAGGCCTTGGGCCTTAGAACGCCAGAGGCCAAGCAGCGTCCTCTGAGCCTTGTCTCTAGAGCTACCTATTCTTGACCACTAAGGTCTTTTTGTTTGGTTGGTTGGTTTTTTTGAGACAGGGTTTCTCTGTGTAGCCCTGGCTGTCCTGGAACTCACTCTGTAGACCAGACTGTCCTCGAATTCAGAAATCCACCTGCCTTTGCTGCCCAAGTGGGATTAAAGGCAAGTGCCACCACTGCCTGGCGACCACTAAGGTCTTAAACATCTAGAATACAAGCCCAGAAAGCAGGGTGCCTCCTGTCCCAGGTTTCAAGAAGACTACACCAGGATCCACAGCCCAGACTGGTGAAGGGATACCTGCTGTCTACTCTCCATAATCAAAACCTAGCTGAGAAGTGGAACTTGGTCTTGTCTCTGAAAGACATGGACTCTGGAAGCGGCCTTGTTTGCATCTTACCTCTTACTTGGCTTCCTATAAAACGGGGTGCAAGTACAGACGGCTAAGAGACTGTGAAGACAAGATCACAGATGCCAGCCGAGGCTGGGAACAGTTCAAAGACAGCGCAGGGTGCTCTTTACCATCAGGACAAGTGTTCCTCCATGGCAATCTGGAGTCCCAGATGAGGGCAGCAGAACCAAGAATGGGTGGGTAAGCAGGGCAGGGCAGGGCAGCCCCAAGGGCAGGACACCACACTCTATGCAGACTTGTTCCAAGGCTGCAAGCATTTGTGGCTTTGAGGGAGCCTGGTAGTCCCACTATCTCAGCTCAGGACCCCTAAACCAACCTGGCCCTGGTCTCTCAGCAAACTCCTGCCCTGAGCACTACTAGCTAAACAGCATAGCTTGGTGGGTGCCTCTAGAGCCACATGGACCTGCAGGCAGAAATATAAACAGCAGAATGCCTGTAACCTTTCCTTTGCTGAAGATACCAAGAAATGGCCGGGCAGTGGTGGCGCACGCCTTTAATCCCAGCACTTGGGAGGCGGATTTCTGAGTTCGAGGCCAACCTGGTCTACAAAGTGAGTTCCAGGACAGCCAGGGCTATACAGAGAAACCCTGTCTCGAAAAAACCAAAAACAAAAAAACAAAAACAAAACATTCTGGGAGAGCCTTGGCCAGGGCAGGACCATGGGTGGCCTATATCTCTGGCTAGCAGGACACCAGGGCTTCCAGGCTTCTGACCCAGGTCTCTCACATCCCCTGCCTTGCTCATCTTTGCTCCAGCTGGGCCCAGCTGCAACCTCAGCACCCAGGTCTGTCTCCTAGGCCAGCACAGGCTCCACTCCTCTCACTGCTCCCAGCCACCCAAGGGTCCTCCTACACATCCAAAACATTCAGCTATGTTAAGTCTCTCCACGGCCCCCTTGGTAGGTCCTCAAGTGCCTTCTACCTCAGGCAGGGGCTAACCTTGGTTTCTCAAACAGGACAGGGCCCTGTACCAAGGGAGCCCTGGACCAAGGCACTCTCATACTCACTACAGTGTAGACAGTATGACCCACACACCAACTTCACCCTCTCAGCTGAGTGGCCCTTTGCTTCCCTAATAGCTACCTGTACTTCCCTGCTGACAGAATGGGGAACATTGCCCTGAGATGTGCAACTGTTTATAAGGAAGGCCAGCGAGGTATCCACAGAGGCCAGACCCGCACGCACCATGGAGCCTCCTTCTCAGAAGCACCTTCAGCTGTGAGAAATGACCCATGCCTTCAATCCCAGCCAAAGCAGGCAGACAACTGTGAGCTCAGGGGCATCCAGGGAGGCCCTGTCTCACACACCCAGACCCACCTTTTCTGTAAAATGGAGTTATAGCACAGAGAACACAGAAAGCCAAGGTGACCCGTGAAGAGTCCAGACCTAGAGTCTCAGAACTCAGGCAAGTCTGAGGCAGAAACCTCAGGACAGATACAGGCACAGAAGCCAGGCAGATCGCCCAGGACACAGAGCAGAACAAACGTTTAAATTCCAGTTTCATGGGGCTGGTGAGATGGCTCAGCGGGTAAGAGCACCCGACTGCTCTTCCGAAGGTGATAAGTTCAAATCCCAGCATCCACATGGTGGCTCACAACCATCCGTAACAAGATCTGGCGCCCTCTTCTGGATCGTCTGAAGACAGCTACAGTGTACTTACGTATAATAAATAAAATAAATCTTTAAAAAAAAAAAAAAAAAAAAATTCCAGTTTCATGAGCACCTAAGAACTCGGACTCTGCATGACTCCACGCTGGAGTGAGTTCTACAGAGACACTGGCAGGCAGATTTCCCAGCTGACAGACACCGGGGATGTGGAGGAAGGGCCCCACACCTGTGGTCTCCAGGCATCCACAGTGCCACCTCTGAGGAGTCGGGATGGGTGACCAGAGACTGCACAGAACAAACTGACACCACCAAGAACTGTCAGCGGCTCAGTGGGCACCAGGGAAGTTGTCACCCAGGGAGGCAAATACTGCTGCTATTGCCACCTGAGGACAAAGGAACTGCCAGCAGGTAGAACTGATAGAGTGCCCATGAGTGAGTGACAGTCTCTGCCAGGACTGATACTGGAGCCAGGGGCTCTGCCGTTACACACCCCTGGCCCTGGTGGCTACCACCACACACCACGGCATCGTCAGGAAAGGAAGGCACAGCTGCCGCCACTCACTGAGGCCAGCAGCCACCTCAGCCTCACCTCTCCTCACACCCAGGACATTTCTACCACACTATTTCCATTCAGCAATGTCACGCAACTCCAGGCAAGCACCCAAGGCCAGGGGTTCAGGGGACTCACGTAGAGGTGATGGTACGGAAGCGCTCCTGCCCTGCCGTGTCCCAGATCTGCAACTTCACCTTCTCCCCGTTGATCTCCACAGTCCGAATCTTGAAATCCACTCCGATTGTGGTGATGTAGCTGCCTGCACGGAGGCAGCCCGTTATTCAAGAGCCCGTCGGTCCCCAGCCCCCACCTGCCCCACCCCACTGTATGTGCCCCATCCAGGCTAGGCCCTAAGGAGAGAGCCTGAACCAAGAAAGCTCACCTGTTCTAGCAGGCCCACAATGCGAGTGAGACAGGACACAGGGACATAGAATAAGAAAGACTTTCAGAAACACGCTACAAATGCTGTTAAAATGTGAAGTGACAGGAGACCTTTACTGAAGGGCAGGGTAGCTACATGTCGGCTTTGACCTGAGAATGGAGCACACCTGTCCAGCCTGGGTTTCTCTTTGTACTGGGGTGAGGATAGCCTTCAAAGCTGACTAACAGGACCCAACACGGCACTTTCTGGAGGGGGACAACAGCAGCATAGCCACGGCAGGTTTGGGGTTTGTGAGGCTAAGCCCAGGTGAGAGAGAAGGGGTCAGGCCTTTGTGTACTGCTGAGAACTTCCACTGTTTCACAGCAAAAGAAACCTCTGAAATGGCTCTTAGGACATCTGTGTGGAAGATGCATTTAAGCACACCGCCTACTTCCGTAGTCCACTGTGGTGCAGGCTTATAAACACCGTGGGTCCCGCTCCATCCAGAACACACCAAGATCCTCTTTCGTTTTTTTCTTTTTTTAAGATTTATTTATTTATTATATGTAAGTACACTGTAGCTGTCTTCAGACACTCAAGAAGAGGGTATCAGATCTCATTACAGATGGTTGTGAGCCACCATGTGGTTGCTGGGATTTGAACTCCAGACCTTTGGAAGAGCAGATGGCGCTCTTAACCGCTGAGCCATCTCGCCAGCCCCAAGATCCTCTTTCAAAGGACCAGAGGACCATGTGAAGTGTGGCAAGGACATAGTAAAGGCCAAAGTTCAAGGTGAGGCAGAAATGAAAGCAAGAAGGTAGTAGAAACGCTTAGCAGAATCTGTGATGGGGAATGACAGCCTCAGCAGGGCAAGCACCTAGTCACCAGGCCAGCATCTCCTCCTATGAAAGCAAGCAAAACAAAAGGCAAGGAAGAAAGCTAGAACTGGATTCGGAGGAACAGTGGTTCTCAACTACGGTGGAGAACACATGGAGTCATCGGAGACAATTTCGGTGCAACTGGCATCTATTGAGCCACAGAGGGCCTGGGCTCAATTCCCAGCACCCACATGGAGACTCACCATGGCAGACATACTAGCAGACAAAACCCCCAGCTACAGTTAGGTGAACACAGCTTTCCTGAAAAGCAACTGCAGCCCTGAGGTGGGGCTCAAGTGGGTCAAGGTGCTTGCTGCCAAACGGGATGACCTGGGTGAGTCCCACAGGACAGGAAGAGAGAATTCACTCCGAATGTCCTCTCTCCTACACAGCCACACTATGGTGGTCTAAGGGAAAACGGCCCCCACAGGGTCATATACCTAATGCTTAGTGACCAGGAAGTAGGACTGTTTGAAAAGATGACAAGGATTAGGAGGTGTGGCCTTATTAGAGAAAATGTGTCCCTCGGGGTGGGCTTTGAGGTTCTAAAGCTCGTGTCAGGCTCCTGTTCCAACCCAATACTTGCCAACACGATCCCATGATGATAATGGACTGACCATCTACTTATTTGACTGAGGCTGAGGGCAAAGGGGACCTGCCATGGTATATGAAGCGACATGCCATGTGTCTTGATCACTGTTCCACTGCTGTGAAGAGACACTGTGACCACTACAACTCTTATAAACAAAAGCATTTAATTGGGGGCTTAGCTTCAGTCAAATAAGTTTTTAAAAAAGCAACTTGGCAGTACCAGGCTAAGTTGAAACACCCTAGATCCTATACCGTAGTAACCTCACTTCTCTGTGTACCCAGTGCTGCTGCAGCCAGCAGCCACCAGCCAGGGTGCTGTCAGCCAAGTGCAGTGCATCCAGACACAAGCAACTTCCTAGTCATTACAGAGCCAAGGGAGGCTGGGCATGGTGAGAGACATACACCTTTCATCCCACTACACACAAGGTGGATCTTTGTGAGTTCAAGGCCAACCTGGTCTACATAACAAGTTCCAGGCCAAGCCAGAGCTCTATAGGAAGACCCCACCTGAAAACAGAGCAGGTCTATGGAGAGACAGCAAGGCTGAGGCATGGTTCTTGATAAAGACAAACAGATTTCTCAACAGCCAGTGGGGTCAGGAAAAAAGACAGAAAGACACACAGACACACCACCACCACTACACCCCAAGCAGAGGCCCCAGAGCAACAAGAGTTGGGCAGGGACAACTGTCATTTTTCTATTATGGACATATTCCTATTAGATATGTACCATCCAGTATATGTAGTAGGACTTTAAACTCCTAAATGTGGACACAAGGATACCCTGGGTAGGGAAGTGGGGACCAGCAGAGGCCTTCTGTGAAGAGATGGACCAGGCAGAACACGGAGGCTTCTCTCCTGAGCCCCCAGAGCCCCATTTTCCCTCATCCAGAATCAGACAGAAGCAGATGGGTTCTGGGATTCCAAAACCAAAACACTCCCAACAGCACCCAGGGAGGACTTACCAGAGAAGGTGTTGTCTGCAAATCGCAACAGCAAGCTGCTCTTGCCCACACCTGCAACACAGAGCACATGAGATAAGCTGGGGAGGAGGCTCCTCCTTTTAGCCCATTCTTCCTTAGAAGCCAGTAGGGCCAGAACTCTTCTCAAGGGCAGCCCGTCTCCCCGCACACCAAGAACATCTTCCACTCAATGGCTGACCTTTCCCTCTGTCTCATGTAAGACAAGCCGCCCCAAACCCTCTGGGGGAGATGACGGAGGGACTCAGGCCCAGGCCCTACTCTGAGGGCTGCCCCAGCAGCCTGGAGGAAGACACCAGACAACAGAGACAAGCAAGAGGAAGGTCAAGCAAACGAAACCTGTCCAAGTGTCCTCAGCAAACTTCATGCCACTTTAGTTTGCAAAGAAACACAAAGGCAGAAAGAGCCCCTGATTTTATCAGGGATATTTTGTAGGTGAAGAAAGTGAGGCTCACATGACCAGAACCCCTACTTGGCGACCCCACGAGTGCCTGGGCCTCTAGACTTGCCAATGCAGCTCCTCATTGTGCCTTGTAAACATGCCCGCCTGCTCACGCCCCTCCCCCCATCCAGACCACCAAACACAGTGACTCTGGTTGGCCAACCCTCCTCCTGTCCTCTGCCTCCACCACCCCAAAGTGGCTAGATCAGCCAACCTCAGAATAAAGATGATCACACACTCAAGTCTGTGTGGTGGCTCCTGATGCTCCCAGAATTCCAACTCTGTCTCCTCACATGAAGAAACCAGGGCTTACGGAATGAGCAGCTTTAAGACCTAAGATGCCGGGCTGGTGAGATGGCTCAGCGGGTAAGAGCACCCGACTGCTCTTCCGAAGGTGATAAGTTCATATCCCAGCAACCACATGGTGGCTCACAACCATCCGTAACAAGATCTAGCTCCCTCTTCTGGAGTGTCTGAAGACAGCTACAGTGTACTTACATATAATAAATAAAATAAATCTTTAAAAAAAAAAAAAAAAAAAAAAAAGACCTAAGATGCCTCCAATGGAAACTAAGTCCAGATTCAAACCCAGGCTTCTGAAGCACCGCTGGACACCTCTGCTAAGGGCCTGCCAGCTTGTTTGCTTCATCCATCCATCCATCCGTCCATCCATCTGTCCATCCTTCCTTCCTTCCTCCTTTCCCTTCTCCCCCCCCCCTTTTTTTTTTTTTTTGTAAGATTTATTTTTATTTTATTATATGTAAGTACACTGTAGCTGTCCTCAGACACTCCAGAAGAGGGAGCCAGATCTCGTTACGGATGGTTGTGAGCCACCATGTGGTTGCTGGGATTTGAACTCATCACCTTCTGAAGAGCAGTCGGGTGCTCTTACCCGCTGAGCCATCTCACCAGCCCCCTTCTCCCCCCTTTTTTTGGGGGGTGGTGGTATTGGAGATTAATTACCACCTAGCCTCAGTCAGACTTGAACTCACTGTAGTAGAGGATGACCTTGAATCCAATTCTTCTGCCTCTGCCTCCCAAATACTGGAGCTATATATAGGGATGCTGGGGATCGAACCCAGGACTCTGCATGTGAAGCAAACCTACCAACGAAGCTACTCCTAGCCCTGAATGGGCACATTTTCAGCCCCTTTATAGTAGAAATGCAAATGACTTCAGTTTCTTTGGAAAGCAATTTTGCAGTACCAAGAAAAATTTAAATACCCCAGACCTTGTGACCTAACATCCTCACTTCTGTGGAACTGCTACTCAAGAACACACACAGTATATCCCAGTAATAAAGCATGACTTAAAACAAAAGCAGCCATATATATAAGCAGAGCATGTTGTGAGTGTCAGCCCATTCTCCTCGTGCAACCTTTACAGGAGCCAGCATAAAGTGATCCCATGGCTCCCATACACCTCTCTTCTGTTCTGTCGAACAGAACAGCCTTCAGAGGTACCAAATCATACCCTAGGACACCAAAAATGCCCTGTGACTAAAATCAAAATTTAAGCGTATGTCCCTATTATGAGAGAAACCCAGAGCTTGACTCCAGTTCTCAAAGACAGCACTGTTCCACCCCAGCGCTCAAGTAGCCGAGGTTGCAAACCACTGCTGCAGACAGCTGTACAGCTGTTTCTAACCCAACCCCAGACATCCTCTCCAGGCCTCTCCAATGAAGAACTTGAGTCCAGCGGGGTTCTACCTTCCCGAGGAGGGTCTGGTGAAGATGCCCTGCCCTGCTGCCGAGCACCAGGCAAAGCACCCAGCGCACCTGTAGCTCAGCCCTCCGCTCACAATGAATGCCCTTGCTTCGCACCACTTCCTCATTGTTCCGCCATGAGGCTTCCTGCTAAACCCGAACAGCCCCGGCTTCTGGGCTGGTCCTCACGGTGTCTGCCTGTCACTGACACCCCACTGGTGCCTCTGCTTCCTCCTGGAGGTCTTCTAAGTCCAGCTTACTCAGCTAAAAGCTCTTTCTAGCCACTGAGCAGTGAATTCTCCAGGACCCAGACCTCCCTTCCCTCACCCTATGTGTTCATTCAGAGCCATAAGCTGAGCCCAGCACTTAATAGCTACCAACTAAATGCCCTTCCACAAGCTGACAGTCTCAGTGAAGCCATGCTAAACGATGCTATTACAGCAGCATCCCCAGCTGCCAGGGAAGCAGAACTCAAAACTTCAGGGGTGCCGGGCGTGGTGGTGCACACCTTTAATCCCAGCACTTGGGAGGCAGAGGCAGGTGAATTTCTGAGTTCGAGGCCAGCCTGGTCTGCAGTGTGTTCCAGGACAGCCAGGACTATACTAAAAACCAAAAGAAACAGAAAACAAAAAACCACTAAACAAACAAACAAAAACTTCAGGGGCAGGAGACAGCAGGATCCTTTTTTCCCCCCCTTAGACAGGGTTTGGCTGGCCTGGAACTCTCAATGCAGACCAAACTGGCCTCAGCAGCACAAAGCCACCTGCCTGTGCTGGTTTCAAGATGTGCAATACCACATCTGGATGCCGCCACCACCTCCATCATCACCATCATTACCACCACTACCACCATCACCATCACCATCACCACCACCACCACCATCATCATCATCACCACCCTTACCACCTCTATTATCACCACCACCACCACCATCATCATCATCATCATCACCACCATCACCATCATCAATTATCCTAATCTCATGTATCTGTGACAGGAAGGACTTGAAATCCTTGGTGCAGAAAACCCACTAGTCACAACATGGTCTGCTGCCATGGGACTTGATACCAACCTCCAACTCTGCTCTTCCTGAGAGGAACAGAAACCAAGGCATGCCACCTCCTAAATATCCCAGCTGCTATCTACCTAACAGATGCACCCAATGAAGAAGCCCAGGGCCCACCTCTGGCACAGCAGCTCTTTCTTCCCACCTAGCCTGAAGGCCTGCTATGCTACACTTGATGCCTCTTGGGAGACAGGGATGTCACTGCTGACCACCCTCCACCCCTGCACGCTATCTCGGACCTTCCCCAGCTCTGCCCACTGCTCTCTGGGGCTACAGACCTAACCAGCCTGCTGCAAACTCAGGTAAAGTGGCATCCACTTTAACTCTGCTTCACTGACTTTATTCTCCTGTACCCGCAGACCAACCATGCCCACCTCACTGCTCCCGTCTGCACATCTGTGAAGAGAAGGATTTTAACTAGTGTAGCCTCCAGGAATGAGGGTGACTGGCACCAGTGGGTACAGTTACAAACTAAAAGCCAATGTCAGGACAGCTGAGAGGGCAGGACCTCTGGTATAAGAAAAAGATGCCCGGGCCCAGGGAATACATTCTAGAAGTGTGTACCACATGGCGGATGGGGAAGGAGAACTTAGATTGAAAGCCGCTACCCTAGGATCCGGTGAGGGCCACTGCCTGCCAGCCCAACGCCGCCTGCTCTCGGGGTTAGCACACCGGGTTAGGACTCCCAGCTCTGCTGCTGAAGCTCGGGGCAGTGAAAGCTTCTGCTCTGAGCCTTGGTTTCCTTGTCTCACAAACCACAGAGATCATGGGTGAGAATCAGATAACAGAGTGTCTGTGAATCAGCTGATCCACCATCAGAAGCACACACTCAAGGGGCCAGGGCAGCCGAGCGGTGATGTCACGGTCCCCGCTCCCTGGCTCCCATCTCCCAGGTTCCTGAGTGTCAGGTCCGTGGCAGGAGAAACCCAACAGCATAGTGTCTCCTCCTTCTCCATAAGCCAGGCCTACCCGCTCACACCCTATCTGGAGCCAGACCACACAGAGACTGACCAGTGAGTGAGTCCTCTCCCACACCTGACTTCTGAGCAAAAAGAAAAAAAAAGAAAAAAAAAATCAATACGCCATGCAAGGTGTACAGTAAAAAAAGCAGGCTGAAAACATTTCCTGGGTTTCACAGAAGAGAGAAAGCCAACAAGCTACATCTTCTTGCTGAGTTAGCTTTTCGAGTTTTGGATATTAACACTGGCCACATCTTAAGGAGGGATAAAGACCTCTGACCACAGCAGGCTGACTTTAGCTCTGAAAGGAGAGAGATCACCATAATGTCAGCAAACCCTCAAGAGCCCAGAAGAGTGCCACTAGCTGGGTCCAAGTTCAAGTCTATCTACACAGCTTGCCTGGTTTTCTTTCATTCAAACCACTACAGGTCAGTCTTCCAGCTTTCCAACTCCGCTCCCAGACACAGCTATTCTTCTACCCCATCCTTTAGGCCTTAGCATTTCCCGACACCCCCCCTACACACACACAGCAACCCCCAAAGACTTCAGCCATCTTCCACCGGATCCAAACCTCCAACCATATCCCAACCCAGCTTCTCTCGTGAGACTAAAATCCACTTACTTCCATGTCCCGTCTATGACAGCGTCACCCAACAAGCTTTATATCCTGAGTGGGGGGGGGGGGGGGGACAGGACGGGACCGACCGACACAGTGCTCTATTTCCTTGACAATCCACAGGCTCTGCCACCAACTTGGCTGTCTCAAGTCACATGACCCTCTCTATCCCACACTCAGGTCTGATCTATAAACTTAGCTGCCTGCCAGCCTCCTTCCTAAGACATCACATATTCCTGGCACCTCAGCTAAGCTCCCATAAACATCCTGGGCCTGCCTCCCTGAACTCACCGTCACCCCACAGGACCTGGTCACCTGCCATACTCCAAACACCTCTAAAATGCTTCATCCTTGGCCAGAAACCAGTGACTCTCATTCACTGACCAAATGCATTTAAGCACTGGGTATCAGAAGCTGATCTATGAATCAGAGACGGCACGGTACTGAAAAGTGTGTGGTGTGGTATGTGTGTGTTTGTGCACACACAAAGCACTTAAAATATTGAATGAAGCACCTGGGTAAGAGAACAGCAAACACTGTCCACCTACTGTGTGCCAAACACTAGTCCCCTCATTAAGTGTGTGCTCACATCAGCCCTGGCAGGCAAATAAATCTACCACTCCCATTACACAGAAGAGAACTGAACCTTGCTGAGACTTAGTAACGATTCTGCAGGAATGCGCTCATGGCTGTACCTGCCGCACCTCATCCAAGCGCACGGGAACCCGAAGACGGGTCCTGGAAATACCCCCATTTCACGGAGCGCTGAGTCTTCACAGGGCGACTCATGCTGCCAACACTAACTGTGAGTTACTTAGAGGTTACTTTATGCCGGGTCAGGCGCTCGGCGCTTTTCCCTACTTTCAGCTCACCGAATGCTCCCACCGCTCAGCTTAACAAGTCCCCACTTCTCAGATGCAGGGACTGAGGCTCAAGAGAGGCGAGGCAACTCGCCCAAGGTCACAGAGTGGCAAAAGCTTGTCTCCCCGGGACTCGAACCCGGCTCTCTCCAACTCCAGAGATCGCGCGACTTGACCAAGGTCACACGTGAGGCAGGAGCGAGCGCCGGGGCCGTGCGTGCATCCCGCGCGCTCGGTGCCCCCCGACCCGCCGAGGAGCCACCCCGGAGTCCCCTCGCTGCGGCCCCCCGGGGGCCTGCGACCCGCCGAGCTCTGCGCCTCCCGCCCCGCGCGGGCCGCGCCTCCTCGCTTCGCCCGCCCTCCCGCCCCGCTCGCCCTCCCGCCCCGCTCGCCCTCCCGCCCCGAGGCCCCCGCGGGCCGCGCCCGGCACGGCCCGCACCGCCTCCGGCCCCTGCGGCCCTCACCGCTGTCGCCGATGATGAGCAGCTTGAAGAGGTGGTCGTAGTCCCGGGCCATGGCGGGCGGGGGCGGCGGGCGGGCGCGCGCGCGCGGGCGGGAGGGCGAGCGGGGCGGGCGGGGTCGGTCCTGGCCTCACGATCCGCAGCTCCCTCCCGGCTGCTCCGGCAGCGGCGGATCCACTTCCCGAACAAACAGCCGGAACTGACAGAAACACCTCCCTCCGCTCCCCCACCTCCGCCTCCTCCTCCTCCTCCTCAGCAGCCGCCGCCGGTGCCGCCGCCTCCCTCCTTCCCGCCCCGCCCCGCCACTGCGCAGGCGCGGCGGCTGGAACCACCTCTGCGCAGCCGCAGCCCGGGCCGGCCGCGCCCTCTCCGCGCACGCGCACTGCGCTACGCTCTCCGGCCGAGGTCCCAACAAGGGAGCGAGCGAGCGCGGTCGCTGCGGACCCCCCGGGAGAACCGAGCCGTTTCGCAGGGCCCGACAGAAGAGAGGCGACAACCGGCTGCGGGACTGGGGCCTGGAGGTCAGCGCTGGGGAGGAAGTCGCCCCCCCGAGCACCACGATCCGGGACGCCCGACCCCCTGGCGGAACGGGTAGCGGTTCCGGATTAGGATCCGTGGGGCGCACGCACCCTGCTCGCCGGCGCGTCTGCTCCTTCTGCCTCAGTTTCCCGGGGTCGTCGTTCCGCCGTACGCACCGCGGAGCCAGCCCCAGGTTTTTTTTCCAGTTGGAGCGGAAGCCCACCTGCCCGTCCCCGAGCGCTGTCGCTGTCATCGCCATCCTCCCTGCACGTCTGCAGGAATTGCCCCATCCCTGTGGTTTTTTACTTTTTCCAGACAAGTTCTCAAGTAGCCCAGGGTGGCTTCCTGACTCTCCCGAGTAGCCAAGGATAACCATAAACTTCTGATCCCACCTGTTCCTCCTGAGTCCGGTTTTAATGTGGTGCTGAGACTCGATCCCAGGGCTTCGCAGATGCTAGGCAGGCACTCTGCGAGCCGAGCTCCACTCCCAGCCTCTTGGCCACTGCTTCCCGCCCTCCAGTGCTTTCCAGTCAAGCACCTGTTAGGTATACTGCCCACTCTAATCTTCCCCCATAAGAAGCAGTGCTAGTGTTTAAAACAAAACAACAAAATACAGACTCTTACTGAATTCAAAGTTGACATTAGTTTTCCTTTAAAGTTTCTTGGACAGCATGAAACACTTACTAGTCTAATGGATACATGCTTTCCCATACATTTCAGAGTATCTAAGCACCCATGTGCCTCTCGTGTTCACCGGTATGCTGTCATCAATCATTTAACTGCCTCGCCACCACGTGATACCCCCCATCTGATGGTTGTACTATTCCTTAACGATTCCGCTGCTGGTAGATTTATGCAGTTCATAATTTTCTTGTTATTCAAGGTACTGCAGGCCAAGGTCCTTGAACAGCACACACAGTGTCTGATCCAGGCCTTGCTTGAACTCTTTATTTCCCTGAAGCAAGCCTGGTGATGTCAGATGAACACGAGCCTAGAATCATAAGATAGCGGCTGAGGAGAGACGCTCGCTGTGTTGTGCGTTCTTGATTGAAAACTCCTGGGACTGGCCAGGTTCCTGCTATTCCTTTGATTGGCATTTTTTTTAAGAAACAGGGAAGGGGCTGAACACTGGCTGCTCCTCCGGAGGAACCTGGTTAAATCCTCAGCCCTCCCCCACCCCCCATGGCGCCTGACCAGGGTCTGTAACTCCAGTCTCAGAACTGATGTCACCCTCCGGCCTTGGCTGACACTTCAGACATGTGGTCTGTAGACATAGACTCAGACTAACATTCAGATACATAACATAAAAACCTCAAAACATTTTAGAGGAGACAGATGGAAAGCAAGAAGTCTTAGGATTAGGGTAGACTTCAGATAAGCACTCCCCGCCTCCCTGGCCCATAAAGCATTGGGTCAGGTCACCTTCATGCCTGCTCCTAGGTTGGAAAGGTTGCAGTTTCAATGCCAGCTTTGAAATCCACCCCTGAATAGCTTCTGGATAAGTCAAGGGGCCTTAGAGTCTGTATCCTCAGAATACTGTAAATGTGAGGCTATGTGTTGTCAGTCACAGGGACCAATGTTAGTCATTCTGCAAGGGCTCGCTCATCGTGGAGCTGTTTCCTATAGGGGACTTCCCAGAGTCTCAGAGCAGCAACCTGTCAATGCAGGACTCTCTGGGAGTGAAGCAGAATCAGCTCTAGGAAGATGAGATTCCCAGTTCTGCCTCATATGGCACCTAGAACCCAGTGGGTGTTAACTCCTGCCTTTATTCTGTAACTATTTAATGGCCTCTTACCATATACTATACTATACTATGCTATGCTATGCTATGCTATGCTATGCTATACTATACTATACTATACTTCAGAGGACACAGACTGTCTCTGTTAGCAAGAGGGAAGGAGAAGAATCCATCACAAAGATTTCATGGTGACACCAGAACAGAGGCGCACTTTGAATGCCAGCTGTATTCAGAGAGCTGCTGTCACACCCTGTGAGAATCATTAATTTGGGCTTGGAGGGGGAATTCCCTGAGGCCAGGGCATGCTTCTGGAATCCCAAAATGAGTCTCCCAGCACACACTCTGAAAACACTGACTGACGTTCACCTGGGGGCAGTCAAGTGAAGAGCTCTTTCCAAAAACCACATGTGCCGTGTGTCGCGTGTGAACTGCTGTAGGCCGATCAGGACAGCCTGCAGCTAGAGACTTTGTCCCCATGTCCCAGGCTACAGCTTATCTTCCCACCTTAGAGCTAACTCGGGAGATCCCCATCAGAAGAGCAGCACTGGAAAGCTGTGTAGCAGACCTGCCGCAGGAGCACGCTGCACACGGCCGCAGAGCTTTAACCATTACGGGTAACATGTGTGGTGAGTGGGACGGGGCAGTTACAAATGAGACATACAGTGACAGACAGACAAAACTGCTTTTTCAACATCACCTGGTAGCTGGATCCATGCAACAAATTCAATCCGTTGACTCATTAATTCAATAAATACGGGTGTGCTTACTAGATGCACCCAGAAGCCAAACACCACCCACAGCTTCTTCATAGTAGGGGAGCAAGTCAGTAATCCCTCCAACTGTTAGTGGGGCTGGAGAGGTGTTTCTGTAGCGTAGGAGCGCTTGCTCTTGCAGACGACCAGGTTTGGTCCCCAACACCAACATAGCAGCTAGCTAACAATGTCTATGACTCTCGGGTTCCAGAAGAACAGACACCCTCTTTTAACTTCTATAGGAACCAGGCACGCATGTGGTGCTTAAACATACATGCAAACTGCCCCTGTACATTAAAAAAAAAATCTTTCTAAATTTAAAAAAATAAAAAACTGCCATAATTATTGGGACCTACTCCATGCCTGGCATTTAGCATCCAGAGACTTAGCGGTGAGCAAAATTTAAAAACCTACCTTCCTACCTTCGTTGCCGGGCATGGTGGCGCACACCTTTAATCCCAGCACTCGGGAAGCAGAGGCAGGCAGATTTCTGAGTTCGAGGCCAGCCTGGTCTACAGAGTGAGTTCCAGGACAGCCAGGGCTACACAGGGAAACCCTGTCTCAAAAAAAAATTTTTTTAATCTACATAAAATAAATAAATCTTTTTAAAAGGGGAGGGAGGGCTGGAGAGATGGCACAGTGGTTAGGAGCACTGACTGCTCTTCCAGAGGTCTGGAGTTCAACTCCCAGCAACCACAATGTCACTCACAACCATCTGTAATGAGATCTGACGCTCTCTTCTGGTGTCTGAAGATGGTGACAGTGTACTCACATAAAATAAATCTTTAAAAAAAAAACATATAAAATGATGATGACGATGATGATGATGAACTAGGAAGCCTGGTGATGTAGCTTGGCTGGTGGAGCGCCTGCCTAGCATGCACGCAGCCCCTGGATCGCTCTGTAGAGCCACACAGAGGCTTGGCGTCGTTTTTGCATGACCACAGCCCTCAGATTTACCCAGATACCACAGGTACCTCCCGTGCTGATCTAAACCCAGCACTGCTGACTTCGGGGTGCCACCCTTCCTCAAGCCCTCAGGGGCCCTCTCTTCTCTACCCTGCAGCCTCCCATCCCATCCCTCCTTCTGGGCCTCTGAGGAGCCCTGGTTGGTCCCCGCCTCCCTGCTCACTCCCTGCTTTTTGTTCACTGCCTAGGTTGAAGAGCAGAGGCCCACCACCAGAGCTTCCCTGTCCCTGTCCCTTATATGCTACACTTCTTTCTTCTGTCATCCCCGTGGCCCGTACTCCCAAGCACCACGAAGGTAGGTTTTTTTTTTTTTTTTTTTTTTTTTTCTGAGATAGGGTTTCTCTGTGTGCGCCACCATGCCCGGCAGATTAATTTTTTTTTTTTTTTTTTTTTTTGGTTTTTCGAGACAGGGTTTCTCTGTATAGCCCTGGCTGTCCTGGAACTCACTTTGTAGACCAGGCTGGCCTCGAACTCTGAAATCCACCTGCCTCTGCCTCCCAAGTGCTGGGATTAAAGGCATGCGCCACCATGCCCGGCTTGATTAAATATTTTTTAACACATACTTCTGTTGTGATTTCTAGAAGGCAAGCATCCACAAGTAAGATACACATAAGCGCTGGGCAGTGCTCTCTCTCTCTCTCTCTCTCTCTCTCTCTCTATATATATATATATATATATATATATATATATAGAGAGAGAGAGAGAGAGAGAGAGAGAGGAATATGTTTGGTGGAGGTGTGGTAAGGTGTGGGGGAAGAGGGTGCCTCTGCGAGCCCATACTGAGGCATCCCTTCCTCCTGAAGGACCAGCTACATGATGGTATAGTATAGAATAAAGTTTATTCGGGGCATGGGGAGGGGAGTTGAGAGGACAGTAGAGACAGAGAAAGGCAGAGAGAGGAGAGGAGTGAGAGAGAGTAGTAGAGTAGAGGTCAGCCATGAGCACATAAAGGGGGAGGGGAATGGGACAAGAGGGGGAGCAGGGGCAAGAAGGAGAGAGAGAGAGAGAGAGAGAGAGAGAGAGAGAGAGAAGGGTGGACAGCCAGGTAACTGTGGGGCAGAGCCTAGTCCACATGCTAACACCTCAGCTCAACCCTTCCTAAGGACAGAACTCTGTGCCATGGGGACTGACTGATGGCCGGCCCCTTCCTATCCTGTCCTGGCAAAGGCAGCCTGGCTTCCAGGTCTTTTTTTTTTTTTTTTTTTTTTTAAAGATTTATTTTATTTATTATATGTAAGTACACTGTAGCTGTTTTCAGACACTCCAGAAGAGGGCACCAGATCTCATTACGGATGGTTGTGAGCCACCATGTGGATGCTGGGATTTGAACTTATCACCTTCAGAAGAGCAGTTGGGTGCTCTTACCCGCTGAGCCATCTCACCAGCCCGGCTTCCAGGTCTTAAGGTAGAAGCCCTTCAAACCACAGGGTCAAAAAACTTGAAGGCACATCTATCTGCAAGAGCGTCATGCCCACCTGTGTTCCACCTTGCACAGTGACTGGCTGGCTTTGTCAGTGTTCGGCTGCTGAGGAGACAGACACATGACCAAGGCAGCTCTTAGAAGAGAAAGCATTTCAGTAGGGCTGGCTCACAACTTAGTTTAGTCTACCATGGTGGAGAGTGTGGTAGAACGAAGGCAGACATGGTTGCTGGAAGAGCTGAGAGTTCTATATCCAGATCGGCGGGAGAAAAGACACTAGGCCTGGCTTGGGTCCTTGAAACCTTAAAACTCACCCCCAGTGACACACTTTCTCCCCAGCAAGGCCACACCTCCTAATCCTTTCAAATACCACCACTCGCCACTCATTTGGTGACCAAACATTCAAATCTATGAGCCTATGGGTTCATTCTCATTTAAACAACCACGCTGGCCCTTTCCCTAAGTCTCTCACACTGTCTACCTAAGGAGTACCTCGCCTTATGCAGGGTGCACCCTTATCATCCAGTGCAGATGACAAGCCTGTGGTGGCCACGCTGTTACAGAGCTGGATCACAAGTAGGGCAGGGAAAGTTTGAATCTGACTGCAAAGCCCCTTGTGTGTCCCGTGCATGGAACATGAAACAGTAGGGCATTTTTTTCAGCGTACCTTAGAACTAGTCCTTTAGATAAGGCCCTGGCGCTAGTCCACGAAGACTGGTCCCCAGCCTGGGGTGGCTAGGCCTACCCTCATCTTCTTCCTGGGGCAGTACAGAAAGGTAAGGCTGTCGGTGAAGTGTCTGCCACCAGAGCAGAAGGGCCCCAGGCACGGCAGCTTGTGGCTATAACCCCAGGGCTGGGAAAGTGGAGACTGGAGACTCCCTGGAGCCCCGTTGCCCAGCCAGTCCCTTGGAATCAAAGAACTCCAGGCTCAGTGACAGAACCCTGTCTCAAAAAATAGCATGGATGCCGGGCGTGGTGGCGCACGCCTTTAATCCCAGCACTCGGGAGGCAGAGGCAGGCGGATTTCTGAGTTCGAGGCCAGCCTGGTCTACAAAGTGAGTTCCAGGACAGCCAGGGCTATACAGAGAAACCCTGTCTCGAAAAACCAAAAAAAAAAAAAAAAAAAAAAAAAAAAAAAAGCATGGAGCGCAATCTAGGAAGACACATGTGTCTGTACACACACACACACACACACACACACACGTCACCTGCATATAGACAAATACAAAACAAAAATAAAATCCCATTTTGTGCTCTCTCTTTCTCTCTCTTTCTCTCTCTTTTTGGCTTTGTTTTGTTTTAAATATCAGAGACAGGTGCATCTCTTTAAGTTCAAGACCCATCTAGGCTACAGAGTGAGTTCCAGGACAGCCAGAGCTACCCAGAGAAACCCTGTCTCGAAAAAACTAGATAGATAGATAGATAGATAGATAGATAGATAGATAGATAGATAGATAGATAGATAGATAAAGTAGATGTAGTCTTACTCTGTAGTTCAGTCTGACCTTGAATACACAACATTTCTCCTGCCCCAGCCTCCTGAGTTTGGGAATATAAACTACTATATTACAATTTGCTGCTCTGTTTTCGAAAGACTTGATGTAATTTAATACAGCCAGACAGAACTATACTTAGAACACCCCTGACCAGGCGTGGCAGCGGTGCACTCCTTGAATCCCACTCAGGAGGCAAAAGCAAGCAGATATCTGAGTTCAAGACCAGCCTGGTCTACAGCATGAGGTCAGGACACAGAGACCCCATCTCAAACAGCAGCAGCGACACACACTCACATGTCTCCAAATACCTACCTTGTTTCAAAATCCATCAGGAAACCATCTCCCAAACCCAAGCCTGAATTTCTGCAGAGCCTGTGTTTCCTGGGCCTGCTGTGAGCCCTGGAGAGACTTCCTTGCAAAGCAGCTGGTTCTTAGGAGTGGCTCGGCCCCATCATACCATCCCAGTCACAGCTTGACACTGGTCCCAGAGGCTCTGGTGAAGTTGAACACTCAGTTTAGACAGTTACCACTTGTCATTGATTTGGGGACCCTGACTCTCTACAGGTTTTCCTAGCTAGTGCCCAGCAAATGAGGTGAGGAATTGCTAGTCTGCCCCTGTGGAGCTAGGCAAGACCTCGGGTGGGTGGAGCTCTGGGCCTGTCATACCCAGGATCCTCCACGACAGGAAAGGGTTGGAAGCACTGCTCTGAAGCCTAGGCCACTTCAAGGGAAGAGGGCAGCACTGCCCTTTCTTAGCCTTATACTGTCGCTCGTGGCAAACAGTTACAAGGGGTTCAGAGCACTGGCTGCTCTTCCAGAGAACCCTGGTTTGCTTCTCAGCACCCACATAGCAGCTCCCAGCTGTCCACAACTCCAGTTCCAGGGGCATCAGGAATGCATGTAGTACACATGTCAGGGTAAAACACACACACACACAAATAAATAAATAAATAAATAAATAAATAAATAAAATTAATTAAAAAACAAATGGTCATGAGAGATCCTTGTTTACAGGATGCTTCAATTAAATGTTGAACGCTAGTACCTAAAGGGGTTCGGAGGAGAGTCTATTCTGAGTTATATTCCAAGTTCCTCATTTGTAGAAAGAGGAACTGGGGGCGCTGAAGCCCTGTCAGAGGCTAAGTAGCAGCCAGCCACCAGGGCAAACATCCTTTTACTCCTGTGGATCCAAACTCCACTTCTTCCAGGGCTGCTGTGCCTCTGGACCGGTCCTTTTGGCCCACCCCTCTGTGTTGTGTCCTTAGCCATTGGACTTCTGAGGGGCAGCACCGCCCTCCAGACCAGAATACAATTCAGTGTGTTCCAAGAGCCTTGTCTCCTGTCTATTCAGATCTCGTCTGCTCCTCCTCCGGGTGCTGGAACTGGAAGCTGTTTTTTCCTTCAGCTTTTGCTTCCTGGGTGTCGACCGCCCTCCGCTCGCCGGGCTGGGGCTAAGAATCTGGGGTGGATGGAACCCAAGCTGGCGGAGGGAAGAGAGGACAACCTGCTGCCTGCAAGAGGTACCCACGTAACGCAGCCAAATGCCCTGGGCAGCTGAGAGGACACTGGTGACCGTCTGTATCCCTGTTGCCATGGCCACCAAAAGCTGAGAGCATTGGCTGCTCCACTATGGAGACTGACTTGGCTGACCTCCCAAAGTCCCCTCCGGTCCTAGGAGTCTATAGTTACCCTCAGCCAGATGACACTGGGCCTGCTGGTGACACAGGAAGCTGGGAAGTAAGGATTCCATCAGACACTTCTTAGAGGTCAGCTTGCCTTACACATCCACCATACCATTGGTGAGTCTGGTCTTCTTTAGTTTTAGGTTTTCTGAGACAGGATCTGATGTAGCTAGGCTTAAACTATGTAACCAAGAAAATGGCTCCCCAGTCCCAGCTCTCCTGCCTCCTAAATGCTAGGATTACAGACCTATGTCACATCTGGCTACACTGCCCCCCAGCCTTTTTTCTTTTACAGCTCTAGCCAGTAATTTTTTTGGGGGTGGGGGTTCGAAGCAGGGTTTCTCTGTATAGCCCTGGCTGTCCTGGAACTCACTCTGTAGACCAGGCTGGCCTCGAACTCAGAAATCCGCCTGCCTCTGCCTCTCGAGTGCTGGGATTAGCACCAGTAATTTTTTCCCCCATTTTGAGACAAGAGTCCCAGGCTAGCCTAGAACTCAGACATCTGCCTCTGCCTTCTTGAATGCTAAGATTAAAGGGGTAGGCCACCAAGCCCAGCAATTGATCAGTAAATTTGATGGTTTATTTCACTGGGACCAGAGAACTTCGCATCACTATGGGGCATGTCATGAGCCTTCTAGGAATTAGGAGGAAGTCGTTGCTGAGTTACAGACCTGGTTCCCTTCTGCATATCCCTGGGTCACAGGAACACTGCTCCAGAGGGGATGGATGTCTCTAGAGACTGATCACCTTCACACAGGGATAGAGCTGGGAAGAACATCACTTAGTCCCTGGTTTCCCTGCGGAGGGAGATCTCAGGCCTGACTGCACTGAGCCGGGGAAGTCAGTGAATGAAGCTCTGGGGGCGGGGCAGAGTGGGGCGGGGCAGGAAAATAGAGCAGGCTCTTCAAGAATAGCACAAACGTCCCTTATTCTTGATGCAGAAAGCTTCATGTCTGATGGATGTTCGAGAATTATAAAAATCTGGGGCAGGGTCGTACACCCTCAATCCCAGCATTGGGGGGCAAAGGAAAGTGGATCTCTGAGTTCAAAGCTAGCCTGGCTATATAGTCAGAGACCTTGTCTCAAAAAATGACAAACTCATAGCCGGGCGTGGTGGCGCACGCCTTTAATCCCAGCACTCGGGAGGCAGAGGCAGGCGGATTACTGAGTTCGAGGCCAGCCTGGTCTACAGAGTGAGTTCCAGGACAGCCGGGGCTATACAGAGAAACCCTGTCTCGAAAAACCAAAAAAAAAAAAAAGACAAACTCCTGCTTTTTTCAACATGAAATCAAAGCCTTTATTAAACCTCCTTCGAATGGCCTGTACCCCAAGACCTGGAGCCGAGGAGGAGGAGGAGGAGGAGGAGGAGGAGGAGGAGGAGGACTGAACAGCCTCTCCTCCAGACAAGCCAGGTCCAGTCAGGCCGCCCAGAGAGCCAGGCGCAGCATCAGGCAGCAAGCACGGATGCCCCGCTCAGAGCCTGCAGATACAGGCTGCCCAAGCAGAGGAGGGCCTGAGCTTGTCCGTCCGAGCAGAGCCCAGTCGGGCTCCCCTAGCTGCCGCTCGCTGAGGGTGGTGTGCACGCTTCTCTTTCTCTTCTCCGGAGATAAGGGCAAAAGAGGGAGGAGGCAATCTTCAGTTGTGTGTGGGTTGGATTTAAGGCTTTGGCTCTGGTCGCTTAATGTACTAAAATACTTTCTGGGAATGCCATCTCCTGAGCTCCCCCTTGGAATAAACGTATTTTCAAAAATGAAAACAGTGTGAACACAGATGAGGGGTGGCGTGGCTGTGGCAGGCGGGCCCAGCCTGTCACGTCAGGATGGTGTCATCCACCTGTTCCACCGAGTCCGCCTGACAGGCCAGCTTCCTCAGCGACCTCCGGCTGCATTCATTCAGAGCCTCCAGGCTGGCCACGTCCAGGATCTTGGAGAGTGACTGTGGAGAGAGGACCAGAGGCAACAGTCAGGGCCCAGCTTCAGGACGGAGGTCAGGCTGAGCCCGAGTGCCACCAGGGCAGAATCTGGCAACATCCGGGCTTCAGATGGATTAGACACAACTCAGAAAACCTCTCCTCACACCTTCCCTAAGCTGGGGACACAGGCTGATAGGGAAGGTCACACCTTCCCTAAGCTGGGGACACAGGCTGATAGGGAAGGTCACGCTTTCCCTAAGCTAGGAGACACAGGCTGATAGGGAAGGCTGAGGGCACGGAGTGGGCTCACATAGGGCAGCACCACCCGGGTTCCTGTCCTGTACTTCATCCTCCCCGAGGATGGAGGCACCCGAGTCTCCCACCTGGAGCAGCTCCTCGCCCCGCCTCATCTTGAGCAGGTTCACGATGGCCTGGTCACTGTAGGCCCGCACGACAGTGTTCTTGTCCTTGGTGTTATCCAGAAGAGCCTTCAGGATGGGCTTGATGGTCTGCGGCTCCAGGGGAGGGCGGGGCTCCTTGTTTGCCCACCAGATCATCTTCTCAGCCACCAGCCTGATGTCACTGCATGGGTTCTGCAGACACTGGGAGAGGGGTGCAGAGGGAACCATTCAGTCCATGGTCACAAAAGCCCCAATTTCCAGAGAGGCTGCTCTCCTCCACATGGACACCAGGCCCTGCTTCCTCCTTCAAAGTAACAGTGTGACAAGGTTCCTCCCTGGACAGGTGACAAGATGTCTTCCTTCTGTTTCATATGGTGTTGCGAGCCCCTTGGCTCACAGCTCCCGGCCCACATGAGGTTTCTGCTGCCTTGTGCAGGCCACGCCCCTTTGTGCTGGGGCTTGGCTGCTGCTGCTCACACTGCCTGGGATGCATCATCCCTGCATCCTCTCAGGTGCTTTCTTCTGGTCCCTCAACCCTACGTAATCCAGGCCTGTGTCCACCAGGCTCAGGGAGCTCGCCTGCCTTCATTGTCTCCATTCCTTTTTTTTTTTCCCCAAGACAGGGTTTCTCAGTGTAGTCCTGGCTGTCCTTCAACTCAGAAATGGGCCTGCCTCTGCCTCCCGAGTGCTGGGAGTGGTCACAGCATCCAGCTAACCAGACCCTTTCTGAACTCTCAGAGTGGGACGGGCCTCATCAGGGAACTCGTTACTTGGTGATGTCCACACAGCAGCACAGGAGCTGCCTAGGAGCGGGTTACACAGCTAGAGTTCTGAGCTTGGTCCTGAGCCCCTGCGCCACAATATCTGAGAAGTGGCTGTCAGGAGGGAGACCCTGCTGTCATGTCCAACTGATTTCCTGGCTCTCCCACCTGCTCCTTTCCCTTAACTCACTCTGTAGCTCAGGAGAACCATAAACTCAGTTCTCCTGCCTCTGCCTCCCAAGAGCTGGGATTACCTACACAATAGGCACACTGGCAAGCGCCTGGCCAGCTATCTGAGCAAGACTGGAGAGATTATCAGAGTTCAACTCAATCCCCAGGCATGGAGGTGTGCCCCTTCAATCCCAGCGCCAGGAGGCAGAGGCAGGCCTCCTTGCGTCCGTAGACTGGGCCAGCTAAGCGACGCTGGCCTGGGAAGCAGTGAAGTGCTCAGCTGGTAGAAGCAACTGCTGCTGAGCTTGCCGGTCTGACTGGACCCTCAGGACACGCAGCAGGAGAGAACAACTTATGAGTGGCCCCTGAGCCCTGATCTCCTACTCGCTTATTGCTACAAAACCAAACAAGTGTTTAAACCCATGAGTTCTGGTCCTGGGACCCTGTCACAAGCAGTCTCCACGCCGCTCCACCTCCCCACCAGCCTCTCCCCCGCACTCACCTTGATGAGAAGGCTGGAGAGCCTGGGGGGCAGCTGCCCGCCTCCTGTCTCGATATGATACTTCATGAGGAAGCCCATGCCCCGAATTCCACTCATGGCGATGGGGATCTGTGGAGAATAGCCAGAGTTCCCAGGACAGAGCCACATCACTCCCGCCATGGAGCAGCAGAACCAGGAGGTGCAGGCCCCCACTGCCCACCCTATTCCCCCGTGGCCACACCCACAGTGCTCAAGAGACACGTGCCACGCCTCTAACCCAAGCCTCCATCTAGATGGATAAAGTGGAGAGTGAAGGAATCAGCAGGACCCAGAACTGAGCACCAGGCTAGACACGCCCCTCCATGAATGGGGAGGGGGAACCCAAACCTTACCCTGTCTGCCACAGCGTTGCTGAGGATCATGTCCTGAACCTCATTGCTGTATCTGCCTGCGCACAGTCTGCTGGGAGCCACGTTCACAGCCACAGACAGTGCCAAGCTCCGGCCGTGCCGAACCATCCAATCAATGCCAGATACGTCAGCTGAGCAGAGGCACACAGTTGGGTGAACTCGCACCCAGCACACTCACCCCACTCCCCCAGCAGGGGTGCACGCCCCACCGAGCCCAGGGTGCAGCTCTGTTCTAAGACCAGCAACAGCAAGGGCTATGGAGCACTGGAGAGCCAGTCCGTGGTAGCAGCTGGGTGCTAAAGGCAAGGGTAGTCCAGGGGCTCCGAGACCGTTTAGGGAGGAGGGGGACACATGTCCAGGCTTCTCCCCAGGCCATGTAGTGACCTACCTAGCAGGCACTGCTGAAGGACAGTGTTGAGCTCCTCGTCAGTCAGAAAGGCACACAGTTCCCCAAGGCACCCAGCTGTGGAGATCCGAGTGTTGTCCTGACAGGGCAGAGGGGAGTGACAGGGAGTGTGGCCAACACTACCGCAACCTGGGAACTCCAGGTGCCCAAATTCCCAGCACCTGACCAGGACCTCAAATTCACTACAACTGCTATGTGCTGGGGAGTTAAAACCGACACACTGCACTGTATGCGGATGGCAGCCACCATCACAGTCACAGCAGCAGCAGCAGCAGCAGCAGCAGCAGCAGTACCACAAGCACGGTACACAGCACCTTGCTGCTCCAGACTGGACGGACGCTGTCCATTTAGCATCTCCTTCACCACCCACAGTGCATCGGACACAAGAGCACAGACAGACAGAGCCCTGCACACACAGGAGAGCCACATTCCCACGTTGCCTACAAGACAGCCACAGTGATGGTACTCAACTCTTCCTGCCTACAAGCCATATGTCTAGTGACTTGCTGCTCTCTCTGCTCTGTCAGTGCCTTTAGACAGTCAAGCTGAAGCCCCTGGTGTGGAGAGGAGTGCCGTCCTGCCGCTCACACACTTGTTATGGAGGGAAGGGCAGTGCCAGGGATGGCAGCCGTAACCTTATACATGGTAGGCAAGTGCCCTTTCACCGAGCTGCATCCACAGTGCCCTAGGGTGAGGGCCTTCTGTCAACACCAAGGCAGGAGGCATAGAGACCCCTTGCTTGCCCCATGGCCAGCTTAGAGAAGGAGTCCTAAGGACAAAAGGAATCCTTTTGTTTTGAGTTCTTCTTTGACCTCATCCCTCCAAACCACATGGGCTGGCTAGTTTTAGTCAACTTGACACACACTAAAGTCTGAGAGGACAGAACAGTAAGGAGAAAAATGCCTTGGTAAAACCCAGCTGTAGGGCACCTTCTGAATTAGTGACCAACCGGGATGGGTCCGGCCCATTGTGGGTGGTGCCATCCCTGGGCTGGTGGTCCTGGGTTCTCTAAGAAAGCAGGCTGAGCAAGCCATGGGGAGCAAGCCAGTAAGCAGCATCCCTCCATGGTCTCTGCATCAGCTCCTGCCTCCAGGTTCCTGCCCTGCGTGAGTTCCTGTCCTGACTTCCTTCCATGATAGACTATGATGTGTAAGTCAAATAAACCCTTTCCTCCCTAGCTTGCTTTGGCCATGGTCTTCATCACAGCCATAGAAACCCTGACCAACCTACCAAACAAGGACAGACAAGAGGACTAGGAAGCTAAAGTCAGGCTGACTCTTGACTGCCATCTTCAAGCTGAGAATGGCTGTCCACACGTGGGACTTTCGGCACCAAGCACACGGAGAACTAGCGTGGACACCCTCTCTTGTACACCACATCCTCTGCTGTGGAAAATGCAAGTTAGCCTAATACACACCTCTGCTGTACCCTGTGCATGGTCCTGTAAAAGCTCTAGACAGAGACTGTGACCACGACAACTAGACATACTGGCAATCAAGAGGGAAGCGGGACTGTAGCTGGAGACTTAGGGGCTTCAGGCCACTAAGGACCTGAAGCAGGTCTAGAGGGCCATGGGTGCAGCAATCCAGCACCCGCCATGGAGTGCGGGAGTTTGATGCCACATGATGGCTTAGCTCAGACCTGCAGCACTAGCATCAGGAAGACTAAGTCAAGAAGATCACAGCTGGAGACAGCCTGGGCTACCCAGCTGAGACAGCCTGGGCTACCCAGAAAACCTGTAGCAAAAACCCCAAAGCTTGCCCAGTGGGCAAAATGCTTGCCAAGCAGCTTAAAGACCTGAGCTCAGATCCCCCCAACCCCCGACTCCCTCGTCAAAAGCCAGGTATCCGCAAGGGGCTCACTGGCCCGTCAGTCAAGCCTAAAAGGGGGAACTCTAAGCTCAGCGAGAGACTGAGAGACTCTGCCTCAAAAGAAAGTAAGGTAGGGATGCAATTAAGGAGATTTCTGAGCCAGATTGTGGTGCACACCTTAATCCCAGCTCTGTGGAGGCAGAGGCAGGAGGATCTCTGTGAGTTCAAATCTGGTCTACAAGGCAAGTTCTAAGAGAGCCAGGGCCACATTGAGAAACCCTGTCTTGCGCCCCTTTCCCCCTCCACATGAACCTCCCGAGGTGAACACTCCTTCACCCCACCCCCACCCCACACACGCACAAGGCTGCCACACCAGAGGGCTGTCTGTGAAAGAAAACAGAGACATCATCCCGAAGCCTTACTGCCCCCGAGTCCTGCCACAGAGTAAGGAGAGCAATGGGGGTGGAGCAAATGTTTCCCCAGTTGGGAGGACCTATGGGACCAGGGACAACCAGGAGGCCCAGGCCTCTGCAACCTGGTGGAAGGGCAGCCACGGGCAGCCTCGCCCTCTACAGCAGCTGCTACAGAAGAAAAGGGCTCTGCACGGCTCCATCAGGAGACAGACAGGACAAGTGACTGACGCTGAAGCAACTGGAGAAGGCCTGGTGACCCAGCTGCTTCATTCCCTGGGGCCGGAGCTCAGTGGGAACGTGGGCTCAGCGCCCTTAAGACATTGCTCCGTTTGAGACCCCAGCACAGTCAAGAGGACAAAACCTAGACCCCAGAAATCAGCATCAGTAACACTTGCCGACTCCCTCACAGCCAGAGTGTCTAAGGGCAGGGCTGCCCCCACCCAGCCGACAGGTGATCCAATCACCCACACACCGTGGGGAAAACCACCCTAGACAGAAAGCAGCAGTCTGCAGTACAGCACTGGCCGACAGACAGCCGTACCTCGTCATGGCCCAGCATGCTCAGCAGGAGCGAGACCAGGTTTTTCCGG
Organism: Mus minutoides; assembly: GCA_902729485.2. NCBI lineage: Eukaryota > Metazoa > Chordata > Mammalia > Rodentia > Muridae > Mus > Mus minutoides. The sequence goes on from LR749484.1 coordinate 5,599,521, forward strand.
ATGGCAGCATCCACTTTGGAGCCTGCACCCTGAATCACAAACCTCAGGGCCTGCAACATGGTGTCCCTATGGAAGAAATGCACCACCTTAGCCCCAGGCTCCTTGCCTCAGCTCAGGCGTGGTCTGCGGATATTGCCCCCCCCCCCCATCGTACCGTATGCCCGGGTCCTCCACCACGCGTATGCCGTTGAGCAGCTCTGTAAAGAGGGGGTCCACCTTGATGTGGATGGAAATGAGCTTCCCCAGCGCGTCGGCCGCCTTCAGCCGGACGCCCCGGTTGGAATCCTGCAGGGCTTTGGTGAAGGTGGTCTGAAGCTGGGGCAGGAAGGGCTTCAGGGCAATCCCAACCTGTGGGAGACAGACATCAAGGTCACTGTATACTGACTCAAACCACCATGAGCAGGCCAAGCTCACACATCAGGAACAGAGCTCCAGAGGCCCAGGCACACACGGAAAACCTGTTTGCCTCTCAACCTTCCTAACGCTGCGACCCTCCAAAAGTTCCTCACGTCACAGTGACTCCAACCATCCAATGTTTTTGTTCCTACTTCATAACTGTAATTTTGCTACTGTTACAAACAGTCACGTAAGTATCTAATATGCAATCCCTGTGATCCCCTTCCCCCCGCACAGTCTCAGTCCCCAGGCTGAGAACCGCTAATTTTTAGAATCTTTTGCCACAGTGTGAGTAGGAGGGAGTGGCTGTAGTGGCAGGTGCCATAAGAGGGAGCCCTGTCACAGCCCTGGCTACACCAGGCTGCAGCTCATCCGCAAGGACAAGGAACCCACAGCAGATCTCCAGAGGTAGGAGTTGCATGGTGAGGGAGCAGGCTCAAAGGCTGCAAGGCTCTAAGGTCTGGTCACAGAGCTATGGCAGGACTTGGCACTGCGCCAGCTCTGAGTCTGTGGTCCAATCCCCTCTCTCTGCCCCCACAGCATATGGCATGTTGGTCTCCTGCAAACAGATTTGTTCTCCAGGATCCAAATGGAATCCTAAAGTTCCTAACTCACTCGCCTTGCCCAGCAAGAGGCTGAGTGTCTCCAGCAGAGCCGCCTTCACAGTCCAGTTGAACCGGTCCCCAAGGATGCGAATCAGAGGGCCAGTGATGCTGACCACAGAGGGCCTCAGGGCATCAGCTGAGGTCAGGCGGATCACCAAGCCCAAGCCCTTGGCTGCTTCTTCCTTCTGCTCAGGACTGCCAGTGAGGACTCCTTCCCGCAGCACCGGAAGGATGGAGGTTACTCCCTGAGAGGCAGAGTGGAGAGTCTCGTCTCAAACACCCCAGGCCCGCACACTTCCCAGCAGCCATCCCCTCTCCAACTCATGATGAGGCTGGGCCAGAGTCACTGCCAAGAGGGTGTGACCTGACTGGAGGGCAAAGGGCCCAACAAGCCAATAACAGGAGACCTGAGCCCACTTACTGGCTCTGGCTGAGACTGCGTCATAGCTTAAACCCAGTGAGCCCGGTCCACAGAGGGCCGCCACAGAGCAGCACACTGTGAAGGGGCCCCAGCTGCAGCACACGAGCAGGCCAGATGCACTGGCAGCTGCTGCACGCCTGGTGCTAACGCCCCGCCCCGCACCCTGGGCCCCAGGCTCTGCTCACCCTCTTTGGAAGGCAGAAGCCTGGCACGTGCTCCCCTTTGCAATCGTTGCCTATGTAGCGGATTTCCTTGTGGAGTTCTTCGATCAGGGCCAGCTGGTTACCAGCATCCAGCTTCTGTGAGGGTTGGGGAAAGCACCAGTAAGGCCTAGCCCTTCCTCCCTGACATGGGCAGGAAAGGCCGGCCACAAGTCATCAGTACTGAGGCCGAGTAACGGCAGTAGTAGCTTCCTTCTGAGCCACGTTTAAAACAAATACCTGCAATCTTAGGCCCCCACGGTGGCCCAAACCTGCCGTCCCACCACCAGATGCCTGGACCGAGGAGAGCAGACCAGGCAACCGCGGGGCAGCTCTGGTCGGTAGCCCTCACCTTGGTGATAGCGTTGAGAGCATCCCAGCTCTCCTCCAGAACCACAGGGCTGGAGTCATTGAAGAGGCGGATCAAGCCCGAGACCAAGCTGCGAAGGTGGCTGCTGTAGTCAGCCTTGGAGCGGGAGCAATACATGTTCAGGATGATGGCCGCCGCCTGCCTCATGCCCACCTCAGGGCTGCGCGTGGCTTCCAACAGATCCTCGATGATGATCCGGTGCCCAGTGTCATCCTCCACTGAGAGGATCACAGCCTGACAGTTGGCCATCTCCTGTGAACCACAGGGACATGTATGCACTGAATCTCCAAGTCAGCAAGGGCGGCTGTAAGAGCCAGCAAAAGGCTAGAGGAGCAAGCGCAGTGCCTGTACCAGCTGCTCATCTGCAGTCCCAAGCTTCTCCTTCAGTGCTAGCATGACGGCTGGGAGGATCACGCCAAGGTGACGGGTCAGAGCATCGCCAGCCACAGAGGACAGGAAAGCCAGCACCCGGGTATTGACAGGTGGTGTTGTCAGCTGGGGGAATAAAGACAGTGTCAGCCTGATGATAACCTCAGTGCCAGGCCCAGACTGAGGTCTAGGAGAAATGACCAAGAGCCCACCCCACTGTGTCTAAGGGAGCCCACTCCCCACTCTGTCTAAGAGAGCCCACCCCACTGCTGATCCAAAGAAGCCCTCTCCCTGGCTCTGACCCAAGGGCCTGCTCCAACATATCTTGAAAGCCAAGGGAGCACTGAACTCCCTGCATTCGTCTTGCCAGACCCAACAATGTACATGCACAGGAGGCCCTGGAATGGGGTGTGTGTGCTGTGTGTGAATGGGGCGTGTGCTGTGTGTGGAGATGTACCTTGGGCACCAGATAGGGCAGCACCACACGGCTCTTAACGGCCATAACCTGCTTCAGACCGTCCAGGGCAAATTCCGACACCTCCTCGTCGTCCTGCAGAGGAACACAGGGAGGACTGATGACGGTTCCTACTGCATCCCTGTTGTGGATGCCTCCCCCTTCTCCCCTCCTTGTCTCCCACATTTACTTACTGTTCAAGGACAAAGCTACATCAGATCTTGAGGCACCCACTCCCCTGTAGAGCCCAAACTCCTGCTGCCTTGCAATCTCCCCCACCCCCCATGCTTCACTGTCACAGACAATAAAGGCCACACTGGTAGGTGTGTGGGACACCCACTCACCAACTGCTTCAGTAGGAACGGGAGAATGTCCTCCAAAGCCTGGTGGCCAATGGTGGAGTGCAGTTGCTCAAAGGTCTTGGCTGCAGCCTCCCGGACCTCCTCCAGGGGATCACACAGCGCCTTCCTTGCCGTGGGCACAAGGGACTCGGAGAAGAAGAGCACCTGAACACAGCAAGCAGAGCAGGACCCATGGGTGCAGAGGCCAGCACAGCACGGGGATGCTGCGAGGGCTCCCTGCGCTAGATAGATGGATGATTCTGTTCACTCTGACCATGAAAAACGAAGTGCAAAGGCAGAGGACACCTATGCACCCCAGGAGCCCCTCACCTGGACTTAGTAAGTACAAACTCACCAACCACCAAGTCCCTGACTCCACAGAGCACATCAGGAGCCCCAGGACCTGCCCTCTAGATCCCAGACTCTTTTGCTCCATTCTCTTCGAAAGACAAGTTCCTCGGTCTGAACTCTAAGCCAAACACTTCCTCCGCTAAAAGATCTTTAGTTTCCAACAGGCTGGGTGTGCCTGGGAGACACACGCCTCCTGCCTCTGCCACCCTCTCCCAGAGGCTGCACACCCCTCAAATCTAACACACTAAGGGACACAATGGTTTTCTAAGGCCTCTTGCCTGAGATTTTAGCAGAGAAGGAGACACAGTGTCTGCACACAGAGGGTAGCATACTGCTGGTAAGTGAACCTCCCGAGTGAGGCTGAGCCCTCCCTCCCCTGAGCGAGCCATCAGCCCCCACGGCTGACGGGCCCTGGGAGGGACTCACAGCATCCCGGCTGGTGGACTTCATGATCTCACTGAGCCCAATGCACACGCCCTGTCTCTCGTCGCTCTTCTGCGACCTTAGTCCTTCTTCCAGGATGGGGATGATCTCAGGGAGGATCTTCTCCCCAAGCTTCCGGACAAGGTCGCCCAGTGTCCTCGCTGCAATCTGTCAGCAGAGAGGGAGGGAGACGGCAGCTTGACTGGTGTCTGCACACTCAGGCAGCCCAGACAGCAAATCCACAATGAGGCTTTGAAGCTCCCAGGCCTCACCTGAGCCACCACCTTCTCGGGTGACTCTGAAATCACAGCGAAAAGCAAGCTACCACTGCCACTGTGCACAGTGTGTGTGTGTGGGGGCGGCGGGGGGGCGGGGGGGGGGCTAGAGCAGGAGGGCTGACTGCCATGAGTTCAAGGCCAGCCTGAGACAGGTCCTGTCTAAACCAAACCAAACCAAAGCGAACAAAACAAAACGGGCTGGACGGTGGCTCAGTGCTAAGGCTCTGATGCACTTCTCTTGTTTGGTGCCCAGCTCCAGGGGACCCAACATGCTCCCCTGGCTCTGTGGGCACCTTCACTCACGTGCACGTACTCACACACACACAGTATCACTTACACAGGATTTAAAAACAAAACAAAGAAACAAACCACAGCCCTATCTTTAAGGCAGTGTGGTAGAGACCAGGCACGGTGGCCCACGCTGTGATCCAGCACTGGGGACCACGCTGAGGGAGGACCACGAGTTAGAGGTTAGCCTACACATTCCTTGTTCCCAAAGTAAGTTCTAAATACTTACATAAACAAGAAAGACTAGGTCAGCCTCACCAGCATCCACAGCGCACGGCAATGTCAGCCTCACGCACGAACATGAAGCTCATCAGAGCCAGCCCCTGCTCACTGACACTTACCCAGTGCTTTCCCTCAAAAGAACTCATTTGTAACAAATGACTTAAGGAGAACGATTAATTTTGTCTCTGAACCTTTATACCAATTCTTCTTTAAAGCTAAATACACAATATGCTTACCAAGGCCAGGGACCAGAAGTGGACTGAAGGGGACAGGCCGAGGTGAACTATCAGTTTGGCCTGGGCACGTCCTCTGTACCACTGACCCTGCGTCTCTCCACCCAGCACGCCAGCTCATCTCACGCAGTGCGGCTCCTCCCCATGGATCCCTCCGGCTACGGTGGCCTGGCCCTGGCTTTCCCTAAGCCATGTCCTGCTCCTCACAGGGCGTGCACCTAAGGCAGATCCAGCTGGAAGAGCTGTTTGTGCCTTCCCACCACCCCGGCTGGTCCAGGCTCACTAACTGTGCATCTTCAAACACACTTGACGGAAGCACTTGCACTCTCGATGGGCCATGGGCCTTACTGCAGGTGTAAGTGTGAGCTGCACTTGCCACGAGCACATCTGACACGTGCCTGTGACTATCACGTCAGATATGCATCTCATTAACAATAAGGACAGAGGTTCCGTTCCTTTGCCACTGTGTCCAGGAGAGGTGGCACACAGTGAGACTTTGCTGACTGACTGAATAACTGTTGACTGTCCCCGTTACATAGGGGATGCCCGTGTCCCCTCTAGCTCGGCAGACCTAGTTCCCCAAGCTCTTGGAGGACAGACGACCTTAAGGCTGGGATCCTGGCAGGCCCAGCAAACTCACCGTTCTCTTATCTGCACACGTGCTAGCCAGGAAACCCAGCAGAAGGCCAAAGAGAGTGGGCAGGATCTCTCGCAGGGTGCGGGGGGTGTTAGAGACGACAATCTTCCACACATGCAACGATGCCTGCCTCACCACCAGCTGGGTGTCTGAGCGGCCCATATAGAGCCCCGCCAGGACCCGGTTCCGCCGGTCAACCCCCAGGGCGGTGATGATTGCCTGGAACCCACACAGGGGGACAGAGAACACAGGGTGAGGTCTCCAGAGCTCACCGTCAGGGCTTGTGCTCCACAGCCCGGGCGGGAAGCCATCGCCAGGCCCTCACCTTGTTAGACTGAGCAGTTCCGAAGTTATCATCCTCAGACGCTGTTTCTGTGGTCATCTTCCCAGTGACTCCAGAGATGTGGAACAGGAGGTCCCCAAGGAGTTGAACAGAGCTGAACCTGAGGCCAAGGGCAGAGTCACACAGCCTCAGAACAGTGACAGAGTATGGTCCAGTGCTCCACAGAAGGAAGGGAGACTGTAGGAAAGTGTACCCCAAACACCAATGGTGGCTATTGTGAGACAAGCTTTGTGTGGTCACAGAGCCTTGTGCATCTTCCTCCTCCTCCTCCTTTTTTTTGTGAAAGAAAAGGTTTCTCTGTGTGCCCCTGGCTGTCCTAGAACCCACTCTGTAGACCAGGCTGGCCTCAAACTCACAGAGATGCACCCACCTCTACTTCCTGAGTGCTGGGATTAAAGGTCTGCATATGTATGTCCGGTGCCTCATGCATTTTCTACTAGTGACTGTGTTAGCTCAGATGTGAGAAAAGGGCTGGGTATACTTGTCCAACATGCACAACAGCTTGAGTTCAACCCCCTGTACACCACACACCACACACCACACACACACACACACACACACACACACACACACACACACACACACACACATGCAGGGGAGGGAACCACGTCTGCTATAGGAAAAAAGAATGATAAAACGGCCAAGAGGCGACCGTGTGGAGAGAGCTGACGGTCCTCAGCAACAGGAATTCCTCAGCTTGCGTTGGCAGGAGTCTGAGGGGGCACGGGTCCTCTGGGTCCCACCTCTCACCGTATTCTCCAGAGGTCATCAAAGAGGCCCTGCTCCAGCTGTGGCAGCAGCAGGGCAATAGCTGTCTCAGCGTACATCGAGATGACCCGCTGGCCAGCACGCAGGGCAGTGTCACGAACAAACTCGTTCTCATCAGCCAGAGCCTAGACATGCAGAAGGCAGGGCGGTCAGCCCAGCAGCTGGCCCCAAGCTTGCTCCTCCCTCCCCCTCCGTCCTCAGCACCGTCACTGGTACCTACCTTGAGGATACAAGGGATGATGGGCCCCACATAAGGGGTAAACTTGTCCCCAAAGGTGATGGGCAGGTAGTTGAACATCATGATGTAGCCGTCGCGGACATGAGGGGCGATGTCCACTTTGCTGGCTGTGGCCACAATTTCTGGCATCAGTTTCTCCAACTTCTCCACTCCTAAGCCAGCCATTACCTCAGCCAACCCTGAAGGGCAAGGATGGAATCAGCCACATGACCCGGAAGCTCTTCGGGGGCTCCCTGTCCAGCCTCCGGGCTTATTCTGGTCTCACCTTGGGCAGCGCCTGAGCGATCCACAGAGCTCTGCTCGTACGTCAGCGTCTCCATTAGCCACGGCAGCAAGTCCTCAAAGCACGACTCCCCCATGCCCTTCACCATGGCCCCAAGAGCCTTTGCAGACACGGTGCGCACCTGTCATATACACAAGGACAGACAGGGAGAGGACACACAGCTCAGTGAGGAGCACAGAGAAGCAGGGAGGAGCCCCTGGCCTTCTCCCCTTTGCCTGAGAGATAGACACGTGACTTGGGGGCACTTTCCAGGAAGGTGTTTTCCAGACACTGGGCTACTCCACACTCACCTCAGGGACAGGGTCCAAGAGTGAAGCTTTCAGGCCAGGTGTCACACTGGGCAGGTAAGGAGCCAAGTCCTGTAACAACACAAGGCGTTGACTCAGGCAGAGACCCGATCCCTGTCTTCTCCGGGCCCTGCTCTGCTGGGGACCCTGACACTCTCACAACGTAGAGAGACAGGAAGGGCCTCACAGCAAACAGAACATCCAGGTAAGTGGGCAGGACACCTCTTCTGCGTGTTCCCTTGAAGGCTTGGCAAAACTGCTCAGGGAATCACACGAGCCCGCTCAGTCTAGCAGAGCCCTCCATTTTTCTTGGGACCGCCGTCTGTCCAGGCCCCGGATCTTTACGGAGCTACTTCTGGTACTCTGCTGTCAAAATTTCACTGCCATCTTTTCTTTCTTTACCTTAAATTTTTGGTTTTTCTTTCTTTTTCTTTTTCTTTTTTTTGGTTTTTCGAGACAGGGTTTCTCTGTATAGCCCTGGCTGTCCTGGAACTCACTCTGTAGACCAGGCTGGCCTTGAACTCAGAAATTCGCCTGCCTCTCTGCCTCTCCACTGCTAGGGTTAAAGGCGTGTGCCACCACACCTAGCTTCGTAAAAATGTTTATGGCTCCTGACCCAGCATTCAGATTTAAGGAATAATCTTTAAAACAGAAATGCCTCACGGGACCAGCAAGGTGGCTCGGCAGGTAAGGACACCTGCTGCCAAGCCTGATGACCTGGATTTGATCCCCAGGACACACATGGTAGAAGAGAAGCTACTCCTTCACATTGTTCTTTGGCCTCCATATGCATACAGATGTGTGCCCACATGCTGTATTAAAATTAATTTAAAAAATAAAACTCAAACTGTAAGGCACAGTGGCGCACACCTTTAATCCCATCACCTGGGAGGCAGAGGCAGGCGGATTTCTGAGTTCAAGGCCAGCCTGGTCTGCAGAGTGAGTTCCAGGACAGCCAGAGCTACACAGAAAAACCCTGTCTCATCTCGAAAAACAAAACAAAACAAAAAAAACAAAAACAACCCCCCCCAAAGAAAGAATGTTCACGGTATAATTGTTCTCTCTCTCTCTCTCTCTCTCTCTCTCTCTGTCTGTCTCCCTTGAGACAGGGTCCTGCTATGTAGCCCTGGCTGGCCTAGAACTTGCCATGTAGACCAGGCTAGTCTTGAGCTTGTGGCAACCCTATGCCTCTGTCTCCTGAGTGCTAACTGGAAAAGCACACATATGTCATCACACCTGGTACGTGATGTGAGAACATTAATCGTTAGCTGCTCCTATTTGGAGGAGACCTGGGGCATTCTGTTGTTACTTTTTCTGACACAGTCTTCCAGGAAATGCATACCAGTCTCAACAACCACAACCACAACCACAACCACAACAGAACAAAATGGCTGGGCAGTGGTGGCACATGCCTTTGATCCCAGCACTCGGGAGGCAGAGGCAGGCAGACCTCTGAATTCAAGGCCAGGCTGGTCTACAGAGTGAGTTCCAGGATAGCCAGGCAATCTAGAGAAACCCAGTGTTGAAAAGTAACAACAGTATTTTATGTGTATTAATGCCCCTGCCATGGACGTCTGCGTACAATAGAAGAAAGCACCAAGCTCCCTGGAACTGAGGTTAGATGTCTGTGACCTACCCTATGGGTGCGGGAAATCGAACCTGGGTCAGGGCTCGTAAGCACCAACAGCAGTTCTCAGCCTTCCTAGTGCTGCTCTAACTGTTCCTCATGCCATGGTGACCCCACCATTAAATCAATTTCACTGCTACTTCATAACTGTAATTTTACTATTACAAACCACAATGTAAACCCCTGAGATGCAGGACACCTGACATGCGACCCATGTGAAAGGGTCATCCACTACCCCCCCCACCGTCTTGACCTACACGTTAAAAACCACTGTGCTGGGGCTGAAGAGATGATGGCTCAGCGGTCAAGAGCACTGACTGTTCTTCCAAAGGTCCTGAGTTCAATTCCCAGCAACCACATGGTGGCTCACAACCATCTGTAACAAGATCTGGCGCCCTCTTCTGGGGTGTCTGAAAACAGCTACAGTATACTTAGATATAATAAATAAATAAATAAATAAATCTTAATGCCATTTCTAATACTCCTGCCTCAGCTTCCTGAGTGCAGATATTACAGGCACAAATCACATACACAGTTTCAAGGGTTTTTTATTTCCCCTTTTCCTTTTTAATCTTTTTTCCTCTTGCTTTCTCCCTTTCTTTTTCTTTTTTTTTAAAAATTAACTCTGCATCCAGATCTCTTTTTTAAAAATGTATTTATCTGTGTATTTTTATAAATGTAGGAGTGCTCTGACTGCATGTACACCTGCATGCCAGAGGAGGGCGTCGGATCACACTACGGGTGGTTGTGAGCCACCATGTAGTCTCTGGGAATTGAACTCAGGACCTCTGGAGGAGGAGCCAGTGTTCTTAACCACTGAGCCAACTCACCAGGCCAAGTTGAAAGTTTTTTAATTTCTTAAATTGTCTGAAATAAAAATAACGGTATTTTGTCTTCTCTCGGCTTTCACAGCAGAGCTGTGGTGGATAGTGACATCACCCACACATACTCCTGACAGAAGCACACGCTCCGAGGCAGAGACACTCCTGTGAGAGGAAACTGCAGCTGCTGGGTGCACACTCCTGAGGTCGCAGGGGAACAGGCCGTGGAGACAGAACTCCACCAAGGACTCAGTTAGTCCTTGAACCCTGCACTCTGGGAGATGCCCAGATTGTCAGCTCTCACCCTAAATGTCCCAGGATTCCCTGCAAACCCAAGCGGAGACAATGCCCTTATCTATCCCCATCTTCTGCAGGCAAGGCGGGCAACTACCTTCTGGTCTGTCAGGGAGTACATGTTGCCGATAATCTGTGCTGCCATCTTGCGTGTGTCTGTGGAGCGGTCCTGGAAGGCTCTCTGGACGATGGGCATGATGAGCGCCAGGGACGGGGCGTCAATGAAGTGAACAAACTTGGTGTCCAGCAGGGTCTGCAGGCACTTCTGGGTCTTCCGTGATGGGTCCGTCAGGGCATCCAGCAGGACTGGGGCAATGGCTGCATGTCACAGAGAGACAGACGCTGCTTTGTACAAGTCCAGCAAGTGGCAGGGCCACGGGAGCTGCCTCGGCTGGGAAGCCAGTCTGCCCGGGAGAGCAATCCCTGTGCCACAAGCAGCAAAGGTGGCAGCTAGCACCCTCTGCGCTGCGCTGAGAACGGGCTAGTTTCAATAGGATGAGCTACAGCCAGTGCCAAGTTCCCTGGGCATTAGGGATTTTGTCTACAATCAGTAACCACGTGGGGATTTTATGGAAAACAAAAAAGTTTTAAGACACAGAAGACCCAAGACCCAGTGATTAAAAATAAAGTACTCAGAACTTAGAGCAGCCAAGAGCAGATGAAGTGACTTCTACAGCCAGCCTGGCAGGAGGACTCCAACAAGTCCTCACGAGCTCAGGCAGTTTAGCCTCTCTACACACACAGCAGTCAACAATAACAACCTAATAACCCACTTATAAAACAAGCAACGGTAGGAATAGACGGTTCTACAGAAGATACAGAGACAGCAGACAGCAGGAGCATGTTCAAGTCACTGCATCTTTGCCTTTAGAGAAAGGCAAACCAAAACTACACAGACAGGAGGCAGAGGCAGCCAGAGCTCTTTGTGTTCAAGGCCAGCCTGGGCTACACAGTGAGTTTTACGCCAACTGAGGGTACAGAGCAAGAACTTCTCTCAGAAAACAAACACACACACACACACACCACAAAGAGATGCCATTCAAACCCCCAAGAACAACTATAACAGATTGACTTAACAATAATAAAGAAAAACAAGCCATCGTCTTGAAATCTAGGGTAGCTGCAAGGGGCTGCAGTAGGGAAAGTGAAATAATTCTATTTCAGTTAAAGACCACTTTGAAAAGACAACAGTGCTGGCAGCTGAGCCCTCATAGTCTGCTGCAAGGGGTAGCCGGCAGCATGACAGTAACCAGCCTGGCCATTCTCAAAGCTTAGCAGGTAGAGCCAAGTGTAACTGCCTGAGGCTAAGCCCCGGACCAGAGAGGTAAAGGAAGGGAACTTCCTCGTGTCCCCACGTGTGCGGTGGCACCTGTGCCCCCGTGCAACACACATGTGTGCGCACACAAAATACCTAATAAATAAATGTAGTTGTTTTAAAAGTTAAGCAATTGTCACTGACTCCATTCCTATGTCTAGGAAACTTAGGAGGCACGTGTCTGCACAAAGTGTTTACACAGAGCCTCACAGCCGCATTACTGCTCATAATCAAGGCTGAATCAGCCCAAATACACGCACATAACGGAGGCTCTGCCAATAAACGGCACAAGACACCTGTGTTTGCTATGACACAGGTGAGCCCGGCAAACATGCTGGGTAAAAGAAACCAGACATGAGACGGCACAGGCATGACTGATGGGAAACGTCCAGAAGTGAGGGAATCTAGACGAGCACTTCCCAAGCGTCAGGGGTCTGGGAACTCTAGAGCGGCTGCTGGTGGCCGGAGGGTCCTTACTGTGACAGACAGGAGTGGTGGCTACACAACACCCCGAGCACACTCAACACCCTGAAGTGCACAGTTTACAAGCAAACTTTACACAGTGCAAGCCGTATTGCAAATGGTATAAAATGATTCTGTCGTGCCTTAACAGCCCCAGGACTAGAGACAGAAGAGTGCTCGGGCCGGCTGCTGTGGCGAAGTGTGCTGGTAAGCACAGCATACTTAGCTAATACTCTGTTAAGTATGTGAAACTGCTGAGAGGGTAGATAACATGTAATTATCATTAAAAGAAGCTACAAAGAGTGGCAGATATGTTAATTAGTATGGTCTTGACCATTTCTCTCTCTCTCTCTCTCTCTCTCTCTCTCTCCCTCTCTCTCTCTCTCTCTCTCTCTCTCACACACACACACATACACACACACACACCACACGGCACATGTTTGCACGTGTGCCCAGCTCTGGTGGTTCACACCCACAGCCTCACACCTAGAATCTCAGCACACAGCAGGTTAAGGAAGGAAGACATCCAAGCATTTAAAGCTGACCTGGGGACACACAGGGAGCTCCAGGCCAACCTAAGCTCCAATGAGCCGCTGTCTCAAAACAGACAAAGCAAAACCCAAACCAACTTAACATGTATAACAGTTTCTACCTGACAATGTTGGCTCAAAAGGTCGGGAAATTTTTTGTTTTTGTTTTTGTTTTTCGAGACAGGGTTTCTCTGTGTAGCCCTGGCTGTCCTGGAACTCACTTTGTAGACCAGGCTGGCCTCGAACTCAGAAATCCCCCTGCCTCTGCCTCCCAAGTGCTGGGATTAAAGGCGTGCGCCACCTGCCCGGCTCGATCTGGAAACTTTTAAATTTTAGAGGCCAGGAAAAAGCCATGCGTGCGTGCGAGCGAGCGAGCATGCGTGTGTGAGTGCGAGATAGAACACATGTGACACGAAGCTAGGAGGTAAACAAAGTTCCCAGTGGGCTTGTAAGAGTGCAGAGACAGGGAGGAACAAGGCGTGGGAGAAGATTAGCCAAAACTAAGAATATGAAGTTATATAGAAACCTACTGTTTTTTAAAATAATTAAGAAAAAATTAAAACATTAAAAAAGAGATAAAGAAAGGAAAGAAAAAGAAAAAGTCAGGCCCATGTCTCAAACCTATATTCTAGCATTTAGGAGGTTAGATCAGGAGGGCAGCCCCAAGTTCAAGGCTAGCCTGGGCTACACAGTGAGACTCTGTCACAAAACTTAAATAAAATAAAATAAACCAAAGTATGTATTCTGGATAAACCCCATCTGTGTACATCACCAGTATCAGGCAGGCGTGCCGGCCCTCTTGCCTGGAGTTTATCCCAAGGTTCATCCGACCCTAAAACCTGCCGGATGGTCCTAAGGAATCAAAGCCCGCTCACTGTAGCAATGGCCTTGCCTGCTTCTCCTCTGGCAAGGACAGCTTTTCTCCTTAGAAAGAGTGAAGGAAGGGGAAGGAGGGAGTGTGCTCAGGGTGCTCCGTCATGTGCCTGCACTGGGAAGGCAGAGGCATGCGGATCTGTATTCGAGGCCATCCTGATCTACAGAGTAAGATCAGCCAAGGCTACACAGCCAGATCCTATAGCAAAAGCAAAATAAAACAGAAACAAAACAAAGCAGACAAACAGGAAACCAGGGAGGTGGCTCACAACCACCTGTGAACCCCAGCTCCAGAGGGTCCAACCTGTGCCCCACACATGTGCTCCTGGGCACACGTGCACAGACAGGGGCATTAATAATGATACAAATAAATCTGGAACATAAAGAAAGCTAGGCATGGGGCACACACTTATCCTAGAACTTGCCAGCCGGAGGCAGGAGACTGTCAAGTTTGAAGCCAGCCTGGGCTACAGCGAGACCCTGTGACAAAAGAAAACCACAGCTGGGCACATAGCTCAGGGTAGACCACCACCTCGCATGGGCAAGGCCCTGTGCTCCACCCCCAACACACGCACGCATGTGGCCACACTCGTTTCATTTCCTAATGACAACATACATGTCTAGTGGTTTGATGCTGAACCACCTACAGCAGCACCAACGCTGAGCTGAAGCTTACAATGCTATGAGTGACGTGGCAGACAAGGAGGTGGCTGGCTGGGTTCTGTTGCCAGCACTCAGCCTCCATTAGCCCTCAGGAAAGAAACACACCATGGCTGGGCTGTACCCCAGCTGCTAGAGCCCACGCCTAGCACGTGAATCCTGGGTTCAGTGTTCAGCACCACCTAAACCAGGTGCTGAACAGAAGGTCACAAGCATCCCAGGACACCAGGATGCACACACAGGCACACACAGGCCAGCTATGCCAGAGACCAACCATCACCCATCACAGGGCCAATGAGAGGGTTCCGTGGTAAGGCACTTGCCACCAAGCCTGAACTGAGATGGTGCCCAGGACGCACAGGCTGGGAGGAGGAGGAGATCAATTCTCACTGTCTGTTTACTTCCACTGTACACTTGTGTCTACATATATCCATACAACACTAAAACAATAAACATAATTATAATTTTTTAATTAAAAAAAAAAAAAGGTTAATCCTTTTGCCTGATGGAATTCAGCAGAAGAGACAGTTGCCCGGAAACCAGGGTTTTAGATGGTGCTGATGGGCTCCGAGCTGCCAGGGAATCGGCAGACCGCACAGCTCAGCCAAGTGCACGGGAGCTCTCAGAGCCAATGACTTGGTGTCCCTAACCATGAAGCCAATGACAGGCTCCAGATTGCTTCCAAAGTGCCTTCAACCGTTTAGTCTAACTGAGAAAGGGGCTTCCCAGCACTGAATATGAATATTTCAATATGGATGTATTTGTCCTCAGAGGGCAACAGTCAGCTGACATTCCCTAGAGCATCCAGGAGAAGGGGAGAAGGATACAGCCAGGGTAAGTACCCTCAAAGGAGAAGCATACCGAGAATCTCCGGGTTTCTGATGACAGAGCCGATCTGCCTGAGGGCCTGCTGTCCAGCCTTCTGCACTTTGACGTGGGAGTCTGTCAGCACTTCTGTGAGCTTGGGCACAATGTTGGGCAGGCAGGACGACAGCTGCTTAGGTGCACAGTACGCCATTGCCCCGAGCAGCTCTACGGACCCTGCAGACAGGAGACACGCGTGCAGCACTGAGCCACTCGACACTGACCAGCACATTTTCTATAACTGACAGGAGAGGGCCCAACCCATTGTGGGTGGTGCCGCCCCTGGGCTGGTGGTCCTGGATGTATAAGCTAACAGGTCAATCGGGCCAGCAGGAGCAAGGCAATGAGCAGCCTCCTCCAAGGTCTCTGTGTCAGCTCCTGCCTCCAGGTTCCCGCCCTGACTTCCCCGAGTAATGGACTGTGATCCCAAGTTTCCTTGGGCCATGGTGCCTATCACAACAGAAGAGACCCAGCCAGGGCAGCAGGAAGACCTAGTTTGGTCCTGCAGGTGTTCCAAGGGTTTCTCAGGGCTCGGGTTCCACATCCACAAATGAGGAGATCATTGTTATCTGTGCTGTTTCAAACTGTAAGGCAAAGAGGCCTGAAGGACAGGAGGGAGGCTCTGCAGGAAGGACCCAGGCCCTGCCCTCCCTACCAGAATCTGCATCTATCTGTTCTAGAAGCTTCCAGACCATAGCTTTCAAGCTCGGGATTTCCCCCAGAGCTGTGGCTTCTGCGTGAAGCCTGATCCAGCAATCAGATCCCTAGCTCTACAGACTCTGCCATGTCCATACACAGGAGCTGTGACTTGTGTACCTACTGAGAGTCATTTTCAGGACAGGATGGAGGGGCGTGGCCTCACCTGCTTTGGTCCTCCAGGACTCCTCCTCCAGGGCAGCTAACAAGGACGGGAGCACCAACTTCACACCGTGAGCACTCAAATTGCTCATCACAGCTTTGGCACAGTCATCTGCAGCCTCAAGGGAGGACAGAAGACAGTCAGTGGCCCTCTTGTCAGGGCGAGCACTGAGCCTGCCACTGACCCTCGTGTCCCTACAGTCACTAAGACGGTGGTTTTGTTAGACCCTGTGCCAAGTCCAGACAGACAGCCACACATATCTTAAGAAACTTTAGTACTAGGACTAGAGAGATGGCTCAGCAATTAAGAGCACGTGTCTGGGCCAGACAGTGATGGCTTTTAATCCCAGGACTGCAGAGGCAGAGGCAGGCAGATCTCGGAGCTCAAGACCAGCCTGGTCTACAGGACAGCCAGGGCTACAAAGAGAAGCAACCCGCTTAGCAATCATGAGGATAGAAGCTTGGACCACGTAATAAGCCAGGACGTCATGCGTGTGCCAATACGAAGGGTGATCCCTTAGCTGGGGTTTGCCAGTTTCCAGCCCAGCTGAAAGGGGATAAAGGGCATCTGACCCCCTCTTCTAGTTCCTGGTATCTGCCTATGTGCTTACACAGACACACACATAGCACACATGCACACACAAATAAAATCTTCAATGCATCAGGGAACCAGAGAGAAAATCATAGCGGTAACCCAGGTAGGAGCTGACAGGCATCTGGCCGTAGGGGCTGGAACCCATCTTTGACCCCTCCCTGACCAAGCCTGCCTGGGAACAGTCCACTTCTGCCTCCAGACTTACCTCGCGTACGTACTGGTTCCCATCCCCAAAGCACAGCAACAGATGGGGCAGCACATGGACCACATAGGGCTCGAAGAGCTTCCCCAGCATGGTACAGAGCATCTCGAAGGCAAACAGCGCTCCTGGGGAGAGGATGACAGGAGGGCTGAGAATGCTAGGGCCACTAGGCTCCTGGGACCTCCTCAGGGGACCATAGTCATAGACAGACTAAAGTGCAGCTTCCTATCTCAGTCCTTGGGCAGGGATGTGGCAGAGGGCGACAGAGGAGGAGGCAGGGGAGTTTCCGACACTTTCTAGGACCCCCAGCCAAGCCTCTCTGCTGTGTTACAAGTAGGGGGAAACGTTTATTATCCCTGCACTCTGGAACCTGAGGCAGGAGGATCACCAAGTTGTAGGCTGTGCTTGGTAACTTAGGGACTCCTTAGCCTGAAACATGGAAATAAGAAAGGCTGGGGCCGCAGCTCGGCAGCAAGCAGCCTGCGTGGCATAGTTGAAGCCTGGGGTTCATCCCAAGCAGTGCCAGAAAGAAAAAGGGCGAAGTGCAGGCTGGTCCCACCCGCCCTCCCGTTCTCTGCTGCGTGCGTGTGTGTGTGTGTGTGTGTGTGTGTGTGTGTGTGTGGGTGTGTGTGGGTGTGTGTGTGTGGGTGTGTGTGTGTGGGTGTGTGTGCGTGCATGGGCACCCACCCTCTCGCCTTCGGAAGTTCTTCTTGTCCTGGATAGCATCGGTCAGCGCGGCCATCATCTCCTGCTGCTTCAGGGAGAGGATGCCTAGGCCCTTCACCAGGCTCGCCAGCCCGTAAGCAGCCCCTTTGCGCTCCGCATATTTGTCCGACTCTAACAGCTGCTGCATGAGCCGCTGGATCATGGCCCCAGCATCCTCCTTGACGGCAGGCACAAGAGGTGGCAGGCAGCTGGCCACAGACTCCTGGACCTGCAGGAGCAGCCGTGGTCACATCAGGGACAGCTGCACCCAATCTCACTGCTCCAGTGTCAGAGCACCGGAGGAGCAGTGAGCGAGCTCCACAGTCATTACAACACACCCACTCCGCAGTGCAACCATCAACAAGAACCCTATAGTGCTGTTTCTGGTCGAAACCACAGCTCCTCAAACTGAGGTTCACAGCCCTACATGGGGCCACATCCTAAGTCAATGTAGGGGGGTTGTGAGACACTAGGAAACAGTAAACATTTCTGAACGAACACCAGCCAAACACTAATTCCAAATCAAACACGTAAGACTCTGAGGTGTTCCTGACAAAGGCCAGGAGTGTCGCCTCCTGTGACCTCACTGCAGCCTCGGTCTGAACACACAAGTGCACTTTATCCTGAGCGTGCAGCACACCAACAGCAGTGATGGCTGCTCAGCCCCTCAGCTCACACTGAGACCACTGTGTCAGCGTCTCCCTGTGCGTATCAACTAGAGAAAGATCATGGCAGAAAACGAGCGACTTCCAATGCTTTCCTCTCACAGTTCCTCGGTCTGTGAGTGTCAGATCACTACGGCTGTGGGTCCACTGCATTAGAACACTTACTTTTTAAAATCTGTTAGTCAATTAGTTAGTCACAGTGGTGGCACACACCTTTAATCCCAGCACTTGGGAGGCAGACACAAGTGAATCTCTCGGAGTTCAAGGCCTGGCAGGTCTGCATCAGGCCAGCCAGGGTTACACAATGAGACCCTCATCACACACCCCAAAAAAGCTTAATTAATTAACTAAAAAATGATTGTACCAATGACCTGAGTTTCATTAAAAAAAAAAAAGTATTCTATGAATTTTGGCTTAGGGTTAAAACAGAATTTCTGATTTCCAATTAAATATATATCTAAAAGGGGAGGGTGAGGGAGAAAGCTCAGCCAAGTAGATGAGCTTTGCCACCAGGCAGATGACCTTAGTTCCATCCTGGAAACCCACACCAGGGAGACCCTACTCCTGCAAGAGTCCTCTGATCTCTACACAGAGGCACGTGCCTCCTCCCACATAAACTAATAAGAACAACGCCAATTAAAAATATATGTGTGCTCCAGGACAGCCAGGGCTATACAGAGAAACCCTGTCTCGAAAAACCAAAAGAAAAATAAAAATTAAAAAACAAAACAGGAGGGAGGGTATAGGGAACTTTTGGGATATCATTTGAAATGTAAATAAAGAAAATATCTAATGAAAAAAAATATTAAAAAAAAATTGTGTGTGTGTGTGAGCCTGCCACTTTGTACCATGTGTTTATACAAAGTAGCATTCTCAGCACTGATTAAAAGCACACCTTTAATCCCAGCACTCGGGAGGCAGAGGCAGGCGGATTTCTGAGTTCTAGGCCAGCCTGGTCTACAAAGTGAGTTCCAGGACAGCCAGGGCTACACAGAGAAACCCTGCCTCAAAAAACCAAAAAAAAAAAAAAAAAGTCAGAAATCAACTCAAACTGAAATTCTACATCCTAAGTAGTATCAACTATTAAGGCAAAATTTGTTTATTTAAAAGTAAATAAGCACACCTATTTCATTAGTATGCAAATCTGTTTTAAGCTCTAATAAATGATAAACATTTCATATATACCAAAGAATTGGTTTTAACTGTTATGGTTTATTACCGCTGACATTCGATTTGCACACCTATTTTATATACACAAATGCCCAGCACTGAGTAAAATATCTGTGACAAGAAGGGTTGTAAACTTTAGAAGTTGAAGTAACCCCGGTCTGAACAAAGACCCAAGGCCCAGGCAGCGTGCTATGGAGCTGTGCCTGGATTAAACAACCACGCCTTCCCACACCTGCCAGTGTCACCAGGGAATTGTGCTGAGTGTAAGAAAACCAGATCCAGGTCAGGAGAGAGAGATGCCCCGAATCCTACACCAGTCACAGAGCCTAGCCACAGAGCGCCACGCAGCAGCTGCCTAAGCGGGCCCTTTGGCGGTCAGACTCTGATCAATCCTGAAACTGTTTCCAACTGTGATTTTCCTGAGGGTACTCGGGGGTGTGAAAGATCCAGTATGTCAATCAAGGATTAGATATAAATGCATGGTTTCCAGACAAGAGGAAAAGAAACGTCCTTTGGAGCATAGGTCAGAGAGACCTTACAGGTACTTGTGATGTGTAGCCAGCACACAGAGGCCGCGAGGGAAACCACAAAGGGAGCCTCTCTGAGGTGGGGCTGGTTTGAGTTACGGTCTCTATAGTTACGTAGCCCTATCTGGTCTATAGATGCACCTCCTCTGCAAGATTAAAGGAAGGCACTGCCATGTTGACTTCTGTCTGGAGTTTTCTTTTTGTTTGTTTTCTCTATGTCTTCAGTGCAAGATTTAATTTAAACAAACTCAAGCATGCATATACATACCTTCATGCATGCACATCTGTACACACTCATGCATGCATGTATGTTTACAACATATACATTCCAGAAAACAAACCTCTAGTTAATGAGTAGGAAGTGCCTGGGTTCTCCCTGGAGGGAAGATGGCTGCTTTCTGTCAGCCCACTCAGTGGCTAGCATGCTACAGCCTACCCAGGATGGCCTCCCACCTTCAATGACTGGGGACCCCCCCAATGAAAGGTACCTGCTGAGAGGGTGTGGAGAGGGCGGCGATGAGTTTGGCAACAATGGGTTTTACTTTGGGGTCACTCTTGTCCAGGTGTTTGGCCAGAGACCCCATGAGGACCACCACGCTCTGTCGCACGGCGTCGTAGCTGGCATCATTGGGTGCATCCTTCAAGAACTCCTCAAACACTGGCAGCAGTGAGTTGACATTCTCCTGCGAAGGGCAGACCCGAGCACAGGTCATCCTGGACAGGTTGCTCCAAGCCACAGGCTGGCAACGCTGCCCGCTTACCCAGCTTCCCAGCAGGCCTACAACAGAGCCCTGAGAGCTATATCCTCTCAGGGTCTCTCTGCAACAAATGAAGTTTCCCAGCAGGTGCTGGCACCCTGTCACACACTGCTCCTTCGTCATATGCTCACCTTCCCATGGGCATTGAGCGTCGCAAGTGCCGCATCTAACATGCACTTCCGCACATCCGGGTTCCGGTCATTCAGGGCATCAGGGACAAAGAACTGGAAGAGCGGCTTCACCTGAGAGCTATCCAAGTACTGGGAGAGCTTGTTCAGGGCCAAGGCCAGGCCACACCTAGGAAGCAAATGGGAGCCTGTAGGTTGGCCAGGGTCACAGCCAGGGCGCCCCATGTGGAAGGAGGACAATTGCAAACACAGCTTTGGGGCAGGGACAGCATGCAAGCCACTGTAAAGCAACCGCCCGAGTGTTGTGAACAAGCTGCCTGTGAAACACAAACCCTGTGCCTCCATTTCCCTGTCTATGAAAGACAATGAGCACCCCTCTGTCTCAGACAGGCTAGAAGAAAAAAGATGTTCGAGATGACAGATGCGACAGCTGGGGACAAAGCAGAGTGGGCTTATTCTCCTCAGCCACAGAGGCAAGAGACCCCTTTGAGGAGAAAGTTTGTATCCTATTCCCAGCTGTTGGGCTGGACTGGCAAAGACATAGGAAGATGGGTCTACACAGCACATGCACTAGCATACCAAGCCATGCAGGCGTGGGGAATGTGTGTGTGCTGGCTAATTTACCACACTCGCTAGTTTATGTCAACTGGACATGGCTAGTGTCTCTGGAGAGGAGGGGACCTCAATTGAGAAAATGTCTTTATAAGTTTGGATTGTAAGCAAAACTGTAGGGCATTGATGGCCCTATCTCATGGTGGGTGGAGCCATCCCCGGGCTGGTGGTCCTGGGCTCTATAAGAAAGCAGGCTGAACCGGGCGTGGTGGTACACGCCTTTAATCCCAGCACTTGGGAGGCAGAGGCAGAGGCAGGCGGATTTCTGAGTTTGAGACCAGCCTGGTCTACAAAGTGAGTTCCAGGACAGCCAGGGCTGCACAGAGAAACCCTGTCTCGAAAAACCAAAAAAAAAAAAAAAGAAGGCAGGCTGAGCAAGCCATGGGGAGCAAGCCAGTAAGCTGCATCCCTCCATGGCTTCTGCATTAGCTCCTGCCTCCAGGTTCCTGCCCTGCTTGAGTTCCTGTCCTGACTTTGCCCAGTGAGGAACTGTGACGTGGAAGTGTAAGCTGAATAAGCCCTTTCCTGCCCAACTTGCTTTAGCCAGGGTCAACTGGACATGGCTAGTGTCTCATTACAGCAGCAGTAACCCTATGACAGTGGGTACGCCATTCAGGAAGCTAGTTCTACTATTTGGTGAAAGCCCACGCTAGGCGACAAGTGTCTTCCTCCGAGGCCATACTTGCTCCTACTCGCCTACCTAGCCCCCCAGCTACTTCATGGGAAGCAGCCCTTCAGCTGATACTACTAACATCTGTTGAGCACTTTTCAACTGCTAACAGGCTGGGGCCAGTGATCTTCCTGGCAGGTTCTACATGTGTGCCCCTCACACAGCTCAGGAAACAAGCCTGGAGAAACAGAGGACAAATGCTCAAGGGTGCAGAATGGTGCATGCGGAGCCAGCACTGAGCACAGGCCTCTCTGACTTTCCTCCTGCTATCAACTTCAGGCCATGCAGCTTCCTTTCAGCTCCACCCCACCCCGCTGGTGCAGCTCAGGAAGCCTGGCAACAAGACCAAGCAGGGCTTTACCTGGCTTCCCACTGGTCGGGAGGGGATTCTGAAATCACTCGTCCCAAAGCATCCAGCACTGGGGGTGGCCGCTGCAACAGACAAGGCGCTAAATGTCCAGCAGTGCTCTCTCTGCCTTGCCCAGGGGCAGACAGACCCATGAGACAAGCGGGGACACAAGGCCACCCATCCACTTCCCTTCCCCGGGCCACTCACATAGAGCTTCTCCTGGTAGATCTCCATGAGCCTGCCCATAACCTCTGCTGCCTGCCGCTGGTACCGTGCCACTGCCTGGGAAAGAGCTTCAGCCCCGGCCTGCCTCACGGCTGCCTCGTGGTAGATCACATCATCGATCAGCAAAGAGCAGAGATCTGACTGTAGATCGAGGCCCATAGTTGACCAAAGCCTGCAGCAAACCAAAGTTAGGACTGGGCAAGCAAGGGCCTGCAGCAGGTAGGTCCCTGCAGCCCCAGCAGCAGGACAGTCACCTCTCGGCCAGCTTCCGTATCTCGTCCTCCTTGTCGAACTTAACGACCCAGAGTCTCCGCAGCAAGCTCAGGCCGCTCTTCTCATCAGTGTCAGGTGATGGCAGTACCAGGCGGAGCTCCATCAGCCCCTGTGAGGGCGAGGGAGCAGCCTGTGAGGGCTGACATCTTAGGAGCACACTCCCTGTCTCCTCACTTCTCCTGTACATGGCTACTTAAAAGGAAAGCGGCTGCAGGTGACAGAGTCAGGCATCCCACCAGTTGGACTGAAACTACTACGCTCGTGGCTACTGCAGTAAACAGCGCGGGTGGGAAGCGTCCTAATCGCTGCAGAAACTGGACAGAGCTGCTCTAAACAGTGCTGGGACTCAGCTCAAAGCCTCCTCTGATAGTTTTCTGGGAGACCTAGGAATGCAGCTCAATGGTTCAGAGCATGCGCCACACGCCCCAACCCAGCTCTTTCTGTGTATAGAATTGATGGTGTATAGTGTCAGAAATTTTGTTTTGTTTCACTCTATAGCTATGACTGTTACTGTTTTGGCTGTCATGGCTGGCCCTGAACTTACAGAAATCTGTCTGTCTCTAATTGCTGGGATTAAAGGTGTGAGCCACTATACCCAGTTTAAGAACTTTTTAACATGGGAGGCAGAGGCAGGCGGATTTCTGAGTTCGAGGCCAGCCTGGTCTATAGAGTGAGTTCCAGGACAACCAGGACCCTGTCTCGGGGGGGAAAAAAAAAACTTTTAAACTTAAAAATTACTAATTTAGCTCTAAACATGATAGAAAATGGTGCTTGCTTAATGAATTAAAATACAAGCAATAACCACACTGCCATTATTTGTTCCATATTTTACCAAGTCTGCAAGTCATCCAGAAAAGCTAAACAGAGGCAGAGAGCCGAATAAACACACGAACCCTGTCAGTTAGGTCAGCGTTGCAGAAGCTAGAACCACCTGGAGCATGGGCCTCTGGGCAAGCCAGTGAGGGGTCATTTTGATTATGTTTGTCGCTGTGGGAAAACCTGCTAACTGCGGGTGGCACCATTCCCTAGGCAGGGGAACCCGGACTCTGGAGAACTGGAGGAAGCAAGCCGAGCACAGGCATGCATGTGTCCACTGTTCTTTTCCTGACAACATATGTAATGTGACCCATTGCTTCAAGTGCCTGATGCCTTCCTTCCCTGCCACAGTGAACTGAGGTAAAACTCAATCCCTTAAATTGCTTTTGTTGGAATATTTTATCAATACACAGAAAGAAAGGAAAAAAGAAAAACAAGCGATCTGTAGTTGCACGAGAGCCACAACCTAGACTGACAATCAGATCTTTCCCGGTGAAGAAAACCACAGACAGTGCTCCATCATGACAAGCCCAGGACCCTAACCCACCCCATCACCTCCTCCCTTTGCTTCTTGGCCCTGTCTGAGGGTAAAGGACACTCTGCCCGATGCTCAAACACCTGCCCAGAGTAACACGGCGGCCACACACCCGGAGCGCAGTCTCGCGCACGCTGGCACATGGGGACTGTAGGGCAGCGAGTAGTACGTCCACCTCCTCCTGTTCTGCGAAGGCACAGCCGTCCTCCCCGCTGCTGCTGGCGCACAGGGCAGTCAGTGTGTCTGAGGCGAGAACCTGAGGACAACACCGACGTGCTGGGTCAGCTACGCAGAGGGAGCTGTAGAGGTGCACTTTAAAAAGCCACCCTGCGGCACCTCTGCGGCTAAGACCCCATAGTCAAGCCAGGCACCGGCAGCCCTGCTAACAAGAGAGCCAAGGGCAACTAGGTCTTGACTACTCATCCTGAGGTCAGAGTTACAAAACACAGCAAAGGCCAAATGGAAAGCAGATCACCTGTAGGCGAGGGGTGCCCGTCCCGATCACCCACGTCAGCAGACGCAGCATGGCCACTCGGGGCAGCAACTCCGGGCCATTCTGGGAAAGAATGAGAGAGGTGAGATGATAATGCAGGAAATGCTGGTGCCTAGGCCTGGCAGCCAGTCTGCTGCTGTCTCTCACCTATGGGAGAAGCTTCTGGATCCTAGAACTGACTGAGTCATGGTAGAAAGTTCCTTAGGTTTATTTACAGCCAAGCAGCCCATAGGTGCTAACCCGGCCTACTACATGCTGTGCCGCTACCTGATTCCCAGAATGAACTTCTGGTAGACCAAAGAGCCCAAGGAGAGAAATTCCCTTGTACAAGGAAGGGAAAGAAATGCCAAATAAAACACATCTCAAATGGATGTTGTGCATGGTGCACACTTTACACAGAGCTTGAAGGCAGAGGTAGGAAGTTCTCTGTGAGTTTGAGGCCAGCTCAGTATGTGCCATGTAACCCTGCAATTGCAAACCAACCTGTACTAGATATGCAAGAAACATGTGAACACATACAATGCTGTTCAGGTCAGGGAAAAGACAGGACACTGAACTAACGTAATGAGTTAAATAAAGCAGTGTATACAGGCATGGGACCTCAAGCAACGGAAAACCAAGCACCCACAGGGACAGAGACCTATGAACACAGTCTGTGATTGCAGCAGAACATCCCCTTTCTACATCGGGGCATGCTGTCTTATTATGTGGACTGCTGCTACAATAAAACACCAGAACCCAAGGGTCAGGAAGTATGAGACCCTTGCCTCCCCACGCCCTTAAACCATGGGATAACAGAGCTCCTTGCCAACCTCGTCCACCCGCTCAGGTGGGTTGTCAGGTGATGCCCTCAGCTGGGCATGGACAGTGAGGATCTGAAGGATCTGGGCCATCTGCTCCTCCTCCTCCTCGCTGTGGTAGGGCATCTCAGTGAGCACCATCTTTAACATGGGGAAGACCAAGGAGAAGGCCGGTGCAGACAGCGGTGCGGCATCTGGGAGACAAGCAGCATAGCGACAAGCTGGGGCAACCAAGCAGGCCAAGCACTGGTGGGGACAAGGCCAGCAACCTTCCCAGCACCAAGCACAATGCTGGGGACAGTGTGCTAGCCTGCTGCTAAACCCGCCCTGCTTCTACCCCACAGGCTGGCCCAGTTCCAGAATGTGACACTCAACAGAAGCAAATGAGGAAAACCAAGGGAGTGAGGGCAGGGGGCAGGACTCTCCCAAGACCAAAGGCACAGGAAGCTCAGGGACACTGCCTCCTGCCTCACTCTGTAAATCAGCTCACACTGCCCCGGGATGGGATGGCTCCCTGTCCCTTACCTGGCTCGCCCTTGCCCACTCTGCTGGGAATGGTGTGTGTGTGCAACAGCGACACCGCCCTCCTGACAGCCACACACAGCTCCTCTTGGCACCAGGACTTATCCAGAGCACACTCTGGCTTCAACAGGCGCAGGGTCACATGACTCACCAAGGTGCCTGTGAGAGAAGACAAGACAGGCAGCAGATGATCCATAACGACGCAAGACAGTGCCCTGGACAGAGGCGGCCTTGTCCCTGTCTCTGCTGAGCCGAAACGTTTTAACTTCTCAGACTTTATGATAGCATCAAAAGGAAAACAAGGAGGCAGTAGCTGCCCTTCTGGATTTGGGGGGATATTTGTTTAGGGATACGGTATCACTACGTAGCCCAGGCTGGCCTAAAACTCAGGCTCCTCCTCCCTCCACCTCCCAAATTTCTGGATTACAGGCTTGCAGTACTATGTCTGCCTGGCAGAGCTGACACTTTTGTTTGTTGAGACAAAGTTTCTCTCTCTGTGCTGGAATTCACTCTGTAGACTAGGCTATCCTCAAACTTAGAGATCCACCTGCCTCTATCTCCCAAGTGTTGGGATTAAAGTTGTGTGCCACTGCCACCACTTCCTGGCTGATAGTTTTGATACTGAAGAGGTCCGGGGTGCTGAGAGGCACGAGCCACCCAACAGCTCCTCACCCCACAGAAAAGCTCTCGCTACACAAGCCTGTCCTTCATCAGGCAGACACCAACACTTTTGACAGGTCACACAACTCCAGCTGGCGTTTCTTCTCAGACCAGCTTGCAGACTACAACCCCGTCATGAGAAAAGTAAGGCCCCCATAGCCCCTGTCTCCTGCACGGCTGATGTTTCTTCAAAGCCAACAGAGAGCAAACCACTGGCACACACTACTTAATGAGTTCTAGGCACACAGACCAGCATAGCACACCAGCCCAGTGTCACTGCCACTGAACCTGACCTCATAGAAAACACCTGCTACAGAGAGGCTTGGGTGTGGCTCTCACGAGACCCTGGACTTGGTCCTGAGCACAAGAACAAAGCTATTTCAGAAAGATGAGGTGCGAATTAACTAGCAGGTAAACCTTGCTCCTCAGAGAAGGGAGGCAGGACAGAGGCACCACCTCATCACTCTCAAGCACATCCAGTGTGGCTCCACAGGATGCTTCCATGGGGAAACAGTATTCAGAAGCTTAGGTCATGTTTCCTCGAATCACCCACAGACACCCCTGAGACAACCCCACAGCCAGCAAATAAGGACTAACCCAAGGTCTTGAGTCTTGGGGGCATGACACAGGCAGCTAAGGACAGGAAGGGGCCTTTGACTCTGGGAGCAGCCAGAGGAGACTTCAGCAAGGGCAGGAAGGCATCAACTAGGACAGGGATGTACTGAATCAGGCCACATGGGTTCCTGGCCATGATGGCATCTAGTAGTCCAAGCGCCGCCTCTAGTTCTCCGTCCAGCTGCAAGCAGAGCCAGCAGAAAAAGGTTTAAGTTAGGGGGATGCTCCCAGACAGCACAGAGCAGGGCGGGCCGCAGAGCATCTTCCCCGCACAGCACTGGCATGAGGCACGTGGTAAGGCACAGCCTCTTACCTCCTGCAGCCGCCTCCGGATTTGTGCCTCCTTGTCCATCTGGGCTTGCAGCATCTCCTTCTGCTTGCTGGTCAGCTGTACCTCCTCTTTTATGCCTTTTTTCTTCTTTATTTCCTGAGGGACCAGGGTCAGAAACCAGTTCTACATCCACAAGGCAGATCTACCTTCCCCCCAGAGAAAAGAAAGCCCCCTGGCTTCCAGAATTGTAGGCAAGCCTCAAGTCTAGGACCAGGGCCCCCAAGCCCACCACATGCCCACCGTAACCCCTATAAAGGCCACAGCCACCAGATGCCTTCAAAGCGGAGAAAGCAGTAAAGAAGCAAGTCTTAAAACAGGTTTCTCGGGCTGGTGAGATGGCTCAGTGGGTAAGAGCACCCGACTGCTCTTCCGAAGGTGATAAGTTCAAATCCCAGCAACCACATGGTGGCTCACAACCATCCGTAACGAGATCTGGCGCCCTCTTCTGGGGTGTCTGAAGACAGCTACAGTGTACTTACATGTAATAAATAAAATAAATCTTAAAACAACAACAACAAAAAAAAACAGGATTCTCTGTTTAAAAAGGTGAGGGGAGAGATGTCAGAGAAACAACTGCTCCCTCAATAATCTCCGGTGGCCACATGGCTTCAGATGAAGGACTTTAACTTGCTCTCAGACACTCCTAAGGCTCTTTCAGAATGTCTTGGGGGCAGAGAGAGCACTGAGTCTTCCGATAAATATTTACTGAGTGCTTACATCATGCCAGGAACAATTTGAGATGCTAGAGACACAGAGATGCATGGATGTGTATGTAAGAAAGTGTGTGTGTGTGTGTGTGTGTGTGTGTGTGTGTGTGTACACATATATACATATACATATATATGAAACCTCTCTCACACAGAGCTCACAATCCAGCAGGTAAAGTTAGACAATAAACAAAGAGTTAATAAAATGACATTGGGGCACACTATGGACAGACAGGCAGGGAGTCAGGAAAAGGTGAGGGGTAAGGTGTGGAAAACAAAAAGCCTCAGCCTGGGGAAGACAGACAGACAGACAGAGGGAGAGAAAGACTGAGAGGCAGGAGCTCTGTCAGAACCAGTTCCGTTTAGAGCCAACTCTATCAGTCATGTGGGGGCGCCCAGGCCCTGCTCTTGCTGACAGAGTAGAGATGAGCCTGTCTTTACAAAGCCAGAGCAGGCAGGATGGAGCAGCAATGTCCAGTAAAACCCTGGTTTCCTTTGAGTGGGGTCAGAGGAAGCCACAGAGGAACGTGAGCGGAGCGTCAGAGCAGGTGAAGGCCTCAGCAGAACCAAGGGGACCTGCCTACAGGGCACATCAGGCACCTCCGGGCTCACCTCCTTCAGCTCCATCTCGATGATCTGCTCCTTAAAAGAGTAGGCCTTGTTCTCTCGCTTCATGTTGGCCTTTTTTATGCTGTCCTGCTGGGCACTAAAACATGGGGAAGGCAAGGCTTAAAGAGAGGCACCGGCCTCCTCAATCCTCAAGACAGTCATGGAGTCCCGCCGAAACTTTAATGTTTTGTTTGTGTGTGTGTGTGTGTGTGTGTGTGTGTGTGTGTGTGTGTGTGTCCTTCTCTCACTTCCCACTGTATCTCTTGAGACAAGTCACCCCAGTGAACCTGTATGTAGACTGACATCTTCACTAGGCTGGCTGGCCTGCAAGCCCTTTCCTCAGCCCCATCTCTTCAGCCTTCTGCATTGCAGGCAGGGTCTCGCTATGGTCCAGGCTGGCCTCTAATTTCCTATCCCTTTATCTCAGCCTCCAGTGTGGACTTGAGGGCATACAGCACCACACCCAGCTCCCAGGTAGCATTTAAGTGCATGTACCAGGTCAGTGCTAGCTGTTGGAGTCACGGTATCTTGGGCCTAAGCACTAGGCCTGGACACAAGCAGGCATGCCTACCAGGGACAGATAGGCTACTTGGCTTACTCTTCACAGCAACCCCATGTCCATCAAACAGCGAGAAAAGCAGAGCTGGGGAGGAGAAGGAAGAGAGGACAAGCGAGCGGCTGAGCCCCACCTCTGGATGATGGATTTATCAAACAGCTCTCCGGCAGGGGTCTGCATGATGGAGAACTCCTCCCGCGTCACGAGGCACAGGGCAGGATTCTGCACAGAGGCAGTGATGGTGCTAATGAGCTGAGGGAGGACGCGGTCAGGAGACAGGACAGAAAGGGAGCCCATGGCGTTCATGGAAGACTGCCAGACAGACAGAAAGACACGGTCAGTCCATACCACAACTAGCATCAGAAATAGGCTCTACCACACCCAAACGACCCTTGCAATTGGCTCTCCCTTTCTGCCTTGTGCTTTGGACTAGTGCCCACCACCAGGGCTCACTGCGGTCTGAGCCTGGCTTCCTACACATGCCTTTCCCGTCATCAGCTATGACCACTGATTTCGACTGCACACTTCACTCCACTCTACAGTCCAGGGGCTCTGCCTCACCATTTCCAAAGGCAGGCACGAATGAATGCCCTAACCAAAAAGACAGTCTTGGGGACAGGTTGGGGGGGGGGGGGCAATGAGACCTCATGTCGGCTGACATTACTGGAAAATACACTCTTTCCCCACTGGAACTGTTGGGAGGACAGGGTGTGAGCCCAAAACTCTTTCTTAGCAGAAATTTGAAAATGTGGCTCACACACTGGAAAGCAGAGAGAGTGACTGGGAGATCAGACAAGTTTCATGAAGGGAGACAGGCAGCACCTCTCCTGTCCTAAGGGCCCCAGCTGACGTGACAGCAGCATCCCAGGGACTCACCTCCCCAGACAGCGCCTGTCATGGGGCCCTGCGCTCCCTTCTATGCCCCAGCAGTACTCATCTGTCTCTCCCTCAACGGCAGGCTACACTGGACCTTTCCTCCTTCTGCTTCTTTGAGCCCTCACGTCTTGTACTCTGGAAGGGAAATCCCGAAGCCCTGGCCCATTACCTGGTTCAGGGGACTCTGTGTCGTGATCCTGGGGATGATCTGATCCAGGTGCCTGGTGATGAAGGCGTCAGGGTCAATCTTCATCCTCATAAGAAGTGCTGGCCAGAGTCCAGACTGTACTGCCACTGAAGGAGAGGGGCTTCTTGAAGCCTTCTGCCTGGTGCTACCTCCTCCCTCCCCCCTTCCCCCACAGCCACCAACCTAAGGACGGGTGGTGGGAGATGATTAGCATCTCCTGAGCCAGCTGCTCAGTGCTCGGGACGTCGCCCTTGAGCCCCGGCACCCCGGAGATGACACACAGAGCTTCCTGCAGAACTCGAGGAGGCACATAGGTCTTGCCTATCTCAGTCACCTCCCCAGCATCTGTCACAAGAGCCTCCAAAGGCAGCACCTGTAGAGAGAACAAATGTGTCCCCAGGACTCAGAGCCTTGTGCAGGGCCCCTGAGCCTCTCCTGCTGCTAGTGAGAATCCCCGCTGGACTGAACCCAATGCCCTGCTCTCTGCCCAGGAGTCCACAGGCTATGAGATGTGCCGAGAAAGCCAGCCCACCTAAAGACCCAAGGGACTGGTTGTGGAGGGCAGGTACATGGGGCTGAGGGACAATCATGGAAGCCTGGCACCTAGAGTTCTCAAATGATCCAGGCCTCTAGTGTCTCCTGTTCCCTTCTGCCTGTTGCTGCTGCCTGAGACAATCCAGACAGCTCATCTCATGGCCTGCATAGCTAGTGTTAAAAAGAAGGCTGTAAGCTCTACCTGTCTTTGGTGTACTTTAAGATATTGTGAGAAATATCAAAAGTGAGAATAAGTGTGTATTCAGAATCACTAAGTAAGCCCGGGTCTTTAATCCCAGCACTCGGGAGTCAGGTGGGTCTCTGGGAGTTCAAGGCCAGCCTGGTCTACAGAGTGTGTTTCAGGACAGCCAGGGCTACACAGAGAAAAATCTTGTCTTGAAAAATAAAGTAAGATTATTAAGTGGGGGATTTTTGGTTTTTTTTTTTTTTGGTTTTTCAAGACAGGGTGAGAGAGGGTTTCTCTGTATAGCCCTGGCTGTCCTGGAACTCACTCTGTAGACCAGGCTGGCCTTGAACTCAGAAATCCACCTGCCTCTGCCTCCTGAGTGCTGGGATTAAAGGCGTGTGCCATCACACCCAGCTTGATTATTAAGTGTTTTAAAACAATAAAAAAAGAAATATCCAAAAACATTTTGGTTGATCTACTTCAAAGGGAAGACAGGCTCTAAAGGGCAAAGATGCTCTCAAAGCTTGAGTGCCGGGCAGGAAATCCAGGATTGCCCAGCCTGCGAGAACAGCCCAGGCCAGGTCCAGCTAAGACTTGGGTGGGAACAGGCTGACTGAGTCACTGCAGACCCCGGACCCTCACCTTGTGAGAGTTGAGGACAGTCTTCAGTTCATCCAAGAGGCCATTGGCCAGCTTAACGCCCCCAAGAGAGGAGAGCAGCTTCCGAACTGTCTGCTGGGCCTGCCTGCGCACATGCCAGGTCCGGCTCAGGAGCACAGCCACCAGGACCCGATAGTACTGCCTGCAAACACACACACATACACAGATGTTCCTGGGAAGCCGGGGTAGGGCTGTCCACAGTCACACCCGCCACACACCCAAGACAAGGTGACCGGGGCTCACATACTGGACTTTGCTGTTGGTGAGCCTGTGAGGGTGGTCAAGGAAGAGCCTCTCCGTCAGCTGCAGCACAGTGCACAGGGCTGTAAGGGAGAGACAGTGCACAGGGCTGTGAGGGAGAGACACAGTGCACAGGGCTGTAAGGGAGACACAGTGCACAGGGCTGTGAGGGAGACACAGTGCACAGGGCTGTGAGGGAGACACAGTGCACAGGGCTGTGAGGGAGACACAGTGCACAGGGCTGTGAGGGAGACACAGTGCACAGGGCTGTGAGGGAGACACAGTGCACAGGGCTGTAAGGGAGACACAGTGCACAGGGCTGTAAGGGAGACACAGTGCAAGTCTGTAAGACAAGCAGGCAGGGCTGGTGAGGGGCCTCGTGGGTAAAGGAGCTCGCCACCAAACCTGGGGGAGTTAGCCATCAAACCTGGGGAACTTGCCACCAAACTTAGGGGAGTTCACCACCAAACCTGGGGTAGCTCACCACCAAACCTGGGGGAGTTCACCACCAAACCTGGGGGAGTTCACCACCAAACCTGAGGGAGTTCACCACCAAACCTGGGGGAGCTTGCCACCAAACCTGGGGGAGCTCACCACCAAACCTGGGGGAGTTCACCACCAAACCTGGTAGTATGAACACAATCCCTGGAACGCACACGGTGGAAGGAGAGAACCTACTCCTGAAAGTTGTCCTTCAATTTGCATGTGCACCCGTGTGCGCGCGCGCGCGCGCACACACACACACCCACACCCACACACACCATATATACACAAAAATTAAGTAACTAAATGTATTCTTTCCACACACCCAAAACTTAAAATGAACTAAAAATTTGACAGCAAAATTTAAATGTGATTATTAGATATAAAGCTATAGTTCATTTTTAATTCATCATATATATATATATATATATGTGTGTGTGTGTGTGTATATATATATATATATATATATATATATATATATATATATATATGATGAATTATATATACACACACTGATTTTAATTATTAAAAATTACCACCTATGAGTGGTAGTATATACCTATAATCCTAGTAATTGAAAGGTTTAAGCAGGGAGATCAGAAATTTAAGGCTAGCCTAGGCTATACAATAAAAACTGTCTCTGAAGAAAAAAAAAAAGAGTGCTGCCCGGGACTGCTCAGTGGTTAGGAACACCTGCTGCTCTGGGGAGGACCTAGGCTGGAGTCCCAGCACCCTCGCAGTGGCTCATATCCATCCCTAACCCCAGCTGACCCTGCAAGAGTACCAGGTGCAGATACATGAAAGCAAAATCTCACACACATAAAATAAACTTTAAAAAAAGAGACATGGCTGGGCAGTGGTGATGATGACACCTTTAACCCAGCACTCAGGGGACAAGGGCAGGGGCAGATGGAGCTTTGAAGCGACACAGAGAAACCCAGTCTCAAAAACCAAGAAAAGGAAAGGAAAGGAAAGGAAAGGAAAGGAAAGGAAAGGAAAGAAAAGAGAAAGGGAAGGGTAAGTAAGCCAGGTCAGCGGGTCAGTGGCTTGGACCTGTTGTCTGGAGACAAGAGACTGATTCCCAGCCTGGGAAGCACAGTGGTGACACACAGCTGTGTGTGGACGGAGCAGCAAATCCCAGTGAGATTTCAGTGCAGATTCCCTCCCACCTTGTCTTTGAACTATAGAAACGTCGTTCTTTTTTTGGGGGGGGAGAGGTGGGGGGTGTTTTGAGACAGGATTTCTCTGTGTAGCCCTGGCTGTCCTGGAACTCACTTTGTATATCAGGCTGGCCTCAAACTCAGAAATCCGCCTGCCTCTGCCTCCCGAGGGCTGGGATTAAAGGCGTGCACCACCATAGGAACCTCGTTCTTATTTAAAAAAAAAAAGATTTATTTATTATTATATCTAAATACACTGTAGATGTCTTCAGACAGCACCACAAGAAGGCATCAGATCTCATTTCAGATGGTTGTGAGCCACCATGTGGTTGCTGGGATTTGAACTCAGGACCTTTGGAAGAGCAGTCAGTGCTCTTAACCACTGCACCATCTCTCCAGCCCGGATCGTCGTTCTTAATCAAAAGCTATCTATAAAAAAATGTAAGCCACAAAGTGACTAAGAGTTGTAGTTCATTAATAGAATGTTGTGATTCATGAGTCAAAAGACTTTTCAAATCACTAATTAGCAGCAGACTCGTGTGAGGCAACCTAGAATTTTGCGCATACATTTGGAGATCATTGTTCCTTTTCTGCCAAGGTAGAAACCAGTAGTTTCCATGCCGCCTGGTGGGGGAGTAGAGCTCCCACAGTTCCACTGGCACTCGGCTAACAACACCCAGACAGCACCAATTACCCATGCAGTTGTAATTACAGTTGACACTGTAGCTCCCCGCACACGCGGCACTCCTGTTTCTACAGCCCTCCCAAGCCCCCCCCTTTCTACTGAGCCTGACTTGCCCACAGGAATGAATTCATTCAGAAAACAGACAAGGTAACCGGGCGATGGTGGCACGCACCTTTAATCCTGTGGCAGAGGAAGGTGGATCTCTATGAGTTTGAAGCCAGCCTGGTCTACAGAGAGTTACAGAACAGCCAGAGCTACACAGTGAAATCCTGTCTCAAAAAACAAAAACAAAAGCAAAAAAAACCAAATAGCCAAGCTGCTGGCCAAGGAGGTGCTCAGGAACAGGTCCCGCCTGAAGACCTTGTCAGAGGCCCCGCAACTCACCGTCCTCTGAAGCCAGGAGCAGAAACTTGTCAGATGTGAAAATCTGCTTCTTTTCATCCACAACCAGCTGCCAAAAGTTGCTCAGTTTAGCCTCTGCAAGAAATCAATGGTCACCCCACAGCACAGGGTTGCACGTCCCCGCAGCTGGCCCTTCCAAGCTGAACCCTCGAGCCAGGCTCCACGAGACCCTCCACCAAGGCTCGCTGTCCTGCTATTCTGAAACCCAGCGTCAGCCGTCCGGTCTCACTTGCAGACTGGAAAACTTTAGGGTTGTCTTCTGCCTGCGGCCTCTCCTCTGGAATGTCCACCCATCCACAGACCTGGCTGCATCTCCTGAGGTTCACACAGTGCACCTCGCTAACTGGAGCCAGTCCTTCGTCAGAGTCTCAGCCTCCCAGGCTCTAGGGATCTATCTGAATCCTTCATGAAACCTTTCTCAAGGCTCATTCACTCACTCCTCAGACAAAAAGCAATGTCCATACCCCTACCAGAGGCCATGCACCACACCCTGATGCACCCTGGAATGAGCTGAGGTCGGGTTCACATTATCTCCACCCACAGCAGCCAAGGGCCTTGGCATATGCAGTGGGTACACAACAGCACTCGGAAAAGGGAATCCTACTTCTCACCGCAGAAGCATGGCCAGGTAAGGGCACACGCAAGGAGGAAGGCTCCAAAGGCTCCTATGCTAAACATTCGGTCCCCGGCTTATGACACCATTGGCAAGTGACACAATCAGGAGGGGGCCCTGGTGGAAGTGATACATGGGCACCTGTAAGACCACGGGCCACAACAACTCTTTCTTCCTTAAGTTCAATTTCTCAGAGTGCCATGATGAGAAAACCCACTGACTGACACACAGGGCTCAGAGACCAGGTAGGATTCTAGGGCCAAAAAAGACCGAGAAGCTCTGAGTAGAGCTTTCATTTGCGCACGTGGTTGGAAGGTGACTCGGTACACACAGCATGTTTCATCATACACAAACCACACACAGACACAAACCTGCCACTCCTTCCAAACGGAAGCTGAGGGGCTGAAAGGCAAGGCTAGAAGAGAGCTATTACTTTACAACTTACTTTTTTGGTACTTTTATCTTTCTTTTTTTTTTTAATGACTTATTCCACGAATCTGAGTCTATGTTCACTATGTAACTGCAGTGCCAGCGGGGTCAGAAGGCCCAGGGCCCCCTGAAGCTGGAGTTACAGGCGATTGGGAGCCACCATGTGGGTGTTAGAGCAGTAAATGTTCTTAACCACTGAGCCATCCTTCCACCTGGACTTTATGAAGCTTACACCCTCTGCAATGGTTACTGTTCATCATTAACCGACACAGTGTAGAGTCAGCAGGAGAGTTAGCAAGGGACTGTCTAGACTGGGGTGGCTTGTACGCAGCCTGTCTATGAAAAATTCTAATTAAATGAATTGACAGGACGCGACCTGGCCCGCTCTGAGCTGCTCCACTCCCTAGGAGGGGGACCTGACCCTGTATGAAAGAAGACATCCAGCTAAGGACAAGCAAGTGGCCACACACATCTTCTCTGCCCTGACTGCAGGCGTGATGTAACTTAGCTGCTTCAAGTCCTGCCTTCACTTCCCCACGGTGACCAGCTGCAGCTGGAACTGTCACTGAAATAAACTCCCTTCTCCCTAAGTCTCTCTCTCTCTCTCTCTCTCTCTCTCTCTCTCTCCCTCCCTCCCTCTCTCTCTCTCTCTCTGGTTTTTCCGAGACAAGTTTTCTCTGTGTAGCTTTGGCTGTCCTGGAACTCACTCTGTAGACCAGGCTGGCCTCGAACTCAGAAATCTGCCTGCCTCTGCCTCCCAAGTGCTGGGATTAAAGGCATGAGTCACCACGCCCGGCTCCCAAGTCTCTCTCTTTTTTTTTTAAAGATTTATTTTATTTATTATATGTAAGTACACTGTAGCTGTCTTCAGACACTCCAGAAGAGGGCGCCAGATCTCGTTACGGGTGGTTGTGAGCCACCATGTAGATGCTGGGATTTTGAACTTATTCGGAAGAGCAGTCGGGTGCTCTTACCCGCTGAGCCATCTCACCAGCCCCCAAGTCTCTTTTTGTCAGGGTGCGTCACCTCAGCAACAGAAATGAACTAGAACATCTTATGAAGATGTAAGCACTTCAGACACGAAGTCTAGAAATGGCTCAATGGTTAAGAGCACTTGCTACTCTGCAGAGCCCGGGTTTTCAGTACCTCCACGGCAACTCAACCATCTAGAACTCCAGTGACAGGGAATTGACACCCTCTTCTGACCCCTGGGGCACTGAAACCTTGTGATGCCCATTCATGCAGGCAAAACCCTCACACACATAAACAGGAACCCAGAAACAAACAACAACAATGAAACAAGACCTAAGGTCCTAACCCTCAGCCTAACAATGCTGCAAACAAGCCCACAGCACTGGAGTCACAGCCAGGGACAGTGGTAGTGGGAGGGAGGGGGCTGGGCTGGGGCGCTGGGGGAGTTCCCGTGGCTGCACTCCTTAGCTCATTCCTGCAGACAGCAGTCAGCCCTGAAGCTGAAGGAGCAGGGACTATGAAGAGAGCCTTGCCCCCAGGTCCCTGCACACCCACAGCCCCTTACCGGCCTGCGCGTCGGCCACAGACAGCTTGGAGAGCAGCAGGGCTGCGGCGACCCCTTCGGTGACTGTGGGGACCTGAGTGCCCTGGGAGGCTGCCTTCTCTACTGTCTGCATAAGTAAGGGCAGAAAGTCCAAGGCCTGCAACAGTGTGTCACCTGTGGAGAGAAGCACCTTAGAGACATCCTTGTCTGCAGGGGTGACATTATTACTTGAGAAGACATTACCCACCCAGGTGTGAACCAGCTAAAGTCCTTCAGTTAACTTGCCAAATATATCAAAGAACAGGAGAGGAGTCTGTGACTTAAATTCTATAAGTTTAAATTAAAATAAATAAAAAATGAAAATCAAAAGAATTCTATTAATCTGACCGTTAGCTACTCCTCCCCTGGACAAGGACATGGAGGTTAAGCGGATGGCAGGGCTGTCAGCAGCTGGTTGATAAACAATCACTGCGAACTCCAAACTGCTGTTCCCACACAAGGCAACCTCTAGACCCAAAAGCCTGCAGTCTGAAGCAAACTGCTGACCTGTGAAATAAACACACTAAGGAAATAAGCACAGGCCTTTATCCCAGCGGGCAGATCTCTGTGCGTTTCAGGCCAGACAGGGCTATGTAGAGAGAAACCCTGTCTCAAAATGAAAAAGCAAACTTTTACAAACTAGTTCCAACTACAACTAAACACACTCATTTTGCTGTTTGTAACAACTCATATACTTCAGGCTGCCCTCAAATTCAGCAGGCAGGTCAAGATGACCTAGAAATCCTGCCTCTACCTCCCGAGCGCTGGCATTTCGGGCCTGAGCCATACTGTCCAACTGTGACTCTGCGGTGCCCGCGGAGAACTAGCAACAGAGAGATGGAAGTGGTCTTTTCTTTTTTTAAAAACAAGGTTCAAAATCAAGTTTACATAGCACTGGATGTTTTAAATTCGTGATCTAAGTACAACACGTTCTGATTATAGGTCCTTTCTGGATAAAGCCCAGCAAGAGAAGAGGTCACTACTGTGGTACCTGGGAACTCGTCGTCATGATGACTGTTCAGTAAGTGAGCTCAGAGTGAGCCCCCCAAGGGGAGTGTGCGCAGGAGGCGGGACAGCTCACCTCGGAAGGAGGCCAGCATGCACTGCAGGTAGGCATGCCGCACCGCAGAGGTGGAGGTTTTAAGGCTGAAGACTTTCTTGAACCAGTCCGTAAGCTTCTTGGGCACTTCTGTAGTGAACCGGTTGCACCAGAGCGCCAGGATGGAGACGGCGTGTACCAAGGTACCTTCATGCACTAGGGCGAGAGGGACAAGGCCAGTCGGTCTGATGTCTTAGAACCACATCAAACCACTGCAAGCAGGGTGACAAGGCAAGCCAGAGTCCCAGGGTAGGAGGTGTGCTGTGTCAGACAATTCCCAGCCCTGCTAACTCAAGGAGGTATGCCTTTAGAGAGCCTTTTGGAAGGCTGACTGAAAACCATGGTCAAGATGGTTGGGCCTCAGTGGGAGAGGATGTGCCTGCACCTGCTGGGACTAGATGCCCCAGGATGAGGTAGTACCAAAGGGGAGCTCCTCCTCCCTGAGGAGAAGGGGAAGGGCAGTGGATGGGGGGGGGCGCGGGTTCTGTGAGGGTGAGACTGAGGAGGGAGTGCGACTGTGATTGGGATATAAGGTGAGTGAGAGAATGGGTGTAAACCACACATTCCCCATGCCACGAGGAAGTACCTTCCTGCTGCAGGAAGGGGATGAACAGCTCAGCCACACAGCCATTCAAGACTTGACCCGACGGCCCTGATACCACGTGATGACTGAGGCTTCCAATCCCTGAAAGGCAGATTCTCGGGTTGGCCCCACCCCTGCACAAAGCCACAGGACAAGGCTTCCTGCCACTGCCTTGTGGGCACGTGGGCCAGCAGCTGTGCCCTCCCCGGCCATCACAGGCCCTCCTTCAGCTTCCCTCCAGGGTTTCCTAGCCTGAAAGTCGGGTTAACCCTCCCCCACAGCCACAGCCCAGGGAAGAAGCCCTACCTGAAAGGACACTCATCTTCTGGGCTATGATGGTTAGCTTTCCTTCTGAGCCTGCGAGGAGATAAACAAAAGTACTCATTCCCACCACTTGATGACACGCAATTGCACTCCGGAAGCAGCCTTGCGGGTGCGACGCTGGGTCTAATACAGCAGTTTAGAACCTTTGCTTTCTGACTAAAATAAAGTATTACATTCCATGTTCCAATACTCAAAGGCATTATTACCATCTTCACGTCTTTCTTTCCATCTTTTCTGACATGTACACAAAAGCACCAATTCTTAAGGAAACAGACACTGCCCTCTGTTCTGTCGTGTGTGTGTGTGTGTGTGTGTGTGTGTGTGTGTGTGTGTGTGTGCGCGCGCGCGCGCGCGCGCGCGCGCTCTTGCTGTCACATGCAGAGATGTGCCCTTACCCACAGCTCCTCCAGGAGCAGACTCAGGAGAAAGTTCCGACCTTGCTCACCCACTGTGCCCACCTCCCGGCTCACCTCCAAGGATCGCAAACAGGTGCTTGGTCAGGGACTCGGTGGCAGAGGAGTCACTACACTGGCGGGCCAGGTTGCGCAGCGCCAGGACCGCTTCATCCATCAGGCGGGGGCTGTTGGACTTCAGCTGATCTGGACACACAGAGCCACAGCTCAGGGCGGTGGCAGCCGAGCGTCCAGACTTCCCTCTCTTCCCAGGGGTCCCAGCTCTCTGACCTCACTTTCAACCACCTTAGGAAAGAACCTCCTCCCCGTGTTGGGAGGCTTTTCCTTTTCATTTATTTAACATTTATTTACTGTCTGGGGGAGGGGCTGCCACGGCACACAGTACAGGGCAGAGAACAAACTGTGGGAGCGGGCTCTCTCCTTTCATCACAGGGTTTCCAGGATTACACTGGAGTTTGCATGCTTGGCAGAAACCAGCTTTTTAACCCAAGGAGCTGTTCCCCAGCCCTTTTCAACAAAAAGCTGTCAGATACAACAGGAACTGCCAAGAGCATCAGGGGCTGCAGAGGTCTGCTTGTCCAAAGGGGGCAGCACACTCACTCGCCAAGCCTTTCACGATGTCCAGGGCGTACTGGCTGAGATCGAGTGTCACTGAAGCCAGCAGGCTGGAGATAGCTAAGGGGACGGA
Source organism: Mus minutoides (assembly GCA_902729485.2). Classification (NCBI taxonomy): domain Eukaryota; kingdom Metazoa; phylum Chordata; class Mammalia; order Rodentia; family Muridae; genus Mus; species Mus minutoides. The sequence goes on from LR749484.1 coordinate 5,639,973, forward strand.
AAGCACAAGCCATCAGTTTCAAGTGCTGGTGCCCGTTCTGCCCAGCCTGGTTAGCTGTGTGATGACAAGCCTGCTTTTCACCTTGACAAGGCCACAAAACCATCAATCACACCCTTGAGCCAGGGCTCTGCTCTTCACATCAAGTCCAAACTGTCTGGAGAAAGGGTTACTACTCGCAATGGTCTCCAGGAAGTCTGCCAGCCTCAATAATTGTGGACAATTCTCTAAGTGGAGACTTTGCCCAACTCTCTTAATCAGACAGCACCTACTGGGGCTACAGCAGCGCCTCGGCAGCGAAGAGTGGCAGCTGCTCTTCCAGGACCCACAGCAGGCAGCTCACAGCTAACTTGGACTCCAGTTCCAGGGGTCTGATGCCTTTTCCTGGCCTCTGTGGGCACACTCATGCACACACATACACAGACAGACCCCAGTTAACAGTGACTACACATCACACTCACAGCACAAGTCCTCCTGTTGCCAAGCCAATAAGAACAGGACTGCACGCCAACACCTGCACCCCCAACCACTACTCAACAGGAACCTACTTTCAATAACATTCTCCGGGCTCCTCAGCAAGGACTTTTGTATGGTGGGCAGAATCAGATCCTTAAACTCCGTGTGGGACATAAACCGGAGCAAGGGGGCACAGTTGTCCTAGAGAGGAGACAGAGAGTCAGGCAGCTGGCCTCAGGGCAGGGGCATGGCACAAGGCAGTGTCCAGGACGAGCCGTCACTCACCAGCAAGTACTTGGGAGGCTTGGCTTTGCTCATCAGAATGTTCTTCACGTAGAACTCCAGCAGGGTGCTCTACGGGACAGAAGGCCCACGGCTTCAGTTAGGCAGGGCTTCCCACACTCTGGGCTCACCACTCACAGCCCAGCTCGCTCACCTTCTTGCCGTTCTGCCCTACTTGCTCTGCCCAGCTCTCTCCTGGCCTGCTTCTCCTTACCCCTCAGTCCTTTCATTACAGAGACACAGTCCAAGTCAGAGCCCCCAACTTGCCTAGTTCCTCTGTCACCTCTATCAGATGGAATTAACTAGGTAACAATCTCTGACTCGGTTTGACAAGGGTCACAGTCTTCTGCAGTGTTTGGTGCATGGCAACTGCCCATGGAGGTGAAGAATAAACAACTGTCACCCCAGTGTCCACAACAGGATTCACACGACCCACAGGGAGAGGCCACAGGACCAAGCGAGTCCCCACTCCTCCCCACTGACCCCCACTGCCACCACACTGGACGCTTGCCTTATGCTGACTGACCACGTCCATCTCTTTGTGGTTCGTGCAGAACTGTACCAGCAGCCCCAACATGGCAGCATAGTTTTGGCTGGGCTCCAGGCTAAGGATGGCTGAGAAGTACTGCTCCACCAGCCCAGGGTTCTGGAGAGGAAGCAGGCGGCCGGGGAGTCAGACAGCAGTGGAGGTAGAGATGGCACGGTCTATCTCCCGCCAGCCCCTCCCTCACCTCCTTCCACAGCTTAGTGAGCTTCTTCACAGCACCGTCCACAGCGTGCTTGTGGGAGCCACCAAGCACCTCCAGCAGCAGCAGACACTGCACCTCCACCTGCAAGGACAAGGGAACACTTAGTCAGGAGGACCTAGACACAGGCGTGCTGTGACCCTCAGTCTGCCACAGACATCGGCTTCGATCCAGCTTCATCGCTACGAGGCTCCTTCCATCCCACTCCTCCTCTCTCCACCAACCTCTGTCCTACATCCCCACCCCCTTCTCTGAAGAATGATATGGATGTAAAGAATGTAGAGAGTGCATATGGGTAGTCTGCCTGCCTGCATGTCTGTACACTGTATATGTGTGCAGAAGGCCAGAAAAGGCCATCAGATGCCCTGGACCCAGGGTTACAGAGAGCTGTGAACCAACATGTAGGTGCTGGGAATCAAGCCAGAGTCTTCCACAAGAGCCACTAGTGCTCTTAACTGCTGAGCCATCTCTCCAGCCCCCTAAATCCTGTTTTTTACCTACACTGCTCATTCGTGCATTTATTTATCTACTATACACAAGGAGAATAGGTGCTTCCGTACACCTTCCAGTTCAGAGAGAGAAAACGATATTAAACAAATAAAGACACAAATAGGGATGCAGCTCAGAACAGCATGCATGAAGCCCCAAGTTTACCCCCAATAACAACAATTTTAAAAAGACACGATGTTAGTAAGACAGCTGCCATTCAGAAAAAGAACAGATGGTCCTAGTTAATGTACTTATCTGCCTAGACTTGTCCTTCTCTAAGAACCAAATCCTACAGGCAAGTATGGTGGACTCCTTTGTTCAGTACTTAGGAGGCAGAGGCAGCCAGATCTCAGTGAGTTCCAGGTCAGCCTGGTCCACACAGTGAGTTCTAGGCCAGCCAACAAAGTGAGACACCAGTCTCAAAAACAACAAGAGAATAATTTTTTTTTTTTTTGGTTTTTCGAGACAGGGTTTCTCTGTGTAGCCCTGGCTGTCCTGGAACTCACTTTGTAGACCAGGCTGGCCTCGAACTCAGAAATCCGCCTGTCTCTGCCTCCCAAGTGCTGGGATTAAAGGTGTGCGCCACCACGCCCGGCTTGAGAAAAAATTTTTTAAAAATTAAAAAGCACAGATATTAACAACTGCAGCTAAACATCAGGTGGGTGTTAAGTGAAGTAGGGTGACATTGGGCACGTGTCACCGCCTTTAACTCCAGGGCTCAAGAGGCTGAGGTGGGCGGATCTGAGCTCCAGGCCAGCCAGGAAAATCTCCACCACTGGGCCATAAATGATCAGATCGCAGAAAACACTTCTACAGTCACAAAACGCAGTACCACCAGGGACCACAGTGGCCAGGGAGAGTTGTAGCCTTCTGTACAATTATATCCTTATGTGCTATGCTGATAGCACACCTACCACACCTGTTCTATCAGCCAGGGTTAATTAAGATCTCTACAATTAAACAAGCTTGCCCATATCACATTCAGAAGCCTACTGGGTTCCCTCTCTCTGAGATGATCCAGCCCGGCCGGACTCAAGAGTCACCTTTCCTCACAGAAGCCCTCAGCCACATTCTCTGGCTCCACCCTGCTTCTCCTCAGCACGGCCCCGGACTCCGCACCTGCATGTCTCCTCTTCTGCTTAAGCTTCTGCTTAAGCTTCACAGCAGCTAAGGGCTCCTCAGCATTACCTACACAGCAGCCCCAGCCTCGCTTGCAGGGCCAGCCAGTGAATGGCTGAATTAATCATGTATTTAACAGACAACAGATCGGCAAAGGAAAAGCCCAGAATCTAGTCCCATACGACAGATGCATCCTGTCACCCACCACCAGACGCCTGCCTCTGCAGAGCACTGGGACTCGAAGGACACCTGAACACCCGGGGAAGAGCTGACCCCCATGGCTCCAAAGACAAGGGACCTACCAGCTTGTTCCAGATGTCTCCTTGCCGCTTGGCCTTCAGGGGAAAGACAATTCGCACTAGGAGGCAGGTCCAGGTCAGAGCCAGTAAGGCAGCTGAGCCGCTACTCTTGCTACAAAGGAGAAGTGGGAGAAGAGCTGAGTGTGGGATTCCAGCCTCCATGTGGGGACAATGCTCACCCTGAGGCGCAGCATGGTATGTGTGTGGACCCTCCCCTGACACCATCAGTGACACACAGGACAAGCGTCCAGGCCTCACTGGCTAAATCCCATCCCTTGACATTTGGGACAATAAAAACAAGATGAGGTTGGAGAGACGGCTTAGGGGTTAAGAACACAGGTTGCGCAGGGCAGTGGTGGCGCACGCCTTTAATCCCAGCACTTGGGAGGCAGAGGCAGGTGGATTTCTGAGTTCGAGGCCAGCCTGGTCTACAGAGTGAGTACCACGACAGCCAGGGCTATACAGAGAAACCCTGTCTTGAAAAAACAAACAAACAAAAAAAAAAACAAAAAAACCCCACAGGTTTCTCTTCCAAAGGACCTGGGTTTCTCACAGCAACCACATGGCAGCTCCCACTGTCCTGGGGACCTGATCCCCTCCCCTGGTATCTTCAGGTACTAGGCATGCACATAGTATACAGACACACATGCAGGTAAAACACTCATACACATAAAATTTATATGAACAAATATATAAAGCTTTCCCCATCCAGTGCCTAAGTCCCACTGGCTCATTTCTCCACTAACCTGGTTTCTCTCCCCACTCAGAGGCGCTCTGTAGTGCCATTCAGAGTGCAAAGGTAAGAGAGCCAGATGTGCTCCCACCGGTGGCTCTACACCAGCCTACCTGAGAAGACTGCACCAGCCCCCGGAGGCCTGCAGCCCCAGGCCCGTACCTGGGAACACATGCTTTGGAGCCGACCCCTGAAGACTGGAGAGAGTTCAGGAGGTTCTTGGCGGTGGACTCTGGCTGGGCCTCGGCCAGCTGCTGGATGGCTGCCTGCAGGGCTCTGCGAGAGGCTGCATCTCTAGAGAGGGAAGGAAGGGGGAGCGACATGTGACCTCAGCAGAGACAGGGTTGCTGAAGCCGAGCACTGCTCTTCCCGGGGGACACTCATAGTCCTACATTTCAGGGGCTCCTAGGGAACAGAGATGAACCTGATGAATCCACCTCACCCCAGAAAGAGCACAGGATGACAGGAAGGGCAGAATCTCTGCTCATGGTGTATGCCCCACGACTCCAAAGCTTTATAAGTGCAGCTAATGACTGCATACAATATGCTGAGATATTGTAATAAGGCAGGCAGTGTCCCAAGCCTTCACACTTCCCATGAGGTACAAAATGCTATCATCCCCATTCTGCAGATGAGGAAACTGAGGCATAGGGAGGCTAAGTAACTTGCCCAGGATCCAGTAGTTAAGAGCATGAACCTCAGAGTCTGGCTCTAACAACTAGGGGCTCTCCTCACTGCCCCATGCTGTCTCCCTGACACAGGTCACTGTATGACACAGGTCACTGTACAGCACGGTCTAAGCCCTGGTCTCTGGGGGCTCACCTGTATCGATGCAGTGTCAAGCAGAACAACTTGCAGAGCCCTTTCACAGCTCCCTCTGGCAGATCTGAAAGCAGAGTTCACAGTCTCAACAACAAGCACAGCAGTGAGCGTCCGCTTTCTGTCAGTCCTGTCAGCCGGGATCCTGGTACCAGACTCCCCAGGAAGCCCTGTACCTTTGTAAAATCTCAAGGAAAAAACAGGCACATGGTACAGAAATGCCCCGAGTGCAGGAGACACACAAGACCCCAGCATCTCCCTCTCCCTACAGAGCAGGCCTCAGCAGGGCTACGACTGCCTGCACTGCTCTGCTCTGTGGCCTGGGCATTGGCTTTACACTGTGCTGTTTACTTGGTGATGCTCGGCAGGTACTTGCTCACATACAGTCTAAGTGTTAAAAGTTAGCAGAAAGGCCACATGTAGCACACCTTTAATCGCAGCAATGGCCGGCAAATCTATGTGAGTTAAAGGCCAGCATCACCTACATAGCAAGTTCCAAGCCAGCCAGAGTTACACAGTGAAACTGTCACAAAAATAAATAGACAAGACAGACAGACAGACAGCATAAACCAGATGCGATGGCACGTGCCTATGGTCTCTCCCTGCTACTCACTGAGGTACAAGGATCACTTGATCTCAGAAGTTTGAGGCCAGTCTGCGCAACACAGAGACCATGTTTCTAAACTAAACAAAACAAAAACTGGTGGGCGCCGGGCGTGGTGGCGCACACCTTTAATCCCAGCACTCGGGAGGCAGAGGCAGGCGGATTTCTGAGTTCGAGGCCGGCCTGGTCTACAAAGTGAGTTCCAGGACAGCCAAGGCTATACAGAGAAACCCTGTCTCAAAAAACCAAAAAAAAAAAAAAAAAAAAAAAAAAAAAAAAAAAAAAAAAAAAAAAAAAAAAAAAAAAAAAAAAAAAAAAAAAAAAAAAACAAAAAAAAAACTGGTGGGCAAGGTGGTTTAGTGGGTAAAGGTACACATACACTCTATAAGCCTGACTTTAATTTTACCCCTGGGACCACGTAAAGGAGGAAGGAGCTGCCTCCAGAAGGCTCTCTGCCCTTCACGTGTACATCTTGACACTTGTACACATACCATACCCAAACAGGCAGGCACACAAAATGACAATTAAAATTTTTTACAGTTCATAAGCCAGGCGTGGTGATGCATGCCTTTAATCCCAGCCCTCAGGGAGGCAGAGGCAGAGGCAGAGACAGGTAGATCTCTGTGAGTTCTAGGCCAGCCTGGACTACATAGATGAGTTCAAGGAGAGCCTGAACCTCAGAGACTGTCTCAAAAAAGAAAAGAAAAAAAGGAAAAAGAAAAGCTTAAGAACCACGGGGATGCCGGGTGTGGTGGCGCATGCCTTTAATCCCAGCACTCGGGAGGCAGAAGCAGGCGAATTTCTGAGTTCGAGGCCAGCCTGGTCTACAAAATGAGTGCCAGGATAGCCAGGGCTATACAGAGAAACCATGTCTCAAAAAACAAAACAAAAAAAAGAACCACTGGGAGCCAGGACAGGACAGGCGTGCCTGGAACTAGATGGCCCTCCTGAAAGCCTGAACCTGCATTTGTCAACTGTGGGAAATGCAGAGAGGGCAGGAAGACAGAGAAGAAGGCTCCGCGGAGAGCACTTGGGCCGCTCTGTAAACCAAGGCACTGCCCCACCCGGTGGGCTCTGCTGTAAACCCACCTCCCAAGGAAGAAATAAACAACAGGAAGCCAAGCGGACCAGCCAGAGGGGCAGCGGGCGGAACAAGATGGCATGCTGGTGAGTCAGCTGGGACAAGCAGGACCTGGCAGACCAGAGCAAGCAGTCAGCAGAGAAAAGCTTGTCTGGGGAAACTCAGCCCCTATATGAGGCGGATAAAGCCTGGGAGGAGCTTTCTCAGCATGTCCCATTTCAGGAGCCCAAACGATGGAAAGGAAACAAGCAGAGATCAGAGCCCCAACCCCTGTGGGGCTCTCTGCACTAAGGAAACAGCAGCCAGGGCCAGGGCCAGGCTGACAGACAAGGAACAATGACAGGAAACACCCCATGCTCATGTGCCGTGCGGATGCTCTCACTCCCCCGCCTCACCAACCCTTGAGAGGCATCACACGAGCTCATGTTCAACCTGGGCCCGGAGTGTTAGAGGACTGAAAGCTACAGATTCCAGGAAGGAGGCTGGGTGTTCCCACCACAGCACCTCACAAGTACAACTTACTCGGAACTGTACATTCAGGGTGCCAGAAAAGCAAAACCACCCTCAAAGACGCAGAGGGAGGAGTTCATAAACTGAGACGCAGAAGTCAAACTTCCTCCATAAACGGGGGTGAGGGAAGCAGTACTTGGCAGTTAGCCTGCAGGGAAATCTAACCAGCATGGCTCAGTACATGCATACACTTGGCATCTCTGCACAGCAGCCTGAACAGACCACAGCCTTGGGAGAGTCACCTCCAAGTAGGCAAAAAATTATACACCACAGCACTCACACACAGGACAGCTGAGAAACTCACACAGCAACTGACACCACTTACAGCTTTAACAAACTTGGCTGTCACCCAGGCAACAGCAGGTTTGAAGCAACAGGTGGGAGCATGAGGGAAGACTGAGAGAAGCCAGATGTGGTGGTTAACATCTGTAAGCTCAGCCCTGGGGAGGCTGAGGACAGAGGACAGACATGCGCTACAAGGCAGCAGGGTCCATCCAGGGAGACCCTGTCTTGGGAGGGAGGGGTGGAGGGAGGGACGGAAGGTAAGCCGGCTGGTTTGTCTGAGTTTGGTGCAGTATTGCACACCTAGAATTCCAGGACTAAGTGCTAAATAAGGAGAGTGGGATTCAAAGCCATTCTAAGGAGTCCTTTTCTCAAACAACCACCACTACTCTCCCCACAAAAAGAAAAGTTAGTAAAATTCAAACGACTTGTAGGGAATGTTCTCAGGGCGCATTAGAAAACATGTATCTCTCCATCTTAGCAAGACTTAGAGTGCTTAGCTAGACACCATCTTCTTATGTCCGTGGACACACAAAGAAAATGTCTTTGTGCCCAGTATATCTCACAAGAAAAGACTGACGTATCTTTTGGAATCAACATAATTAAAACTACAAACAATGGCCGGGCAGTGGTGGGGCTCACCTTTGATCCCAGCGCTCGTGAGGCAGAGGCAGGTGGATCTCTGAGTTCGAGGCCAGCCTGGAGTACAGAGCAAGTTCCAGGACAGCCAGGGCTAACTGGAGATATCCTGTCTTGAAACAGAACAAAACAAACCTACCTGAACTGACCCAAATGTTTCAACTGTTTTGAAGAACATTAAAAAAAAAAAAAAAAAAAAAAAAGGTGTGGTCAGAAGCAGACTGAGCAGGGGTAGTCTCAGTCAGCTCAGGGAGAAAGAGAAAGCGCATGCACCCTGACTTTCCACAGACACAGCAGCGCAGGCACAGGCAAATACACACCTTTGCCGGCGATGCATCGCCCCAGCTCACTGAGAATCTCTCTCCGCTCCTTCACACTGGCTGTTGTCACCTTCACAGCGAAGCGCTTCAGTGTCTCAGAAACCTGCAAAGACCAAACCCACACAGTTTCAGCAGACATGACAAATGCTGAGGGTGTGTGTGTGTGTGTGTGTGTGTGTGTGCATGCACAAGGAGCGTGCCCCGGCAGAACTGTGTTCCTGACAGCTGGGGCTGGATATCATCTTGTCATGGGAAGCTGCCTCTGTGCATTATGGGGTTTTAAAAGCATTTCTCAGCTCCACCCACTAGTCACAGCCAGTAGCAGCCCACTCTCCTCCTGCCCTAGTTGTGACAATCAAGTCCCTAGAAGGTGTAGAATCTCCAGACACAGAGAACAAACACCACCCTCAGTGTAGATACATTGTCTTAATTCAGTCAACAAGAACCGCCCTCAGTGTAGATACACTATCTTAATCCAGTCAGCATACCTTTCTTGACCTCGGACAAGGCAAAGTTCAAAAACCTCTAGACAGAAAGCATCCTTTCAGAAACACCCCAAAAGTCCACCCCAGTTGATGACTGTGGGTGAGGGAGAGCCACTTTCCTAAGAGGTGAGCACTGGAAGGCTGACCACCACCACCCCTGCACCCCCCAGCAGGTGGCCCCACCCCCACACTCATGTCAGCAGCACTAACCACACCAAATACCAAACCAGAGGACCCAAATACCAAACCAGAGGACCCAAATACCAAACCAGAGGACCCAAATACCAAATACCAAACCAGAGGACCCAAATACCAAACCAGAGGACCCAAATACCAAACCAGAGGACCCAAATACCAAAGGAGACAACAGACCCAAAAGTCAGTCCTCTGACTTCACACACAGTGCGGCACAGGCACATAAGAGCACATTCACGCACACATACATACCCAAACAAAGTAAATATGCCTATTTTTAAAGGGGGAGGGGCTGGAAAGATGGCCACTTGCTGATCGGGCAGAAGGCTGAGGCTCAGTTCTCAGCACCCACACGGCAGCTCACAACCATCTGGAACTCCAGTTCCAGGGGACCTGATGCCCTCTTCTGGCCTCTGCAGACACAGTGCACAGACAGACAAGCATTCACACATACACACGAAATAGCCGGGCATGGTGGCGCACGCCTTTAACCTAGCACTGGGGAGGCAAAGGCAGGAGGATTTCTGAGGTCAAGGCCAGCCTGGTCTACAGAGTGAGTTCCAGGAAAGCCGGGGTTATACAGAGAAGCCCTGTCTCGAAAAACCAAAACCAAAACAAACAAACAAACAAACAAAGAAAAAGCTTTCCGTTAAGTGATCGTGAATGTGGAAAGGGTCTGTCCTGAGGCACAGAGGGAGAGTTGGGGTGGATATGATCAAGATACACTACCTACAACAGTCCAACATAACAAATACATTTAAAAAGGCAATACAAGCCAGGCAAGGTAACATGCACCTTTAATCCCAGCAGGGGGCAGAAGAATTTCAGTGAGTTCAAGGCCTGCCTGGTCAATGTAGAGACCCTGTCTTAAACAAACAAACAAACAAACAAACAAATAAATAGCAGTACTTTTTTTTTTAACATGTAAACTATACCTCAAAAATCCAAGTTTGTGAAGTCTAGGGAAGGCCCACAGTATACCCAGCAGGCTCTCCCTTACCAGGGTCACACTCTGACCTCCCAGGGAGAACCAGGACCCTGCCACTCTGGCAGAAGAGAAGCACACACTGCTTTCTAATGGGGAAAGACCAAGAGGCTGGATCCCAGCTCGGTCTTACTAGCTGGGGATGCCAAGTCAGACATCCGCAGCTCTCAGCTTCAGTTTCTCTAACAAAGGCAACTAATTAACAACTCTTAACTCTTGGGACTAGTATGGTGACTAATTCACTCCAAAAGCCTACCACCATTAATAAGGTGGAGGCAGCACCAACAGGCCCATCTCCCACTTCCACAATGAAAGCCTCTGCCTCAGCACCCATGTTCTCAGAACTAACCCAGCACCCAAGCACGTCTATAAAAGGGCGCCAAGGCATCCACGGCCTCGGTCAGCTGACTTAGCACAGATGCAGTATGTGAACATTCTGAGACGCTGGGGAAACCTGCTCCTGAGCGGTAGTCTGCAAACTTCCTGTGGCAAGCTGCGGGTCCACAGGGCAGTGGACGGCTGGTCTACAGAGTGGGAGAAGAGGACACTGTTTTGGAGGGCAGTTCATCTGCAGGAAGTTTAAATCAGTAACTTGAGTCAAGGGCGCAGACAAAGAACAATGACTTCTTTTCACGTGTACTTTGGAGAAGGGCGAACGTTGAGTGTAGAGATTAGGGAACAACTTGTGGGAGTTCCCCACAGTGGGTCCTGGTATCGGGCTCACCGGCTCCTGCTTTTTCTTTTATGCTTAAATTCTTGGTCTGATTCTCTAGGGAATGAACACGGTGGTGTCCAAACTTAGAAACTATTTCTTGCTTTGATTGATTGTGGGTTTTGTTTGTTTTTTTTTGGTTTGGTTTGGTTTTCTTATGGCCCTGGCTGTCCTGGAACTCACTATACAGATCAAGCTGGCCTTGAACTTGCCTGCATCCCCAGTGCTCCCACGCCTGGCTGGCTTTGGTAATTTAAGTGTCCTTTGTTCTCACTTCCATACCGGCAAAGAGCCCAGGAGCTCCAGATCTGCGCCCCACGCCAGAGCCTGGCCAGCACTTCAGTGTCACCTGGGACTTTTGTTTTCCCGCCAGTGGCCTTCGGACCCTGACCCCACCACTCTCTCCATCCCATCAGTAGCAGTTCTCAGGGTTACAATGAGCCATCTGAGGTGGTTGGTGCTGGAACTGTATGGAATCAGTACCGACCTCCATTTAATGACCGTGTTCCTCATTCCGCCTAGAATGTCTTTTCCTGGAGTTAATAATTGCCCTTCCCACAATCCTGTTTGCAGTGTTCTTCCTAATCTTATTAATTATTCAACTCAAATTCTTGGTTGTGTGTCTTTATTCCGGAAGATTCTGCCCTTCGTCCAGGAGTCTATCTCCCTGAGTTCTCTGTTCTTCCCCAGTTTGGCCGGTGACAGCCCCCCACCCCCAACCCCACCCCCAGAGGAAGCATGTGCAAGGTAACCGTCACAAGTGCCCCAGTATCCGTGAAAAGGTTCTAACCTCATATTCAAGTTTGCCATGACCCAGAATTCTATGTTGAAATCATTGTCCTTCAGAATACTGAAGCGACTGTATTTCTCCACTAAATGCTAACCTTTAGCTAGGGTTGTGAAGACCAAAGCTGTTGTAATATTTTTTGTTCAGACATGGTTGATCGTGCTATGTACAAGCAGGCCTCCAACTCTAACCTCCTGTGTTTGGGTTCTAGGAATGCCTGGTTCTGCTTTGATCTTTTGGAACGGACCAGGTTTTCTTTCTAGAAACTTTGAGGCTTTTTTTTTTTTTAAGATTCTGAAATTTCATGGTCACTTGCTTTGTTGCAAGACTATTTTACCCACAGTGCTGAGAACTCTGGTCTGGAAACATCTCCATCAGCGGAGGAAACCTGATCCCATGAACACTGCCTTTCAGAGATTCTGCTAGGTCTTTCAGGTTGGTTCCTGAGTTTCCTAGCTCATGGATCAGGAGTCATTTCCTTCAGTGTTCGGAAATCTGTATCTCATGGGGGACGGGGGGTGGGGGGGGGTGCACACCCTTGATACCAGGGTTGGGAGGCAGAAGAGCTCTCTGAGTTCGAGGCCAGCCTGGTCTACAGAGTTCCAGTAAAGCCAGGGTTACACAGAGAAACCCTGTCTCAAAAACCAACTCACCAAACTCTATCTCTCCTCACGTTCTAGCTTCCAGACTTTGCCTGTGCTCTGCTGCTCCCACATCCATTTACTGGGTCTGCTTTTGCTGTGTTGGGGACCAAACACAAGGCTACACGTCTGTACATGCCAGACACAAGGTCCATCACTAAGCCTGCCCTCAGCCCTCAAATATCTTGGAGCAGGGATGCTAGGGATAGAACCTAGGATCTCGTGAATGCTGGGCTCTACCACTGAGTCCCCCACAGCCTGTGTTCAGATGTTCACATGCCATGGGGTGTGTGTGTGTGTTTGTGCGCACGCTCACGCATGCTCACGCACGTGCACGTGCACAGGTCAGAGAACAACTTTCAGGAATCCGTTCTCTTCTTCCACCAAGGGATACAGGGGTCGAAACTCAGGCCATTTTGCTGGCACATCAACAAGCATTGTTACCCAAAAAATCATCTTGCTGGCCCCGTATTATAATATTTTAAATCCTTTACCAACCTTACTGAGGTTTGAGAAGATGATACATATGTACTACCCTCTGCCTTCCAATATGGTAACATTAAACTTCCTTTTATTTTCTTTAATTTTTTTTTTTTTTTTTTGAAACAAGGTTTTCTCACAGTGCAGCCTTGGATGGCCTGGAATTGTGAGAGATCCTCCTGTCTCTGATTCCCGAGTACTGGGACAACAACAACAACAACAACAACAACAAACCTCTGTGCCACCATGCTGGGCAATAACAGCATTAAACTCATAGTGATAGTTCTCTCACAAACATGCAGGAACTTTTCATATTTGACAAGGAAATCGAGGCTCTTCTTTTCCTTAATCAGAAGTTGCAGGGCTAGGAGTAGCTTGTCGTTCAGCCCTTGCACAGCAAGCACGAGGCCCTGGGCTGGGTCCCCAGCGCCGCAAAGGAAGATAGGAAAAGTTTCCCACTGAAAACCTTATATGCTAAGAGCCTCTAGGAGTCACACTGGGCATTGGAAAGATCAGCTCTCACGCCTCCCAAGTCCACAGGTGTCTCTGCAGACATCACTGCCCAAGAGAGGATTTTCTGAGATGTCAGACCTGATGTGGCTGCTCTGAAGACATGGGGGGGGGGGGGCAAGTCACCTGAAGCACGGGTGGAGAACCAAATTTTTAAATTTCATTTAATTCTGACCAACTTAAGTAAGCCTTTTGATAGCACAGTTAAGGGTAACCTACTACTGAATAACACAACTCTAGAGAGAAGATTCTTAAACGTTCAGAAACACAAAGTAACTTCCCTTCTTAGGATTCACTAATATGCAGCTCTGTCTAAACAAATTACCAGACCCTTGTACTGGAGACCCTTGCAAAGCATCTTTTCAATGATCAGGTTAAATGGCCCCTCTTTGGTGGGCCTTGAGGATCAAACATAAAAATCAATTAATCTCACCCCAGAGACTTAAACTGTTTTTTAAATACGTTCCTTATGGTGGTGTGCCACCACCGAGCCACCACTACCTGGCCTTGATCTATATTTTTGAAAAGGGAGGGTGGGATGGGGACGTGGAGAGAGAGGAAAAAATATGTTTATTATTTATTTATTTCACCCTTCCACGAGGCTACAAAAGAGGCTGAGATGGAGAAGGGGGGTAGCCTCAACGCCTCCCTGAACTGCAATGTACCCACAGGTGTGAACGCACAAAGGTGTCACGACTCTTCCCGGGTGAAGACATTTTGGGATCTCACCCAGGACTCAGTTAACACCCAGCAAACCCACATGGGACTCTACTACTTTGTCTCACGACATCTTCCCAGCGGCCCTAGGAGATCGGTATTACCAACACCATCCTATGTTAAAAAGACCGAGACCCGGAGGGGTGATGTCATTGATCCAACGCCTCGGCGAAACCAACGAGGGGAGGCTCAACTCCGAACCCGTATGGACATAAAGGCTACGCTCCGAGTGTGGGCACAGAGTCGGGGGCCCTCTGCATCGTCCCGGAGAACCGTAGCCGAAGCTGAGTGGAAGCTCTGCCACCGCCGGGCCCGCACAGCCCCAGCACGGCGCCCGCTACCCCGAAGCCAAGCGGATGGCAAGATGCTCGAGCCCAGGGTCGCTCTGCCCGCCCAGGCCGGCCGGAGCCTCGAGCAGCCGCCGCCCCCCTGCCCCGCGCCGCCGCTTCCTTCTGCGCCCTCCGCGGCCATCGGCGCCGCAGCCTCCGCCGGGGCAATCCCGCCGCCCCGCTGCCCGCGCTCCGGCCCCCGCCGCGTTGGCCACCACGGCCGCCAGCCTCACCTGCGTGTCCGCCGCCATCCTGCCGGCGCCCAGTCCGGAACCGCTTCCGGAGCGCTTCCGGGTCACTGCGGGGCCCACGCGGCAAGGCGAGGCCTGGCGCCCCCGGGCGGGAGGGCGGCCGCAGGTCTTGCGCTGCCGCCCCTGGACGCGGGATCTCCTCGACCAGGCCTCCCCGAGCAGCACCCTGCAGCTCTGGCATCATTGGGGGGATCCCAGGTCCAGCCTCGACACCCCCATCATGCTGTTTCCTAGGCTCCAGGAATGAACTCAAAGAACCAGTCTCAGGCCCAGGGGCCTTGGAGGTTAAAACAGGTGATGGCGAGGCACGCGGCAGGGATGCAGGGATGCTCCGGGAATTGCGCGGTCCTGCTGGGAGCCTCATCTGCAGCCGGCTGAGGACAGAGTGTAGGAAGAGCTCTTTGGAGAATGATTGAATTTTTACTACAACTCAAGAGTTTGCTTGCAGAATGCGGTCTCCAGGCTTCTTGGCCCTCAGCAGTGGCTTTCAAACTGTTGATAGCGAATTAAAACTATACAGATGGGGCGGGCGTGGTGGCTCATGCTTTAATCCCAGCACTTGGAAGGCAGAGGCAGGCGAATTTGAGGCCAGCCTGGTCTACAGAGTGAGTTCCAGGACAACCAGGATTACACAGAGAAATCATGTCTCAGGAAAAAACAAAAAAACCTATACAGATGTGTAGTATCACAAGGTTCACGATAGCAATAGGGCATTGCATTTGAGTTTTCACCTACTTGTTAGAGCCCGTTTTTCTAAAGTCCTCAGCTTTTCAGACTCAACACTCAATGTCTATATGAACTGACATCAAACTACTGTAGGGTTGGAGGTTGCAATTCTGGGTAACTTTGTGTCTAGTTACCTGTGATGGAGCTCTTGCAGCGGCATATAGCAAATTATTCTAAATAGCTTGCACCCTCCCAACTGGAACATGAAGCAACCCTATATGCACACCTTAGTGGCTAGTTATTAACTGCTCCCATATTCAAGCCTTAATCTACCAAAAAAAAAAAAAAAAAAAAAACTATAGCCAGCACGTGGAGACTCAAGTGCATATCTAAACTACACACACACACACACACACACACGCAGTAACTTCATTACTAGCCACACAGCAGTGACTCAAATACAGCTGATGCAGATCAACTACACCCTCATCTCAAAAGGCACAATCAGGCACCTGAGTTCAATCCCCACTTCACCTGGATATTCCTGTGCCACACAGTATCACCATCTCAAGCCCTCAAACCACCCCTGCCTCAGCCTTAAGCAACAGGGCTCTGGACCTGCATCACCTGCCTTGGAGCAGTAGGATACTTATTAACAATGGCTTGGACATCCAGTGATATACAGAAAGCAGACCTAGATACCAAACCATAGAGATTTGGTATGACATGGACAAGGATAGCTACCATAATATAAAGGCCAGGCTTGATCACATACACCTTTAATTCATAGCCAGCCAGGGCAAAAAAAGACCCTGTCTCAAAAAACAAAAACACCCACAAAACCCACATAACCACTAGCTTTATTTTTAGAAACAAAAATGCCAACAAAGTATCACTCTAAACAGTAGTGGTTTTGCCTTTCTTTTTTTTTTGGTTTTTCTAGACAGGGTTTCTCTGTATATAGCCCTGGCTGTCCTGGAACTCACTCTGTAGACCAGGCTGGCCTCGAACTCAGAAATCCGCCTGCCTCTGCCTCCCGAGTGCTGGGATTAAAGGCGTGCACCATCACGCCCGGCTGGTTTTGCTTTTTTTACCCTGCTTAAGTGAACTAAATAAATCCAGACCGAGTTTTAAGAGAAGTAAACCTTTATTTTCATCTTTCTCAAATTAAGCAGGTTGACTTGGTTGCTTTGCCGGGCTTAGTCGAAGAGCCCGAATCCCATGTCCTCATCTGATTCTTCCGACTCTTCCTTTGCTTCAGCCTTGGCAGGGGCTGCAGCAGCCGCAGGGGCAGCAGTGGTGGTGGCAGCAGCCGCAGGGGCAGCAGCCGCAAATGCAGATGGATCAGCCAGGAAGGCCTTGACCTTGAGGGAGAAAAGGCAGTGAGCATGATCATAGTTCTACCACCTACACCCTTCCTACTAAGGACTGTCCTGTGGCAGCTTTCCAGTGTGAGGCTACCTACCAGATCTGAGCAGAGCCTGCTGGCTGGGACACTTGGGCCCCAGCTCTAGGGGTCGGTCTTCTTTTGTCTTACAAGGTACCTACTGTGTGATTAGCATATGAATACGCTAACTCAGCAGACTGCCACTTGCCAACCTGTCAGGCCTCTGTGGTGGCTAAAGGACAGTGTTACCTTTTCAGCAAGTGGGAAGGTGTACTCAGTCTCCACAGACAAAGCCAGGACACGCTTGTACCCATTGATGATGGAGTGTGGCACCGAGGCAACAGTCGGGTACCCGATTTGCAGACACACGCTGGCCACGTTGCGGACTCCCTGTGTGCAGACAAGAATGACATTTTAAGGAGGCTGAAGAGATGGCTCAGCGGGTAAAAGCACTGACTGTTCTTCCAGAGGTTCTGAGTAACTGAGACAGCTACAGTGTACTTACATATAAATAATAAATCTAAAAAAATTTTTTAAAATGACATTTTAGCTCACTTCCGTTTGGTCTCGCCCAGGCAGCGCCATCAGTCTGTGCTCACCCTCCAGACCTGGGAGTTCAATATTCCTTACAGTGACTTCTGAAAATCTGAGCTGTTAACCTAGTCACTGAGCACTATCAGAATATTAATCTATCTCCAGATCTGATTTACCAGTACTGAAACCTTTTTCCAATCTTGAATTATGATTGGGAGCAGGCATGGTTGGGAATTAGAAATATAAATTATATAAATAACCCAAAAGCGGGGCAGTGTTGGAACACACCTTTAATCCCAGCACTCAGGAGGCAGGCGGATTTCTGAGTTCGAGGCCAGCCTGATCTACAAAGTGAGTTCCAGGACAGCCAGGGCTATACAGAGAAACCCTGTCTCGAAACCCCCCCCCAAATAACTCAAAAAAAGTTAATAAAGATTAAAATGCTAAATCTATAGATGCATGTCTAATTTCAGTATTATTCACTCAAGGTAACAATTTTCCTTAAAAGCCAATTTAAGCTGGGCGGGGTGGCACATGTCTTTAATCCCAGCACTTGGGAGGCATAGGCAGGCGGGCAGGTGGGTTTCTGAGTTCAAGACCAGCCAGGTCTACAAAGTGAGTTCCAGAACAGCCAGGGCTATCTATACAGAGAAACCCTGTCTCAAAAAAAAAAAAAAACAAAAAAGTCAACTTAATGGCAAGAGCGTGGTGTGGGACAGTCCTTAAAAAAGAGTAATAACCCTTTCCGGCGGTGACGACCTCCCTACGAGAACATGCCTCTCGCAAAGGATCTCCTTCATCCCTCTCCAGAAGAGGAGAAGAGGAAACACAAGAAAAAGCGCCTGGTGCAGAGCCCCAATTCCTACTTTATGGACGTGAAATGCCCAGGATGCTATAAAATCACCACGGTCTTTAGCCATGCACAAACGGTAGTTTTGTGTGTTGGCTGCTCCACTGTCCTCTGTCAGCCTACAGGTGGAAAAGCAAGTCTGACAGAAGGATGCTCCTTCAGGAGGAAGCAGCACTGAAAGCCCCTGATTGAAGATGAGTGGGAACCTTCCCAATAAACACATTTTGGATATATTTAAAAAAAAAAAAGAGTAATAACAATTTTAATTGTTAGCATTAAAACCGTATTCATCTCTTCTTGACTCACTACTCAAAATCTCACCCACCAGCAATGTTCTATTAGTTTTGTTTGAGACCCGGCTGTCCTCAAACTCCCAAGAGGATGCCTGTGTCTGCTGGGATTAGACACAACACCCGCAGCCAATGTTTTGCTATACCACAGGCTCTAACAACCTTTAGAGTCCCAGCACAAGCCATTCACGGACCTCCTGCCTGAGTCAATTGTTTTCTGCAGATCGTCATACTCAGCACAGGAGGAAGGAGCTGGGCAGACATACCTCCAGAAAGCGGGAGTGCAGGGCCTGCTCTGTGATGTCCAGCACTTCCGGGTTATAAATGCTGCCGTTGTCAAACACCTGCTGGATGATCAGCCCAAAGGAGAAGGGGGAGATGTTCAGCATGTTCAGCAGTGTGGCCTCGCTGGCTCCCACCTTGTCTCCAGTCTTTATCAGCTGCACATCACTCTGAGGAAGAGAACAGTGGCACACAGTTACCATCTGGACACACAGGAGGCTCAGTCCGAAGGACCAACCACTGCAGGCAGTCTACTCACCAGAATTTCAATGGTGCCTCTGGAGATTTTCGTGGTGATGCCCAAAGCTTGGAAGAAGGAGGTCTTTTCGGGCCCTAGACCAGTGTTCTGAGCTGGCACAGTGACCTCACACGGGGCGATGGCACCAGCACGAGCAGCAGCTGGCACCTAAACAGAACAAAGGTAGTCTATGGTGAAACGCCTCTCCATTTGTAAGTCCTGAAATGGCCAAATCATCGTCCCATCCCCTTACCTTATTGGCCAACAGCATATCCCGAATCTCAGTGAGGTCCTCCTTGGTGAACACGAAGCCCACGTTCCCCCGGATGTGAGGCAGCAGTTTCTCCAGAGCTGGGTTGTTCTCCAGGTGGCCCCGGATGGCCTTGCGCATCATGGTGTTCTTGCCCATCAGCACCACGGCCTTCCCTCGGAGGGACATGCGGATCTGCTGCATCTGCTTGGAGCCCACGTTGTCTGCTCCCACAATGAAGCATTTTGGGTAATCATCCAGAAGTTGCTATGAAGGAAGCCAGGAAGAAACCACATTGAGAGGGAAACAAAAAGCAGCCAGCAAAAACCAAAACCCTGCAACCACTAGCTCCCCATTGCTTTTCCTTTATGCTTCCAACCCTAGGCTGTGACACTTCTCGCTAGGAGCCAGCCACCCGAGCCCAATGTCTGTCTTTATCTGATCGAGCTCACTTGCTGGTTAGGAGTAGCACAAAATTACTGTCACAGCCAAAAATTAACTTTTAGCTGGGTGTGGTGCCACACTTGTAATGACAGGTAAGGCTTAATTGCTAATCGGAGGCCAGCCTAAGCGATAGGGGGAAGTCTCGCCTCAAGTAAATCTTAATTTAACTTTTTAAATAAGGCATGCCTGGGTGACCAAAGTGACCCTGATCAGGGAAGAGACAGACTTAAAAGTACAGAAAACAAATTATAGAGAGGACAGAGATCTTAGGTTGTGAAATATAAAAGGTACTACCGGAACCAAAAATCTTTGTCTCTGAAACTTATTAAGATAAAAGTTAATTAAAGCCGGGCAATGGTGGCACACGCCTTTAATCCCGGCACTTGGGAGGCAGAGGTAGGCGGATTTCTGAGTCCTAGGACAGCCTGGTCTACAGAGTGAGTTCCAGGACAGCCAAGGCTACAGAGAAACCCTGTCTCGAAAAAAAAAAAAAATTAAAAGTTAACTAAAACAGACTCATGCCTACAAAGTCTGGTAGTTCTGGTTCAAAGCCGCCTCAAAGGCCTTTTGTAATTAAGTCACTGGACACCAGCCTGACTGGCAGGTCTCAGGCGTGCAACAAGATGAATCACTCCAGTCTCAGCCCTTTGCACAGACGCGAAAGGCTCGACGTGATGAGAAACTGGGTGAGCGAGCTAGTTCTGGAACGGGGGGATCCCAAGACCATAGAACTTCCCCAGGATGACCAAACTGTTTAAGCGCGTGGCCAACAATCGCCCCGGAAGACCCGGAGCGGAAGCGGCGCGTCTGCGGCCCGCTCCGCACTTACGATGATCTTGAGGAAGTAGTTGGACTTCCAGGTCGCCCTGTCTTCCCTGGGCATCACGGCGGTGCGTCAGGGATTGCCACGCGGGGTTTAAAGACGATGTCACTGGGGAGAGAGGTGACAGCGTAAACCCGGTAACCCCAGCACCGGCCGGGTCACAGGCCTAGGCCAAGCCGGCCACGCGGGAGCTGGGCCCGGGGCTGCCGCCGCCAGCAGAGCGGGCGAGCGGGCGATCGGGCGAGCCAGGCCGTAGACCGGACGGGCACAGCCCCGGCCCCGACCCTCCCAGAGCCCATCGCTCCCACCTGCCCCACACCCAAGCCGCCCTTCCACAACTAAACAAGCCACCAACCTCCAACGAGGACGCCTGGCGAGAGAAGGGCCACACGCCGCTGCGTGCCTTTTATAGGAGAACCAGGCGGCCTCAGAACCCAAAGATGACGTCGTCCAATACTATTGGCTGGCACCACCGAACGTCCCGCCTCACTCAGCTAACTTGCATACCCATTGGCTGAGACCGCTGCCACTCCAGCAAGTTGGGTAGGTAAAGACGGCACCCGGCCGCAGGAGGCGCGTTCTCAGAGCTGCTGCCCTCTGCTGGGTCGGAGCCGCCCTGCAGCGTCACCGAGTCAGTACAGCAAACCAGTTTCTTTCTGTGAACCCCTAGCTGATGCTCTAGTCTCCTCTTGTTCTTCCATTCTTTTTTCTTTTTTATTTATTTATTTATTTATTTATTTATTTATTTATTTATTTATTTATTTTAATTTTTTTTGTTTTTCGAGACTGGATTTCTCTGCATAGCCCTGGCTGTCCTCGAACTCAGACATCTAATTAAGCCGGGCGGTGGTAGTGCACGCCTTTAATCCCAGCACTTGGGAGGCAGAGGCAGGTGGATTTCTGAGTTCGAGGCCAGCCTTGTCTACAGAGTGAGTTCCAGGACAGCCAGGACTACACAGAGAAACCCTGTCACGAAAAAAAAGAAAAAAGAAAGAGAGAGAGAGGAAAGAAAGAAAGAAAGAAAGAAAGAAAGAAAGAAAGAAAGAAAGAAAGAAAGGAAGGAAGGAAGGAAGGAAGGAAGGAAGGAAGAAAGGAAGGAAGGAAATCAAATTAAAGGTGTCAACCACCACTGCCCCGGCTTGTTTTTCCTTTCAAAACCTACATCCTCACCCGCACAAAGTTAATCAAAGATTCCCGTTTTCTATGAGTAAAACCCTAAAACATAGACTATTCTCAAGGTCCCACAACTGTTTCCACTGTCGCAATCTGGTTTCTTGCTTTCCTACTGGGTGTTTGCCTCTAGCCTGGTCCCTTTGCCCTTTTATCCCCTCTAAGGTATGCCTTTATTTTAGGGCTTTTTTCCATAGCTTTTTCTTTTCTTTTCTTTTCTTTTTTCCCTTCGGTTTTTCGAGACAGGGTTTCTCTGTATAGCCCTGGCTGTCCTGGAACTCACTTTGTAGACCAGGCTGGCCTCGAACTCAGAAATCTGCCTGCCCCTGCCTCCCGAGTGCTCGGATAAAAGTATGTGCCACCACACCTGGGGATTTTGAATTTGGGGGTGGGCAGCAAAACCAAACCACCCTCCCTCCCTCCCTCCCTCCCTCTCTTCCCTCCCTCCCTCCCTCCCTCCCTCCCTCCCTCTCCTGCCTCCTCCCACAACACTTACACCATCTAACTTGCTATATAATTCACCACATTCTGTTTGTCAGCCTCTCCCTGCAGGAAGGTAAGCTCCACAGGGCAGAGATTTTTGTTCTGTGCCTGCCAGACAGTGGGCAGATATTTGTTGAACAGGCGAAATGCAGGGCATGCAGCCAAATGAGACCCAGATCCATAACTTTGTTCTGCCACTTGCTGTGTTGTCTTAAAAAGCACTTCCACTTTATTGACCATTTGCTTACCCTTCCAGGGATATGGGAGAAAATCGATACATGTTAGCTTCTTTTTATATATATATATATATATATATATATATATATACACACACACACACACAGAGTCATTCAACATTTATCTAGATAATTGTTTTACTCTGAGACAGTCTCACTCCTGCCTCATGCTCCTTTGTAATGAAGCCCCTGTCCCCCCACCCCCACCCCCCAAGTCACAGTAAGCTGAGACATACTTTTTAGTGTCCTCTCTGGCATGTGGCATTTTGGGTCCTAGTCCAGCAGATTCTGCCTGGATAGAGGCTGGGAATGAATGCAGGTGCTTGTGAAGTTCCTAGGTCTTTTACTCGGGTTTGGGAACCGCAGTGTGAAAAAGGTGTCTTCCTGCTCAAGAAAGCAGCAGTCAACCAGCTGGACTGGATATCAGAAGCCCAAGCCCCACCCACCCTCACCAGCCTAGGGCAAGGGAACATTTTGACAGGTGGAACTGGGGCCCAAGGTTGTAGCAAATGTTTGTTGGTCACAAGTGGCCTAGAAACACTCAACAGAGATTCTCACTGGCTCAGGTAAAGAGTGGAGACAGGAAAAAAAACTGTCCTAGTTTTTAAGATCCAGGAGTGTGTGTGTGTGTGTGTGTGTGTGTGTGTGTGTGTGTGTAAGGCTTTATGTGTGTTTATGTGCTTGGGTGTTAGTCTGAGCCACCTGTGCGATGCTGTGGGCTGTCACAGAGGACTCATGTGTTTGGGAGCTATTCAACACTGGCTAGGAGCTGAACTCAGGGCCTCTGGAAGGGCAACACTTGTTCTTAATTGCTGAGCCATCTCTCCAGACCCATGAATAAATAAATATCCATATATAAATAAATGTGTATATATGGGAGAAGATATTGAACCTAGGGCCTTGTTCATGCTAAACAAGCAGTCTGTTGTTTTAAAGCTTCCTGGTGCCTTTGAAGATCGGCCCAGTTTGAGAACTGCAGGAATCCGTGGCTGCTGAGGTCACTCTTTAATGACAAAGATTCCACATGCTCAGCACTGTCCTAAGTACTGGTGCATGTTCCCAATGCTACCGCCGCCACCCCATCCCCACCCCCCAAGTCCTGAGGTGCAATACTTTATCCACAAGAAAGCTCCCAGAGTGGTTAAATCATCCGATGATTTCAGAAGAAGGCTGTTGAATCAGGTTCAAAGGCCATGGGCTCCACTGTGCGCCACAGTCAAATCCAAACCCCACATCTCTTTCTCTAAATGCACTTTTCTGAGCGCACACATAATGGCCATGTTATATTTCCAAAGACACCCTGACTACGCCACTATAAATACCCTAATTGTCATATACCAATATATCATCATGCTGTGAAGCCAATAAAAATGGTGCTAATCTATACCCAGTGGCACGGGAAGGTATCCGTAAAACATTACAGAGAAATCCCAGCACTCGGGAGGCAGAAGCAGGTAGATTTCTGAGTTCGAGGCCAGCCTGGTCTACAAAGTGAGTTCCAGGACAGCCAGGGCTGCACAGAGAAACCCTGTCTCGAAAAACCAAAAAAAAAAAAAAAAAAAAAAAGAAACCAAGTTGTTATCTCTGAGTGCTGTCAACGGTCAGGTCATGATCACCTCCAAGCTCGCTGTAATGGAGTCGTCACCCAGAATACCATTTCCCGTGCTGCCTGGAGACCTGCTCTAAAGGACAGGGAGACTGAAGCTGAGCTTTGGGCAAAATGAAACCATCCATCCAATGTAGGGGCCCGGGGATCTGTCAAGAGAAAGCATGCATGTATGGACATGACCACAAGGGGGCAGTAGAGAGTGAACAGCAGCAGGAAGTCTCCGGCATTCCATAGGGGAAAGGGTGAGTTAGAACAAGGTGTTCTCTGGAACTTGGCATTTCCACTCTGTTCTTTCTCCATGATCAGTGAGTGGAAGGTCACCCAACAGGCCCACAAGGAGACACTGTGAATCCACATGATAGACCGAGAGCAGTACCGGCCCCTGTGGGGCCCAGTCAGTTCTCCCTAGGCTAGGCCAGTAAGGCTCATGCTGGCGTCGAAGGACCTATGGCCACAATCAAGCTCCCAGGATCCCATTCTCTGGCTCTCTGGGCCTCCAGGAAGAGAACATCAATTATCTGCTTTCTCTGTATGGGTCTTCTGAGTCTAGAGAGGTTCTAGTTTCTCTGTTATGGCAACTAGCCCAAACTCCCAAGAAATAACATCAGCTTGGGTGAAAATCATGTCAAACTTTATTGGCATATATCACAGGAATTGAAGGGAAAAGCCAGGTTATAAGTTTATAAGGGGAAAAAAAAGAATCAAATGATCACAGATCCATTGACCCAGAGAATGGCTCTCCAGAAACCCCGGCCTCTTCTTGGGGGGGTGGGGGTGGGTGCCTGGAGTAGGTCACTGTAAACAGAGCAGTAAGGCCTGTGGGTGGAAGTGCCAGTGTCTGTGGCCACCGCTGGAGCTGACCTTGACCTGGGCTAGCCCAGTCCTTGTCTGGGTCCCCATCACGCTGGTCCTCTACTGGAAAGCTGATGTAAGGTGTAGGTTCCCAGCATGGAATCTTCTGGAGTTCCTTTTCCAGAACCCCCCCCCCCCAGCCCTTTCCAAGCTGACTGCTCCCATCACATCCTTTGGACTGGGAGCTCTAGGACTTTCCGTTGCTCTAATAGAATCTTGTCCCTCTGCCCCTAATCCTACCAGGCTCTGTACCAGCTTGGGGCATTCTTCTCAGACCCCCTTTCCACCACCAACACCAACCCCACCTGTGAAAGGGAACAACCTTTGCCCTGGTCAGCCGCCAGGAAGTTTGAGGGAGAGATGGGCCCAGCAAGGTGGAGACCGGAGACCCTTTATGGTCTTCCTAGTCAAAATCAGACACCGGCTTTCCTGAGAAGGCAGAAGAGCGAGCCCCAGAGAAGCAATGAGAAAATTCAGTGGGTTCTCCTTGTCGCCAAAAAAAGTTCACAGGGAGCAAAGGTTGGCTCCAGATGGCTTACTGAGGCAGGAAGCAGACCCCAAAGATGTCTTTCCCCTTTGCCTGCCTTGGGAACAGGACATGTGAGGTTCAAAACTCCAGGTCCAAAGGGCTGAACATTATTAGACTAGTTCATAATGAAGAGCCCGTTGGCCTGGGCAATGAGGGAAGGGTTTGAAAATACAGCAGTTTAAAAACAGTCCCGGGAGCTGTGAGGTTCCAGAAGTCGTCACTCCCAGCTCATTGTGCTAAGAAATAAAATAAAGATACAAAGTATTTCCCCATCCCGAGCCCTGGCACAAAGAGAAGTCCATACCAAAACCAAGGCCACAGGCTGACCCAGGGACGATGGACAGACCAGAGTACAAAAGGGGGCTTTCTTTAAATCTCTTCAAAATTATCTTGTAGAGATACATAAAAGCAACTTGCGCCATACGAAGTTGAACCTCAGTGTAGAAATCTATCAAATTTGGTACAGTGTTGAGGCACGGGTGACACTCCCACCTCACGCCGTCCCCAGAGATGAAGCATGCGTCTATATAAAACGTTATTGCTGGAGGAGCCTTTCTCAGAGACCCCGGGGCAGTCACCCAACTCTGGGAGACTGGGTGGTGGCACCCAAAGTGACTTTGGTGGCCCATGGGTGAGTTTATGCTGGCATTGTCTAGAGGGGCCTGATGTCCCTAATACACTATGGTAATTAGGTTTGGAGAAGGATAAAAAGAGCCCCTAGCTGACCCTCTCTGCCCTCCCAGTGACCACACTGCGGAAAGGTGACTGTCAAAGGCTCCAGTGTGAGGTGCTGGCTCTTGGGGTCATCCACGGGACAACTGGACAGCAGCTTCCACCTCTGGGGAAGATGAAGTACACAGAGCCCAAGAGAGCCACGGAAGGGGGAGGAGGCCCCTTTAGCAGTGGTAGGGATGAGAACCAGACAGGGACCAACCGGGTGTCCTGTCCTGTGCCTGCACCTGCTGAGTGAGGGTGAGGTTCCAGTTTCCGTTGGATTGGCCCCGAATGAGCGGATGCATGGCGGTGCTGGCTGGGGCAGGGCGGAGGGCAGGAGCCCACCTAGCAGAAGAGCTTCAGGAAGCAGCTCTGGCAGTAGGGTTTATCATTCTGCTCTTTGAAGGTGCCCTTGTTGAGCTGCTTCAGGCAAAAGGCGCACACGAAATGCTCGGGGTGGAACTTCTTGGCCATGGCGGTGATGCAGCGGCCCGTGATGGGCTTCTGGCAGCCAGAGCACAGCGAGCCGCGCCGCTCATGGTAGTGGACCTCACAGTACGGCTGCCCGTCGTGCTCGAAGAAGCTGCCATTGACGAAGGGCGTGAAACACTCCTGCAGAAGAGGAGAGAGAGGGGCTTGGGAGCTGTCCTGGCTGACACCCACAGGACCCTTGTCACCCTTATAAGGAGCCCTGCTTGCTCATCGGTTCCTGTTAACCAGGCTACACCCTCAACTTTGCCCTGGAAAAAGAAGGTGTGTACGTGATGTGATCCAGCCATACCCGCTGCTCCAAAGCACCGCGGAGTGCTTGCTGCTCTGTGGACGGTCTACAGTCAGAGGTGTGCATTCTGAATTTACACAGAGAGCCATACAGTTGTTGCCAGAAATGGACACACTTTTAAAAAGGATGGGGAGAGGAGAGCTGAGCTTAAATTTCACATTGTGTGTCCCCGTTCGCAGATTAGTATGTGCACGCAGGTGTGAAGGGCTCGGTCGGGCCTACAGCAAGTGTTCCCCGGTTTACTGGTCCAGAAGCCCTTGCTGGGGGCCTGTTACCCCATAGACCAGCTGAAAAGCACAGTCCGCTCCCCCCTAGAGCCTCAGGATTTATTACACATCATCTGATCGTCACATGCTCTATCCAGTGTGACCAGTCCTGAGGCCGGCACACTGGAGCGTGGAACACTTCTACCTGGCTCCTCGTCTCGACCCCAGCTGAGGACTTTTGGGATTTGAAGAAGCATACATACACACATCCTAGCCCTGCTCGCTCGCTAGCTTGCTGAGAGCCTTAAACACAGGCACTACAAGAGAAACCCTCACACAAACATAGTGCCTGCTCCCGGGCCCTCTGGCTGAATGGAGGTGCCCCTTACCCTGCACACAAAGCATTCGGGGTGCCAGAGGGTGTTGAGGGCTGAAATGTAGTTCTCCAGGATGGCACGGGCACAGCCGCCGCACTTGGGTGCGAACATGTCAAAGTAATCTTTCCGACAGTAGGCTTTGCCGTCCTTCTCGTGGAAGCCTGAGGATGGGAAGCGGGTGGAGTTCAGAGAGGTAGACCTGGAGCCACCCCAAGCCCACCATCGGGGAGGTCACCCCACCTCCTTCTGAGACCTCCCAGAGCATGGCAGGCAGGCCCTTCTAGCGCACCCCTACCTTCTGGACCAAAGAAGGCTCCACACTGGGCACAGAAGAAGTGTTCGGGGTGCCACGTGCGGTCCAGCGCTGTCACCACTTTCTGTGAAAGTAGAAAAAAAAGATGCATGGACAAGGCTCTCCCTCCTGCCTCACTCCTGCCCACAGCCCAGGGAGGAGCAAGGCACTCCCTACTCTCTTCCTCCCGCCTCACCCCTGCCCACAGCCCAAGGAGGAGGGCTGGCTCTCTCTTAACACTAAGTACTCAGAGCTGCTGAGGGATACGACTGACAGACACACACACACATCTCTCTCCTCAGACTTCAAGCTCAAACCCAAGGTTTCACCGGATTGATTGTGACTCTTACTTTATAAGTAACATCTCAGATTGTGGGAAGGGAGACACCCGGCACCCAGGCTCCTAATGCCTGAGCCTCCACACCAGGATTCCAGGATGGGAGGAGGAGCCACCTAACACATCTGGGCTGCTGTGAGCTACCAGATCAGACTCCCAGCTCTACCCTAGCACTTCCTGCCTGGGTAAGCCAGGCTAACATGGCTCAGAGAGAGGACTGCCGACCATGGGAGATGAAAGGAGCAGACAGTGCCTGGAGCCCAGAGGGGCAGCCTACTGCCCACTGCCCGCCATCTGCCACACATGCGCTCACATCCAGAATGGGCCCGTTGCAGTAGTAGCAGCGTGGAGAGAAGAGACTGTGGTAGTCCTTCTCACAGTAGGGCTGTCCATCCCGCTCAAAGAAGTTCCGGGATCCAATCTCTTCCTGGCAGTGGGTGCACACAAAGTGCTCGGGGTGCCACGTCTTCCCCATGGCGGTAACGACCTGACAGGACAGACACACAGTCACTTCGGGTGAGGTCCAGAGCCCAGGCCCCAGTGCCCAATGTCCACCTCCCCTGCTTACCTGCCCAGCGATGGGCTTCTTGCAAGCTCCGCAGACCCCTTTGGCAACGGTGGCAACCCCTAGCTTGTTCAGGTCGGACTGCAGACTCCCCAACATGCTGTCGAGCTGGCTTCCAGGCTTGGAGAGTCCCCCAGGGGGTGAGCTGCTCCCAGTTTTTCCCTGGGCCATGAACTGTGGACAATGAGAGGGCCAGTCAAATTTCCAGGGCCTGGTGTGGGCAACTCACAGCATTAACACCTATGAGACTTTCTATCCCAAACAGATGGGCTGACGGAGGCAAAAGGCACACGGTCCTCTGGGGTGGGGGGGTAACATCAGCAGGCAGTCTGAAGGAAGGTCGAGGAGGTCTTCCAGCACCCAGTTGCATGACCAAGCCCAGGGGCGACATGCCAAGCAAGAACTCAGCCCCCAGCCCAAGCACTGACCCCTCCCTCGTCCTGCCCTTCGGGGCTGCTCTGCCTGCTGCTGCGGGACCAGCCGGCTGCCCAGGGCCGCTCTCCATCCACTCTCTGTTCCAGGCCCTGCATCTTAGGTGGCAAAGAGAGGAGAAGAGGAGAAGGCATTGTTTAAAAACCCAGCCGGAGAGGCCTCACCACTGGATTATCTCACACAAAATTAGAGGAGTTCTCCCTACTGGCAATGGCAGAAAACAAGAGGGGGATGGAGAGATGGGGGGGGGGGGGGGGGGGGGGGGGGGGGGGGGGGGGGGGGGGGGGGGGGGAGGGGGAGAGAGAGAGAGAGAGAGAGAGAGAGAGAGAGAGAGAGAGAGAGAGAGAGAGAGATTGATTTACTGAGGTGGTGCCTAGATCCCAGGGTCAGGCAGGACCTAAGAAGGACTGCAGTTACTGTCGGGCTGAGGATGGAGAACCAAGCCCTCCCGGCCTGGGTGAGCGCACGCACACCTCTGCAGCATCCTCGGAGTTGGGAGGTGGCTTGGGATGAGGCAGGGCACGGGCAGGGCAAGGTGCCGGGAGGCCAGCCTGCATCGGGCGGAAGAGTGGGTCCTCATTGGTCTGGCAGCCCACAGACCTCACGGTGTGGGGCACAGAGGTGAGACCAGGAGGGCCATGCCCACCCTCCTCCGGGGACTTTGCCCCTGCAGTCTGGACCCCAGAAGAAGCAGAAGCAGCAGCCAAGGACCCTGGCCAGGAGGGAGTGGGCAGGCTGGGTGGGAGAGGAGAGCTGCCGGTCGAAAGGTCAGGGTGATCCTGGAGCAAAGGGGCAGGGGGAGAAGGAGCCACAACAGAGATGGTTCTTCTCAAGGGAATGGGGGAGTCAGGAGGGTAGACAACCTGGGAAGGAGAGAAAGGAAAGAGACAGGGAGGTAAGAACTCAGCGGCCAGAAGAGGATGGAGGGGGTGATGTGGCCAGCCTTGTCATAAGGCAAATACAGTGCAGAAACCATCCCACCGCCCCAAAATCTTTTCCAGCTGGCACTAGGGCTGAGGGAGGGGACCTCCAGACCCCCACTCCCGGGGCTCCAGCCTGCATCAGCTGGCTACCTTCTCTACCAGCTGCCCCCCGGCCCGCCTCCCGCGTGGCTGCACAGTGATAACAACGCCTTCCGTCAGCCAGTCCTGCTCGGGGGCCCCTGCCACCTCCTCGGCCGCCAGCTGGATGCCCAGCCGGCCCTGCAGCTCAGCAATGAGCTGCTCCTGGGATGGGTTCCTGCTCAGGCTGGCAGGGTCCAGCCTGCGGCGAGGGGAGGGCTCCCGGGACATGGGGTGCACGTGGCCTGTCTCCCGGCTCCTCCTGATCACAGAGCGGATCTAGGGGAGGAGGACAAAGCTGCCGTCACCCATCCCATTCCAGGGAAGGTGGGAAGCCCCAGCTCGGGCCACACTATGGGTCATGAGAGGTCAAAGCAGAACAACCAAGAGGCTAGCTGAGGCAGGTGAAAGCAGGAAGCAGACAGGGCTGTCCTACGGCCCAGCACTCACTCCCAAGTCAGCCTCTAACCATGGACAAAATACTTGTAGGATGCCAGCTGCTCTCTCCTTAGCCAGCGGGACTCTCCTGGCTCACACTCGGGGTCACACAGTAGTCATCTGATATTCTCACCCCTCCCTCGCCTCTCTCCTCACTACTTAAGTAAAAAGATGGAGGCTTCTCTTTTCTTTACACCTTTTAGCCGATGTTTGCACATAGTTTATATACGTATTGTAGCGTTGGAGGAAACAGTTTGGGATGAAGGCGTAAAGTCAGAATCTACGAGAAACAAGGAAGAGCCCAGCGTGGTGGTACACAGCTTGAGACCCAGCACTGAGGAGGTGAAGGCAGGACAGATAGCCGGGGACGGAGGGAAGGAAAACCATGTACTGGGTTTTCTCCACTTTCTAGCACTTATCTCAGCCAACCCGCTGCATAACCTTAGGAGAGTGTGCCCCCATTTTACAGACGGGAAAGCTGAGGCCCTGGCTGGCTCCCCAAGTTCACATAGGGAGGGAGAGCTGTCAGAGGGCTGTGTGGATCTTTGTAGTTCCCACATCCACGAATCTAACCGTTCCATACACTGAGATGCTGGGTCAGCTCCTCTAAAGGACATCTTAGGAAGCAGGAGATGGAGGATCACTAGACACAAGGCTGGCCCCACAGGATCAGCCAAGCGTATCTTTAGGGCCACCCTCCCTTGGCTCTCTCTGCCCAGGCAGACATTCATAAGGGCAGCATGCAGTTAGCAAGGAGTGGTCCACACTCAAATCCTGCCAGAGCCATGCCTAGTGACCGCACAAGCTGGTGCCTGCCTGGCCAGAGGTGGAAATCCTCTCCGAGACGCTGAGTGTCCCCACGGCCATGGCACAAGAAGGCTCCGGCTGCTCCTTCCTGGCCTCCAGAGTGGCTTCGGTGGCACCTTCTGGGTTCCCTGGGTTCTCGAGTGCCTCGGTGGGTCCCCCAAGGCTTCCCTTCTGGGGAGTCTTCCCATCTAGCTGCTCCTTGTCCCCCGGGGCAGGACAAGTGCTTCCCAGGCTCCCTGGATCTGACTGTGCCCTCTCCTGAAGGGCACACTCCTTGGTGAGAGCCCAGGTGTCAGGAAGGACAGCTTGCCGATCAAACGCCACAGCTGGTGGCTCAAGCCCTTCCTGAAAGCTGTAAGTCACTCCATGGGGACTCTCAGGCCTGGATGCTGTCAGAGCCTGTGGCCTTCCCCAAATGGGAGCCACAGTCTCCTCTGAACACACATGGTTGGCCAGCGGCCCAGGGGACCCTGTGCTCCCTACAGGGTATGGAGTGTGGCATGGGGGAGTCCTAGCAGGGGGACCCACAGCGCCCATCAGGCAACGCCTAACTTGAGCCTGGCTCTTTGTACCATGTGACTGTTGAGAAGCCACCACAGAAGGATACCTTGAGTTTTGAGTGTCAGACGTCTCCTCAAGACTACCCAAACCAAGCCTTCTGGGAGCCACAGAAGGTAAAAGGACCTGACTACTTCCTTCTGTGTAGAGGGCCTCTGGGGTGTGGTCTCCAGGGGAGGATTTAGTGGGAGGAGGAGGAGGAGGAAGGAGGGTGAGGGGCAGGGGTAGAGAAGAGCCGGGCAGCAGCCCCTGGGAGCTCAGCAGCACAGCAGAAGTGCTTGTCTGGAGGAGAAAGACAAAGGGGAAGAGAGAGAAACGGGGAGAGGTGAGCAGGGCTCATGTGTGGCCTAGTGCTCTGAGAAACGCCATCTTACACCTATGCAACTCTTAAGGTGCAGGGTCTCTGGAAAGGCTCCAAGCCCGGAAATGCTTGTCTGGGTCTCCTTCACACCTTAGGAGACCCAGCCATCAGAGACCAGCCGCAAAGCCATGCTCACAAAGTCACCCAGAGTAAGCATGTTGGGGATTTACAACAAGGTGCAAACCCGGGGGTAAGCTGGCCACGGGTACTAGCTCCACACACTACCCACCAGGCTATCCCACCCAGCCCACTTCTGCTTTCCTCTATCAGAAAGTCCCTTCTCTAGTGCTCAGCAAGAAGCAGTGTGGCTTTTCCTTGAGTGGCCCTGGGCTACAGGTCTAAGGAAGCAACCGCAGTGTCCTGGGCTGAACATTGACACAGCCAGTGCGGGTCCTGACTTGCTTTCCCACTGCTCAGAACCAGGCAACAAGGTTTACAAGTCCAGACTGTGCTGGCACCCGGTCTCCCGCCTCTGAGCTCCAAGCAAGAGTCCGGCTGAAGAGAGGCAGGAGGCACCTTTCTGGGCCAAGAATGGACAGACAGACGGCCTGTCTCCCTTCTCATGTTCCCCAAGCTGCACCCCAGAGGTCTCTGGCTGACACACACAGAGCTGAAGTCAGCAGCTACTGGAGAGTTCTGTCAGTATGAAACCCTATCAAGGCAATACATCCTCTAAATAAAACAACGTGGACTGGTGGGCATGGAGAGCCTAGGAGGGGAAGATGGAACATTTCCTGCCGATGGACTGAGGACCTGGCAGGTTGGGTTTCCCACAGACCGGGCTCTGGGGACTCAGGCCCCGGGAGAACAAAGTGGAGTGTGGACTGAGGCTGGCTGCAGAGGCCTGTAAACCCCATCCCCACAGACAGAAAGAAAGCGGGTGTTCTGAGGACAGCGTGGGAGAGGCAGCTCTGGGGCAAGTGACCTCTCAGGCATGGGATCCTGATCCCACGGGCCTGGCAGGACACACCCTCCTCCAGCAAGAGCAGCCATCAAAACAGGGCTCTTTGTCTCTGTGTCTGTGCCTCTTGATCCCCTTGACCTGGGTGGCTGGGAACACCAGGAGAGGGAGGAATGTCCCAGCTAAAAGAGGCTCTGGTTTCTCTGCCTTCAGTGACAGTCTCCCTCAGACTGCATAGCCTCTCTCCCCCAGGGCACTGTGGAGCCACAGGCCAGCTATTCACTGAGGTGGGAGAATGGATGGGGGAGTGGGGGAGCAGAGAGGACGGGGGTCACAGGGCACCTTGAAATCTGACAGTGACGCCATGAGCTCGTCCAGCTCCCTGGTGGCAGAGGAGGCCGAGATCCGGGTCTGCTGTTGGCTGGAGGTGACTCGCTGAGGACTGCTCATCTCTCCCTGGTTCACAGTGATGGCCGGGCTGCAAGGGCAGGCACTGTGTCAGTGGGGAGCCCGGGGGGCCAGACTCTAGCTCCACAGGGGATAAGGTCTCCAGCACCCAATACCTTAGGGACCCCCATCCCTGGCTGAGCCCAACTGGTTGAGACGGTGCCGAGGGGAGGTGACCAGAGGAAAAAGGCAGGTGGCTTACACGGTACCCTTACAGGAAGACACTCCTGTCAGGGCAGGGCAAGCTCACCTGTCAAACATTGGGAGCACCACTAGGTCCCCTCTACAGCACTGTACATAGATGTTACGTTATTATACATGATGACATCAGTCAGTGCTAGCTACCATTAAGACAGGCAGGTGTGGCGGTGGCTCCTACTTATAATGCCAGCACACAGGAGGCTGGGGCAAGAGGCTTACTACATAGTGAGCTCCACAGAAGTCCGGGCTGTGGAGTGAGACCCTACCTCAGAAGACAAGACCTAACATTACTAGGAGCTTCCCGTGAGCGGCTATGAGCCAGGCCTCTGCAGACATGGGACTACTTGGTCTCATTGGATTTACCTATGTCATCTCATCCCATGATCCCTGTCTGCTAACCTACTTTACAGTTTGCTTCCTACTTTAAAACAAGGTCTCATGCAGTTCAGACTGACCTGGAACGCACTATATAGCCTAGACTGGCCTTGAACACAAGATTCCCTCAAGCCCCGACTCCCCAGATGCTAGGATCGTGACCACGTTATCACCACGCCTCACTTTGGCTTATTCCAACTTATGGAGGGAAAGACAGAGCTGAGTGTACTAACTGGCCCAGCCAGGATTCTAGCCCTCTGGGGCCTTAGCAACAGTCTGAGCCACAGACGGCCTCCGTACACAGCACGGTGCTGATTGATGGCTGGTGTGGCAAGTAACGGGCACTTAAGGGGACCAGGTGACTCTAGGGCTATGTCACGGGCACTTTGGCCTGGAGCCGGTCTGGGCAGGACCTTCAAGAGCTTCCCGGTGAACACTCACACAGGGCTGGGCACGGAACTCTCCAGTTCATCCAAGAGGCTCTCCACGCTGGGCCGCACATCCTCCAGCCCCCGGCCTCCGTTTCGCTTTGGCTTCTCTTTCACCAGGGGCCCCGCTTTGCCCCCCAGGGGACTGTTATTTTCTGGGATGCCATAAAGGGGGCTCAGGGCTCCGGGCAGCGGGGGGCTCGACTCGGCCTCATCTTGGAAAAAAGAAAAAGGAGACAAAATGGTTGCTCATCCCTCAGTCCCCCAGGGACCCAAAGGTTCACGACTGGCCTGGACACCCAGCCATACCTGCAGGGAAACCAGGCGGGCTGTGCTGCACCGCGTTCAGCTCCAGTAAGAGCCGGTCGAGTTCAGAGAGATTGCTGCCCAGGGAGGAGCTCATCACGGTAGGTGAGGGCTCCGCTGACTTCTGCTTGTTGGGGAAGCTTCAAGAAGCAGAGGAGAGAAGTGAGACCTTACACTGCATCTGCGGAGGGGCCCCTGCCACCCAAGGCCCCTGAGGTGGAATGTCACAAGCCTCCTGGTCAAGCAAGGAGGCAGAGGGAGGGCAGGGAAGGAATGTGGTGAGCGAGGAGGAAGGAAACTTTGCTTCAGTTCCTCAACTACACAGATGCTGTGGGAGCCGAGCCCAGCCCACCGCTATGAGATGGTAGAGGGAGCCTGGTAGGGGCCTTGGGGGTCCTCTTGTAGTTAAGTCAACGGCCCAAAGGTTCCCAGAAGGAAGCAGGGCTGGTGGAGGCACTGGCTCTGTACCTGTAGACGTGCTCTTCCTCGCCTGCTCGGGAACAAAGGGCGCCCACTCCGTCCTGGGGGTTGGAGGCACTGGAATTTTTAGCACTGGAGCTGTACACGGGCAATGGGGACGGAGGCTGCGGAGGGGAAGAGCAATCAGGCCTGTTCTCCCCCCACCCCCCAGGAGAGACGGGAACAGCAGCCAGGAGCAGCGCCGGCCCCAAGGCAGCTCCTGCTCGCAGCCCATCTCACAGGGAATTTCCACGGGCTGGTCAGGTGATTAATACTTGGTCACTGGTCCCTCACATGGTACATAGGAAGGACTATGTATGGCTGTGTATGTCCATCCCTGACCCCCTTCCCCCGCCTCAGTTCTCCAGTGGCCTGACACATCCTTGGTAGGTCAGCTCCTATCACCCCTAAGTCCCCGAGGGCTTCTCGGGTGCCCACCCTTTACCTGCTGGTGAGTGTATCTGGAAGCACTAGGCTGCCACTGGTCTAAGGGGTCCAGGACCGTGCCATTGAGGGCCTCGCTGGATGGCGGCGGTGGGACCGGAGGTGGTACCACAATCTCCTGGTATGTGTGGTTTCCAGTTGGGTAGGAGTAGGGGGGCTCCTCTGATAAGAACACTGGCCGTTTGGAGATATGGGAGGTGGTAGATTCCAAGTCTGCCAGCAGGGCATCTGCAGAGAGAAGGGTGTCCGTCCACCGGTGAGCGAGCGCAGGCCTTACCTGGAACTTCCCAGGGACAGTGCCCTGCCTTCCTCAGGTTCCTACATCTGCTGCCCTGTCCCCAGCCCAGATTGAAAGTGCTTTCTCTGGGCTCCTCCCTCAGGGGTGAGGTGCCTGGCTCTGCATTCCTCCTGACAGGGCTGTGCTGAAGCCAGTGCAAGCTAGAAACGCCTGCCTGGAACTCTTGACTCCACGGGGGCGGCTGGGGTAATCAGGTGGGGGGAGCCCCGAATCACGTCACAGCACAGGGAGGGGCTGGGCAGACAGAGCCAGGCCAGGAGGTGGCCCTGGGGTGCACCTGCCCTCCAAGGCCAGGGAGAGAGCAGAATTCCATGCTCTAAGCTCCTCCCCAGGCTCCAGGTTACAGCTAAGGCATGCAGAGAGGCTGGGGTGCTGGCGTGAAGCCAGTTCAGCATTTGCCACCCCCTCAACAAGCTGGGGGCAAGGCCACTCTGCTGACTGTCCCTGCCAACTGGCAAGGAACCCAGCCCTAGAGGCTCCAGGGCCCCACGACTGTTTAACTGTTATGGAGGGGCCCAATCCGCCATTACCCCAGCATGGGGTAGCCTATAGGGGCTCTTGACAGGAAGAGCACAGCTAGAGGGTAGGGGCTGGAAGTGACGACCTTCCTGCCTTATTCCTCCTGTGTCGAAACCCTCCTCAGGGCTGCGGCCTGGGTAGAGTCCAGCCCCAAAGGCCACACCCTCCTTCCTAGACTGCTCGCTGACCTGCTTTATGTTCAGTCTCTAGTTACCTGCGTCCCCTGGCCCTCCTGAGCAACAATCACAAATGCAGTGGCCGCTCTCATCACAGCGGCGTCTACTAGGGCGCCATGGGAGGCGTTTACACACATGGTCATAGGCAACCCTTCCGGTCACCTAAAGGGCTACAACTATTCTCTTTAGAGCTGAGGAGAGTGGACTTGGAAGCCCTGGGTCCCTGCCCCAGGTAACAGGGCAGATAAGGACAGCGTCACATGACTCCTCAGATTCCCCCAAGTTTCAAACCCCAAGCCTATGGAAGGCTGCTGTGATCACAGGGTGATGAGATGGTGGCAAATCTATGGCGCTCTGAGCTGGCAGGCTCAGCTGGCTGTCAGTCTGACCTTTGCTGCAGCCCTGCCCCCAGCCCCATTCCCGCTCAGAGAGGGAAACAAGGACCTCCCGAGGTCATGCTTTCTCCCCGCAGCCCTTCTTACCAACATCACTGAAGCACACCTACCCCTGGCTCCTGCCGTACAGTGGGAAGAGAAGCTGAGACCCTGGGTTCCAGCCTCCTACTGCTGGAGAAACTCCTGCAGCTCCTCCCCTTCCAGGTCCCCTGGAGGAGTTCTGACTTCCTGCCTCCAACAAACCGGAACTACTGTGGGGAGTCTATATGTGTCTAGGTAAGGCATAGAAGGAACTAATAATGTCCAGGGCCAATCCCAGAGGTGTCTCTGGGGCCACACCTGCTGGCCATTTCTTCTGGGCCCAACCCCCAGGAGGCGGAACCCCTCTTTCTCCTTCTTGGACTGAGGCTACTGCAGTGCTCCAGAGAAGGCAAAAGCAGCAACCAGACTGAAAACTGCTCCCAGGGCCAGGAGCTTCACCTATGCAACCTGTCACCTCCCCATGACAGCAACGTAACATAGCAAGCAAGGCTCAGGTCCCCACTGCCCAAGGTGACACAGTTCCTCAGGCTCCGAACACTCTGAGGGAGACAAAAGCCTTCCCTGCTAGACAGTGAATCAGGGATTCCGCTGCCCACACAGCCCACACAATGTCTCCCTCCCTGTGCCCTGCACCCAGGCTGGGATCCAACGCCCGGCTTTACTGGTGCATGGGCTGGATTCTGATTTGTTTGTTTTTTTTAATTCGATTTTTATGGTGCTACAAATAGAGCCTAGAGCTTCATGCATCATCAATGCCACCACTACCACCAGGGCATAGCCTAGCGCCTAGGGTTGAGACGGGGTCTGGTTATGCAAGCCGGGTGGCCCCAAACTCCCAATTCTCCTGCCTCAGTCACCACCCTCGGCTCCCACAAGCTTTTGCCATTTGTTTTCCTTCTTGTGTGTGTTCACGTGTGTGTGGTGTGTACAGTGTGTACGTGCACACACACGCTGTGCTTACTGGCAAGAGCCTGTGTGGAGGCTGGAAGTCAGGGTTGGGTATGTTCTTTGTTGTGTTCCATTTTGTTTCTGTAGATATCCGTTTTATGGTTTGTTTGTTTTTTTAAAGATTTGTTTCTTTATATTGTATGTGTATTGTCTGAGAGTTTTTGGTTTTGTTTGTTTTGTTGTTCTGTATGTTTTGAGACAGGGTTTTTCTCTGTGTAGCTCTGGCTGTCTTGGAACTCGTTCTGTAGACCAGGCTGGCCTCGAACTCGGAGAGATCCGCCTGCCTCTGCCTTCCCAAGTGCCCTAGCACCTCCCGGATCCTAAGACAAGGGTGGAGCTGGTCTTCACCAAACACTTTTGTAGGGTTCTGGGTTAAACCCTACAAAGCCAGTCCCCACTGCGCCGTCTCAGCAGCTCAGCTTCCCTTGTTCTGAGAGATATATACAGTCTCTCTGTGTAACCCTGGCTGTCCTAGAGCTCTCTATGTAGACCAGGCTGGCCTCCACACCTTGTGTTTTTGAGAGAAGGGGTTTCAAAAAACTGGCTGACCACCAAGTCCCTGGGATCCACCTGTTCCCACCCCCACGGCACGGAAACTATAGACATGCATCGGCACAGGAGGCTGTCAGTGGGAGCTGAAGAGCTCTGGGCCTCAAGGCTGCACATCATGCACTTTGGCAGCTGAGCTCTCTCCCCAGACGGCCTGTTTCCTTCCTTCCTTCCTTCCTTCCTTCCTTCCTTCCTTCCTTTCTTCCTTCCTTCCTTCCTTCCTTCCTTCCTTCCTTCCTTCCTTCCTTCCTTCCAATTTATGAAGAAAGGTTTGGGGCCAGCAAGATGGCTAAGCATGCTTGCTACTAAATGGAATGGCTTGAGTTTGATCCCTGGAACCCATGTGGTAGAAGGAAAGATAACTCCTGCAAGTTGTCCTCTGACCCCCCCCCCCCCACACACACACCAAACACGGTCTAATTAAAAGAAAAAGAGGAGGCTGAAGAGACAGCCCAGGGCTTAGTGGCACAGACAGTTCATGCAGAAGCCCCATGTTTAGTTTCCAGCACCCACAGCAGGCAGCTTATACCCTGCTATAGGGGTTTCCAAGGCGTCTGGCTTCTGCAGGCACCTGCACACACACACACACACACACACACACACACACACACACACACAAACACAGAGAGACACAGACATACTTAAAATTCAATCTTAAGGGGCTGGAGAGACGGCTCAGCGGTTAAGAGCACTGACTGCTCTTCCAGAGGTCCTGAGTTCAAATCCCAGCAACCACATGGTGGCTCACAACCATCTGTAATGGGGAATCCAATGCCCTCTTCTGGTGTGTCTGAAGACAGCGACAATGTACTCACATACATAAAATAAATAAATAAATCTTTTAAAAAAAAAAGTCAATCTTTTTTTTTTTTTTTTTTTTCCGAGACAGGGTTTCTCTGTGTGTAGCTCTGACTGTCCTGGAACTCAAAAAGTCAATCTTTTTTTTTTTTTTTTTTTTTTTTTCGAGACAGGGTTTCTCTGTGTGTAGCTCTGGCTGTCCTGGGACTCAAAAAGTCAATCTTTTTTTTTTTTTTAAAGATTTATTTTATTTATTATATGTAAGTACACTGTAGCTGTCTTCAGACACTCCAGGAGAGGGAGCCAGATCTTGTTACGGATGGTTGTGAGCTACCATGTGGTTGCTGGGATTTGAACTTATCACCTTCGGAAGAGCAGTCGGGTGCTCTTACCCCCTGAGCCATCTCACCAGCCCCCCAAAAGAGTCAATCTTAAATAGAAGAAAAAAGGGCTCATTCCAAGCTTACAGAAGAGCTGTCTGTCATGTGGATACCAGATGGAAGCACCGGGGCCTGAACTCAGGCCCAGCTCATCTCCAGGACTACGGACCTCTTGTCATTAAGGCCTAGTCTAATCAGCCAGGTGTCCACGTTAGAGAAACACCTCCACAGTAAAACCTCTTGGTTGCTCTTGCAGAGGACCCGGGTTCAGTTCCCAGCAGCCACAAGACGGCTCACAACCACCTGTAACTCTCATGCCAGGGGGAATTCAACATCCTCTCAGATTCTGTGGGTACCACATACATTTAATCCACTTACATACATGCAGGCAAAATACCCATACACGTAAAAACGATCTTCATACTTACCTTTATTGATTATTTATTTGTGTGCACTTGCACATGAACATGGAGATCAGAGGGCTACATTCAAGAGCCCATCTCCTGCTTCCTGTCTGTGACAGGGGCTGTACTGCGTATGTCAGTTTCTGTGCTGGGGCTGCAGGTACAACCACTGTCCAGGTTTACATGGGAGCTGGGGATGCCGGGCTCGCCTAGCACATGCTGTTACCCACTGAGCTATCTCTCCGGCCCTTGCTGTGAGTAACTCTTACCTTGCAGTATCAGCGAGATTTACAAGGGTTGGCCCATGGATCAGTTGCCAAACATGACTAATTACTCTGTGACATCTACAGAAAAACCCTCCTTCGTAGAACCGGGTGCAGCCATGAAAACAGTCTGGGCCAGAGCCCCAGAGTAAGAAAGGAGCATTCAAAGCCCTGTGTGGTGGGGCACGCCTTTAATGCCAGCACTAAGGAGGCAGAGGCAGAGGCAGGCGGATCTGAGGTCAAGACCAGCCTGGTCTACAGAGCAAGATCCATCCAGGAGGGCAGGGCTACACACAGAACATTGCATCAGGGGAAAAAAAAAAAAAAAAAAAAAAAAGATTTCCCAATTTCCTCTAAACGTTTGCCTACCTGAGAGAGCGGAACGTTAGCAGGTGCCTACCCAAGCACAGCCTTTGACAAGGCTTCCTTCTCTCCCTGTACCCTTACTTAGTCCTTGCCTGGTGGCTTGAACAGACCTGGAGTCCCCGTGACCCAGGGCCCCTCATTAGTTGCTACGGCACACTGGAGAGGCTTCACAAAGCAGCCAGGATTCCCCAGGCTTCAGCCGTGGCTACAACCTTTCACTAGCTCTAAATATACAAGGGGTGTTGGAAACTCCTTCACCTCACGTCTCAACAGCCCCGTCCTTCAGTACAGAGGTCAGACATAGATCCATCACCACCTCTGTCTTGCTTCTCACATGCTAAAGGGCCCAGTGTTAGGGCGCCCCAAAGTGCATCAGCATCACCCCACTAAATTGTTGGGTCTGGGCTTGAGACCATTTCAACTAAAGCCAGAAGCTTGAATCTACTGGAGGGGGAAAGCAGAGATCATGGGGGGGGGTGGCAGGACTGTGCAGCCCTGGGTATGGACCGGCAAAGAAGTGCAGGGTGCCAAGTGCCACCTGGCCAGGGGCACAAAAATCACAGCACTATGCACTGTTGAGTAAGCGTGCGGGCCGTCCGCAGCTCACCACCAGGGGGAGCTGTTGGTCCATCACCTTCCTGCCACCAGGGGTAACCTCATGCAACCACAGAATTTTCTTGCTGAGCTGGGGAAAGACTAGGGAGTCCCCAGGCACAGTGGGAAGTTTCAGTCTCCAGAGAAGCTAGAGCCGGAGGCACAGAGCTGGCACAGAAACCTGCCTGAGTGCCAAGACCCTGGGCATGCAAATTGGGACATCTGGAGGTGAAATCTAAGGGTAGCATGAAGTTCAAGCTCCACAGACCCCGAGGGACACATTCAGTCACTTCCACTACCTGTAGGACTAAAGGAGGAAAAGCATCCCGCATGCCGAGGAGTTAGTTCCCTCCCTGTGCCATCTTGCACCCAGGGTTGTCAAGACTTAGCAGAAAGCACCTCGGAACTCCTGTCTGGCAGTCTTGGTTGGATCCTGAGCACGTCCTCCCTTCCACCCATCCCAACCCCCACTGAAAGGACAGCCAAGGGGAGAATCAGCGAAGCCTTCCCACCCCCACGCCCATGCAGAGCTCTTTCCCAAGTGGTGCCCCCTTTGCCCTGGCTGTCTCCAGCCCATGTGATACAATCTGTCAAAAGGCAGAGTCCTAGCACTGGACAGGTGCCAAGAGAGGTGAGCTCCAGGTCCAACCCAAGGTGGTTCAGGTTCTGTGGCCGGAGCTGGGGCCCCCGCAATTCCTCAGGTGGCTGTATGTTACAGCCTGCACTCATGGATTTGCTGACACGCCGTCTGCTCGTTGGATGAACTGCCTGGACAGGGGCCTGTGCCTCAGCTGTCTTGCCTTCCCCATGTCTCCAGGAATGTCATCATTTTAAGCTTAGGGTTCAGATCAAACAAGAAAATGGGCATCAAGTGCCTACTGGGCACCGGGCTCGAATCACAGTTACCATGTGGGAGGTGCTGAACAGGCAGGAGCTCTGTACTAGAGGACCCTCAACTCTAAGGACAAAGAAATGTCATACCCAGTGCTAGGACAGCAGACAGGGCATCATTCTGCCCAAAACAAAGCCTTGGAGGGAGACCTGTGAGAGCTGTTTTTGGTTGTCCTTGAATGGAATTAACTAAAACCCAGGCAGGGGAACACCTGTGAGGAATTTTCCCTCAATTAAGTGATTGAAGTGGGAAACCTAGTTTTTTGTTTTGTTTTGTTTTGGTTTGGTTTGTTTTGGTTTGGTTTGGTTTGGTTTGGTTTTGGGTTGTTTGTTTTTTGTTTTTTTTTCCCCCGAGACAGGGTTTCTCTGTGTAGCCTTGGCTGTCCTGGAACTCACTTTGTAGATAGACCAGGCTGGCCTCAAACTCAGAAATCTGCCTCTGCCTCCCAAGTGCTGGGATTAAAGGCGTGCGCCACCACGCCCACCTGGCGAAACCCAGTTTTTTTTGTTTGTTTGTTTTTTGTTTTAAAAGATTTATTTATTATTATATCTAAGTACAGTGTAGCTGTCTTCAGATGCACCAGAAGAGGGTGTCAGATCTCATTACGGATGGTTGTAAGCCACCATGTGGTTGCTGGGATTTGAACTCTGGACCTTCGGAAGAGCAATTGGTGCTTAACCACTGAGCCATCTCTCCAGCCCGGAACCCAGTTTTAATCTGGATTTTTGTTTGTTTGTTTTTAAATTTTTGAACTAGTGGGCTCTGGAAGTGCTCTTAGCCACTGTGCCATCTCTCCAGTCCCTCATTCTGATCTGGGTTGGGAAGATCCACCCTTAACCTGGACTGAACCATCTGCTCACAGCCTATATAAAGGACATGGAAGAAGGAAGTTCGTTCGTGTTCTCTCTCTCTCTCTCTCTCTCTCTCTGCCTCTTTCTTGGGGATCCTGGTGTGCAGAGACACAAGGCCCTTGTGCTCACAGATAAGAACCAGGGGAACCAGGAATGATAAGCACACAGGTTTGTCTCTTCAAGGGAAGGGATGCGTACCTGTTTTCCACCCAGAAGGCTGAGAGTGGATGTGGTTAATATCCTGGTGATCTGTGGGGCCAGCCCATCCCCCAGTCCCCTAGACCATTATGCCTATCCCAGACTCTTCCTCCCTAGACCTTTATCTTGAACAAGGTTTCTCAGTCAATAATGCCCATCCCTAGAGAGATGTCACGTGGTGTACTTTGTAATTTGGTGGCCTCTCCCAAGACCTATACCACACCAGACCCTCCCCTAGGCCCTTAAGTTATAGAACAGTTAGGACAGTTCCTCTGCCTGCCTTGGGTTTGCAGGGACCGTCACACTGGTGTATACCTAAGACCAGCTGAGAGGGCCAACCTTGTGGACTAAACAACTTCTGGATTCTTAGACCTTTTGATGGTGGACAGCCATTGGTGGACTAGCAGGACGACAGCTATTAGTCACTCTAATAAGTATAAATATATAAGTATACTTATATATGGTATATATTGAATATGTGAGTGTTCATATATCTATTAGGTACGATACATTCTGTTCCAAGTATACTTATATATCATATATATTGAATATGTGAGTGTTCATATATCCACTGGATAAGTTCTGTTCCTCTGAAGAAACCTGACTAATGCATCTCACCATCAGATCGCTATTTCTGAACCCACGACTAGAACCACAAGCTCTGAGCCACCTTTCTCATCCTTTCCCAGCTTCGGGCTGCCCTGCCTGGGCCCTCACCATGCCAGGGCCCACTGTCCACAGCTCCATGGTGAAGCAGAGAGCTGATAAGCTCCTAAGTACATGCCGTCCAGATCCAGAGGATGCTTAAACAGCTTGTCTACCCTGTTGTGCCCAAAAAAGGGCTCAGTCCCCCGATGGTCACCTGGGTAGCCCAGGTAGTAAGTAACCTAAGGGCGCTTACAGCTGCTCAGACAGAGAGAGGGATGTACACAGTGGGTGGGCTCAGCCTGAGCAAGGGAGGAGCTATGAAAACAGCTGGAGGAGCTGGGGATGGTTCACCTCCCACCCCTTGGGTGAGACTTCTCCATTCAGAAGGAGGAAGGAGCAAGAGGCAGACCCGCCCCTCCCCCTTCCGTGGCTCCTGCCCAGTCCCTGTCCCCTCAAGCCATCAGAGCCTGAGAGCAGTTAGAGCAGAGGTAACCTAACCCACAGTGGGGTACTTTGACTCAGTGAGTAACTCCCCAGGAATGGAGAACGGGGTATATTTATCCTGGTAACTGTCCTATCCTCGGGGAAGGCGGCTGTGGCCAGCCAATGCACACTGAAGCCAGATCTCTGCCCCTACCCAGCCTAGGGACTCTGTAGGAATTCAACCTTCTAGAGGGAGTTTCCTGCACACACTGAGCTCTGTACCCTCAACAACTGTTCCCTCTTGGAGAATTAATCTCTTAGAGACGGGCAACCTTACTCTGTCCTGCTGGGAGAGAAAGACGGGAAAGGACCGGGGCAGTCAGCATACAGGAGGAATTGGGCTGTCCTGTTTCAGTCTGCCTGGCCAAGGTCCTAGCAAGTAAAATGGA
Organism: Mus minutoides; assembly: GCA_902729485.2. Classification (NCBI taxonomy): domain Eukaryota; kingdom Metazoa; phylum Chordata; class Mammalia; order Rodentia; family Muridae; genus Mus; species Mus minutoides. The sequence continues at coordinate 5,684,767 of LR749484.1, forward strand.
CAAGGTCTTGAGCTGCCCCCATTTCTGAGAGGGTTCTAAGGAGGAAACACGAGTAGATGAGATTTATATAGCAACTGAGCTCTTCCAAGACTTTGCCTCACTCCAAGGCACTGATATTATCTGAATCCCAGACTGGAGCTGCTCTCCCCAAGGGGCAGGAGAGCCGTGGTGGTGCCATCTGACTGTTTAACAGCCATGCCTGCAGGCTGTGAAGACTCACCGCCCAGCTTCCCTAGCTGACTCAAGCCTTGCTCAACCAGGAGCTGCCCTGAAGGAAGTGTGGGCTAGGTGACAAACAGGAAACCAGGGGGAAAGGTCTAGAGGTTTCCAGCCATTAGCAGACAGGGGTACAGCTGTCTCTTCCCAGCTCCAGCGTGCCAGAGGCTGGTTTCCGGTTCTCGGCTGAGCCCCCCTCCCAGGTAGCCCCCCACCCCCCTTGCAGTCAAGGACACGAGGCACAGGTGAGAGGAGACAGAAGAAAATATAGGCTGCAGGGCTTCTGTGAGGTCACTCTGAGCTCCAACTTTACCGGGGCCCCTATGTAGCAGGTAGGTATACACACCCACACCCACACACCACACCACACCACACACACCACACCACACCACACACCCCAGACCGCAGCTGTCTTAGCCTCCAACCCCGGTCTGTACTGCCCACAACCAGATCCAGCCACACCCCCAGGTGAGGGAGCTGCAAATTTAAGAACTTATCCTGAGAGCCCCTCCCCCACCGCCCCTAAGCACCACGCCGTGGACACACTTCCTGGGTCAGATCTTAGCGACCTCTTCAACTCACCGATAGGCTCCATCTAAACTCTCCCCACCCTGCCCTGCCATGGTTTCTTTGTGTAGCCCTGGTGCTTGCTCTCACTCTGCAGACCAGGCTGTCTGGCCTCAACTCAGATCCGCCAGCCTCTGCCTCCCGAGTGCCCGGATCAAAGGTGTGCGCTGCTGACTGGCGCCCAGGGGATTCCTGTTCTGGAAATGTCCCTGGTCTGTTCCAGCTGGGCTCCAGGCCCTTCCTGCAATCTGGGCTCTTCCAAGCACATGAGTCTACAGGCGGGCGGGGCGGCTCCCCCTGCTAATCACCAACAGTGATTAGGAGGGGCTCTGCTCTGAGTCATCTCTGGCCCCACAGAGACCTGAACAAAAAGTTCAAAAATTTGCCTGTTTCTGGGATGAGCAGTGATCTCTCCACCGAGTTTGTGGACGCAGAGACACCAGTTCCTCTGCTCTTTCTTTACTTGTCAGATGCTGACTGGCGACTGCAGCCCAAAACAACTGAGAAAGGCTTCCCCACTGGCCAAGCGGGCCAGCTTCTGTTCACCTGGCTACCCCCCTCCTCTGGTTCTCATGTGTAACTGTCTTCACTGGGCCTCTCCCTGTCACAGTCGCACTTTTTTTTTTTTTTTTTTTTTTGGTTTTTCGAGACAGGGTTTCTCTGTGTAGCCCTGGCTGTCCTGGAGCTCACTTTGTAGACCAGGCTGGCCTCGAACTCAGAAATCCGCCTGCTTCTGCCTCTGCCTCCTGAGTGCTGGGATTAAAGGCATGCACCACCAAGCCCGGCTTACGCTTTCTTTTTTATCATCTGCAGCCAACAATACAATCTAGCATCAGAAACCAGGCTCGGTCCCTTCTCAGTCTCTGTCACCTCTCTGGGTTCTGCTAAGCCTACTTCCAATAGACAAAATGGTTTGAACTTCCTGAACTACACACGCACTCACATGCACACACACACACACACACACACACACACACACACACGCATACACAAGTCAGAAGTCAACAGTGGAGTTACTTCTCTCTTCTCATCACCATGTGGGTGGCAGGTAAGTTAGGTAACCAGGCTTGGTCACAGTGTGCGTGCGTGCGTGCGTGCGTGCGTGCGCACCTACAGAGTCCATCTCAGGCTTCAGATCCCCTTTGGAGCTGCAGTTGCAGGTGGCTGGAAGCTGTCAAGGGAGGATCCTGAGAACCAAATTCAGGTCCTCTGCAAGAGCTGTATGTACTCTTAACCGCTAAGCCTTCTCTCCAACTCCAATAGATGTGATTTTAAAAATATTTCTTTTCCTCTTTCCCCCAGTGCAGGACTTAGGACCTCATGCAGCACAAGACCGACAGCCAGCACTGAGCTGTTTTCTGGCTCTAATGTTTCTGAACCCTGAAGTATAAGGCCTCAGATAGAGAGGACAAACACTCCCACCAACGCTGTCTTTGCCCTACTCCAGGGGACAGAACCCTGGAGTTGACACACTCATCTTTGAGCCTCTCAAAAAGTAAAACCCTGCTTTGGCCTTGACCACAACTTTCCTCTTTAGCAGGACTGGGACCCCCCCCACCCCCATCCCACCCCTTTTCCAGCCTTGGTGTCTCTCTCTACAAACAACAGCAAATGCAGTCCGAACCTCTCCCTCCTCCATCTTCCTGTTACCTGGATGTTCATACCTCCAGGAGACAAAGGAAGACAGGAGCCCAGGAAACCTTAAGGAAAACCTAGAAGCCCCCTGGAGACCAAGTTAACACAGAAGCTAGAAGTCGAAATCACTGCTTGGAATCAAATTAGCAAGGCTGGTTTCTGGAGGCAATGAGACTGCAGTCAGACAGACAGACACAGACAGACAGAGGCTGTGGAGAGTCCTTTGCACACACTTGGAGCCTTCAGTACACAGTGTCACGCAGCACCACAAGGCCCCCACTGTCCGCACATAAAGCCACGCTGGATGTGTCGTATGTGTCACAGATTGGGCTGCTCTGGTGTCACGTGGCTCTCCGTACATCCTCTGGTAACCCTGCCCCTGGGCACTGTGCCCCAGCAGAGATAACAGCCTCCCCAGTAGAAACGCAGGACTCTGAATCCACTGCTCACTAGCCTGGGGAAAATTTACTAGACTGTTAGGAGCTTCCGCTCATCAACTCGGTCCCTCACAGAGCTTACTGTGAGTAACGGCTGGGAAGTGTGGGGAAAGTCAGCATGGCGGCTGGCAGTGAAATGATACGGGCCTCCCACTCTAGCACAGAGGCACACGGTACATAAATCTGCATCCCTGATGGTCATGTCCCCTGGAACAGCACAGGGAAGGAGCTGGAGCCAGGGACGTCAGCCAGGGATCCTGGGAGCTGTGGCAGGTCGTCACTAACTGGGGCCTTCTTGCTGAGCACACCACTGACCTCACCCATTTATGCCTGGGGTTCATTCCAAGTCCTCCTTGGAGAACATCAGCTGAGCCCAGCAGCCTCCAGCTCACTCCCCAGCAGAGGCGGGGGCCCGAGGAGCCAGGGGCTTCTGTGCTCCCCACTCCTCCCCCACAAAAGCCTGGCCTGAGAGCCCCTCTGACTTTGACCAGGAGCTGCCTAAGCTCCAAAGACCCTGAGAAGTTAGGCCAGGAAAGAGGGAGGAGAGTGCAGAGTGCCCGAGGGACCGCAGACAGGGCTACAACGCTGGCTGGCGTCGAGGCAGCTCCTTGGGAAGGGAGAAATAGCCTTTCCGCACACCTAGCCTCATCTGTGGTACACCAGGTCAACTTGTCCAAGCATTTTTCTCCTGGCCTCTAATGAGATTGCAGCTGCTCCCGTCTGAGCACCGCCAAGCAAAGCAAGGCTGCCCCAGGCACAGACCTGCAGATCAGTCCACAGGCAGACAGATGGAGGTCTCCTATACACACCACACCAGTTAAATGAGGAGACAGACAGCTGGCTTGAACACACGCACACTCGAGCACACACACACACACACACACACACCAGGTAGCTCCAGGTTTGCCCTCTATAAATGCTGTCCCCACAAGGGCACAAGCATGCCTTGATAAAAGAGGACTTAGCCAAGAGCTAACCTTAGCCTCGTCTCTGGCCTGATGTATAATCAATCAAGAGGTGCAGCGTCACCCATGGGTGGCCAACAGTCAAGTACTGACATGTGACAATATGCTTTTACTGAGGGGGAAAAAAAAACCCAAGTCAAGTGGGTTCAAGATGGCACCATCAAGTCTCCTCCATACGTGCCGCAGTGCTGAATTTGAGAGAACTCAGAGACCTCGGGACCCCACACACACCCTCAGCGTCAGAACTGAAACAGCCATCTTAGACAGCCGGGTGGAGGCAGAAGAGGCACCAGGCCAGTGGCCCACAGCATTCCCTCATCAACCCTCAAGGACACACTTGCTTCCCTAGAGGAACTGACACCATCCGACTCCGGGGCTCCTCAGGCTCTCAGTTTTAGGAAGCCATCTGCTAAGCTCAGAGCTCCAGGAAATGCCGGGGCTCCTTGACAGCTGGTGTCACCACAGACAGTTGGCACCTCCTGAAAAAGAGCATCCCACGCACAGAGGCTCTCGGACCCTTCCCAGCCTCCTGCCCATAAGTGCGCCTCTCTTACTCACGGGTGACCTACAAATTCACCAGGAGGCCCTGGTGGGGTGACAGTGCCTCCCACAAAGGAGGGACAGACAGCTCTGGCCTGTCCCTGTCCCACTAGAAGGGAAGATCTTCTCTCCAACTCTCACAGTGGGAAATCTGCCTCTTCCTGGACAGGGAGGAAGCACACAGTGGCTGCAAAGTCAGACTGGGAAACCACACAGGAGAAAAACGGAAAACAGGCTTTCCTGGAACAAAATGTGTCAGGGACCTGTGGGCTCAGCCTTGCTGACAGGGCTCGCATGCAAGGGAAGTAGGATGCAGGAGGAGGAAGTAGAACACAAGCAAGGTCATGTGACCAGCCTGCAAGAAGCCCACCGACCCTGAGCTGGAGCCTCAAGCCAAGCCCACGCCAGCCCTCTTGGACCCTGGCTGCACACTGGCTTCACAGGCAGAGGGAGATCCAAGGCTCCTGCTTGGGTTGGCTCAGCCAGCCTGCCCTCCCAGCTGGCCAGCCCAGGACACCAACAGGGGGTAGAGGAGGGTGGGACCCACCACATCCCCAATTTGGATTTTACTACAGGAGACAGTCTGGGGCTCAGGGAACCCAACCCAGCAGAAAGAGGACAGATGGTAATAGCAGCGCCTGTCTGAAATGCCCAGAAATATCACACAGGAAGTCCCCAATGTACACACAGGGAACATTCCACAAGCTTGTTTGTGTGTTGGATGTTGAACCATATAGAGACGGTCTTCTAAAAGAAGCCGAATTCTGAAGGGGGCAGCTGGGCAACTGGCCAGGTGGGCTGTCACCATGTCACCTGAGCCACAGGTGTGTCCGACAGCTTGCTCTCCGGAATGAAGTGTGGAAGAGACAGCTAGCATGGGGGTTGGGCTGGGCCGGAATACTCTAGAGCCCCTGAAAACCTCCTGCTCTGCCATGTATTGTGCACAGCTAGCTGTCTAGGATCGTCCTGGTAAACGTCCCTAGGACAGATGGGACAACTGTGAGTCCCACAACCCCCTCGAAACTCCATGAGTCAGAGGCCCAGCAGTTAAGCGGGTGACTTCTGTTAGAACAAAGCTGTCAGCCAGGACAACCATTTCTCCTGCCCATCTTGGTGCCCAGACAGGAAATGGTCACCACACAAGTCAGTGAGTGACCGATCACCTGCTCTACTGCTGACCTGGTCTGTCTGAGGTAAGTCATTTCTCCTTTACGAGGAGAAGCGGAGATGGTTCTCTCCTCCTTCATGCTGTACCCCAAACTGTGACACCTGCCTCCCCACAGGTGCTACCCCTTGGTGGAGGGCAAACTCCAATTTTTGAGACATACCTAGATGACGTCCAAGCTGGGATAAGAGTGGCCCAATCTCCCTGACTGTAAACAAGATTTCCTGTTGCGAATGACAACAAATTCAAACTCAGACACTGGCCTGTAGTATCCAGGTCCTCTGCCTAAAGGCACTGTGGGAAGAGGGTAGGGAGGCTCCCAAGCTCCCCTGAGGACCTACTACAGGTAATCCATGCTTGGGGAAGGGAAAGATGTTCTTTCACGGTAGAGCCACTGATAAAGTGTCCATGCTCCAGTAAATGACCCCTTCCCGGTGCTCCTGTAAGCAAGCCTAAGAGAACTCGCTCACTGAAAGAATAACAAAGACCAGGAGAAGATCAGTGGGAGTCAGCAAAAGGGGAGTGGGGGGATAAATATAATAAGACGTTATATACACATATAAAATGTCATAGCTAGTCAGGTAGTAGTGGCGCACGCCTTTAATCCCAGCATTTGGGAGGCAGAGGCAGGCGGATTTCTGAGTTCAAGTCCAGCCTGGTCTACAGAGTGAGCTCCAGGACAGCCAGGGCTACACAGAGAAACCCTGTCTCAGAAAGAAAAAAAAAAGTCATGGCTAAATATAATCTATATATTTAATATATGCTAATAAAAAAACAAAAGGACACCAGTGGCTGCTATCCTAAGAGCCAAGGGTAACACAATGTGTGTGCACAGGTATGTGCAAGTGTGTGTGTGTGTGTGTGTGTGTGTGTGTGTGTGTGTGTGTGTGTGTTGAATGTGTACATACAGCTCCTTGCAGAGCTAGGCAGAGGCCAGGCCTGAGTCCAGGTTGCTCTAACTGGACAACACAGGTTCGAGTGTGCCTGCACTTGTCCTTGACACTCTGGTCTATGACACGTCACCTCTCTGAGCCTTCCTGCCTTTTTGGTGGATTAGGAACTACACATGGCCGCTAGGCGCCCAGACCTCCAAGATCTCTCTCAGCAATGGCCTCTGATTCTCCTCCTTCTACAGGGGGTTCTAGAGGTAGCACCGGCAGGTTCAGAAGCAGGGCAAGGAGAAAGAAGCAGAGACCCCCCCCAGTCGAAAGCCCGCAAGTGAATCACTTAATAGCTGTGTTTGTGCTTAAGAAATCCAAATTAAAAAAACAAAAACAAAAAACAAAAAACAAAAAAACCTGCAATAAACGCAGTGTGGCTTTGTAATCACTCAAGAACCTGCCCGTGAGTCCGAGCTCCACCACTTGCTGGCGCTGCACCTCTGAGCTCCGTTTCCTGGTGGTCCCTTATACTCTGTGGGTTCCCAAGCCCTTCACAAGCCATATGAGGAGACAGACGGGACGTGAGCGTAAAGCAGACCTGCCACGCCAGAGCACACAGCCCTTGAAGAGATGGACGGTGGGCATGGACACATACTTACTGCCCAACCTGACAACCCAACTTCAATCCTTGGGACCCCACGGTAGGAGAGAACCAGCTCCCTCGCCTGTCCTCCAACGTCTACACAAACCGCTCTACACACACACATATAAATACATAAATAAAAAGGAATAAAAATTGACATTAATAAATGAATAAAAACTGTACAGTCCTTACACAGTTCAGTGCCAAACTCACAGTGTGCCAGGAGAGGAGTGGCAGCTGACAGCATCCCTGACTTCCCCACCTCAGCAGGCGAGAGAGAATGCCCAGTACTGCGGGAGAAGACTCTTGGGGAGGTTGTCCGCTGGGTAGTGGGACCCTCCACACTGTCACAAGCTCCACTTGTTAAGATACCAGTAGCAGAACACTTGTCTCTGTCAAAAAGCTCTTAGCAGGACATTGTAACTCATACCTATAATCCCCAGAGTTTGAGAGGTGGAAGCAGAAAGATTAAGAGTTAGAGGCTAGGGGGCTGGTGAGATGGCTCAGCGGGTAAGAGCACCCGACTGCTCTTCCGAAGGTGATAAGTTCAAATCCCAGCAACCACATGGTGGCTCACAACCATCTGTAACAAGATCTGGCTCCTTCTTCTGGAGTGTCTGAGGACAGCTACAGTGTACTTACATATAATAAAAATAAAAAAACAACAACAAAAAAAAAAACAAAACAAAAAAAGAGTTAGAGGCTAGCCTGGGCTACATGAGAAGGGGACTTGGGACTGACATCTAAGACCCAATTAAAACTCCAATCTCTCTCCTTGACTGTAAAGCCATTCCCGGATTCAAAAGGACACCAAGCACAAGCATCCGAGAGCCCAGTGCTTGGGGATGTGGAAGCTCAGTGCACACGGCCAACAGAAAGAAAGATGCTGCCGGTCCCCTTGGGCGTCTGGTCCAAGGCCAGCCTTCTGGCCCAACGCACTCCCAAAAGACATCCGCTCCTAACAACGCTGGCATCGGGCTGGTGAGATGGCTCAGCGGGTAAGAGCACCCGACTGCTCTTCCAAAGGTGATAAGTTCAAATCCCAGCAACCACATGGTGGCTCACAACCATCCTTAATGAGATCTGGCGCCCTCTTCTGGAATGCCTGAAGACAGCTACAGTGTACTTACATATAATAAATAAAAACTAAATCTTTAAAAAAAAAAAAAAAAAAAAAAAAAAAAAAAAAAAAAAATATAAAAAAAAAAAAAAAAAAAAAAAAAAGATACAAAATGTATGTATATTCATATATATGTATATGTATG
>LR749484.1:5693180-5740680 GCA_902729485.2 Mus minutoides
AAAAAAAAAAAAAAAAAAAAAAAAAACAACGCTGGCATCAAGGAAGAAATACAGAGATGGGTCCAACTAAACCCTCCGATTCCCGACTCCAAAGTTCAGCCTTTCAAAGTTCAGCCTTTGAGAGGCAGCAAGACACAGCTTGCACAGGACTCAGTCTGGAAGCCCTGGACATTCAATGTGATAGGCACCCATACATAAAGATCCTCTCCCAAAGCCCAGAAAGGAAGAGGAATTTTTTTTTTTTTTGAGATGGAATTTTTCTGTGCAGTCCTGGCTGTCCTGGAACTCACCCTGTAGACCAGGCTAGCCTCAAACTCAGAAATCTGCCTGCCTCTGTCTCCCAAGTGCTGGGATTACAGGCATGCCCGGCAGGAAGATGATTTTTTACAACAGCAACCCTGAGGTGACCTCCAGGAGATCTGTAAACCATATTGTATGTGGGTCCCCACCACATTACTTGGGGAAGAAGCTCCCAGCAGTCACAGTGCAGAGGAGGTGAGAAAGCCCAGCTAACTGAGGGCATGGCCTCGTGCTCACACCTCGCTGCCTCATGAGTGTGGTGCCTGGGGCTAACTAACTGTTCCAGTGTCATGTCAGCCCCACGTAAAGGGAATTCCCAGGATGGGACGTGTCCAGCAGTTCATACCCCACAAGCTACCACAGGTCACAGGGCACAAAGCGAACCCAATCCCACAGGGTCTCCAGACAGAGCTATTCAAACCTGCTTTACCTGCTTGCTTGAGGTCTGCCCACCCCTCACAGGAGGCAGCCTCCGCACCCCAATACCCCAATACTCAGTTAGTGGCCCCAATACCTTCCGGCTGAGCACAGGAAGGACAAAGACCCAGGGTCTGCACCAGAGAGCACAGCGGGAGCCCATTTTAAGGGGGGAGCAGAGGGATCTGCAGACGTGGGGGTGGCGAGTTCCAGGCAGAGGTAGAAACAACCTGGGAAAGTGCCAGGACAGAGAATGGAGCCCAGAGTGCAAGTCCCAGCGTGGCCGAGGGGGGTCGAGGGCCCAGGGCTGCCGGGTCTGGACTTCCAAGGGCTTCCTTCCAGAGGGTAGTTGGCAGGGGAAGGCAGGCCCGGGCCTGCCTTTAGATTGCTCAGCCAGTGTGCGCAGGCAGGCAGGATGGGAGGAAGGCAGGGCACCAGAGGAAGAACAGAAGTCACAATGCTCTAAATGAAACAAGAAATGAAGAAGACCTGCTAACTGGGTCCATGTGGAGGCAGGAGGATGCCTCCCCCATCAGTGCTGGAGGAGGACAGACAGACAGGGAAGACAGGAGGAAGCAGATCCAGAGCCCGGGAAGTAGTCTGGAAGATGATATGGTGCCTACCTCCGGTTTGTCTCCTGCTGAAGGCAGGTCTACTGTCAGGCCTTGGACAAGTTCTGGAGGCTGCATGTGCCCTGCTCCAAGGGCTCTCAGAGCACACAGGAACACTAGGGTCCCCTCTCTGCACGCCCCCATCTGTGCGCTGAGGGCAGTCTCAGCAGTCCACAGGCAGCTCCATGAATGACAGCTCTCTTCCAGGAAGAAGGCTCAGCCAAGCTCGATATCAGGGGAGCCAGGTCCTCCTTCCTGCTACAAGCTGGCCCCCTGGAGGCACTTCCAGGACAATCTCAGGTCCCTTGCTCTCATAGAAATAGCCTCAGAACTGGCTGGGGGAGTCAGGTACAGCTGAGCCTAGCATCACACCGGAGATTGACAGACACCCATATCCAGGCCTCAGCTCAGCTGCTATAACATGGCTACCCCTAAAAGGCCACCCTGTGGAGGAAGCATAGACCAATGACTGTCCTCACCCTTGTGATTCAGGCTGGTTGACTTGCTTGAAAGATGCAACCAGGAGGACTCAGGGTACCAAGTCACAAAGAATGGCCAAATCGCACAATGAGTGGCCAAACCGCACAGTGAGTTCAAGCACACACAGGTACATACATGTTTTCCTCCCTCTGGGTCTCTGCGTCTGCCACACCCCCTCCACAGACCACCCTCCATTTTGTTTATCAAGTGAAATCTTGTCTTATCTGTTGAATCTCACACCTCGGTTTCTTTTTGGCCACACAGGATTGAAAGGTTCAGTTTGTCTACCTAACGAAAAAGGAATGTGTTAGCCGGGGACCTCTTGTTAGAAGCTCACAAATATTATCCAGGAACGGCTATCTTCTTTAAAAGATGAAAGCTGGGGCTGGTGAGATGGTTCAGCGGTTAAGAGTGCCAACTGCTCTCCCAAAGCTCATGAGTTCAAATCCCAGCAACCACATGGTGGCTCACAACCATCCATAATGAAATCTAATGCCCTCTTCTGGAGTATCTGAAGACAGCTACAGTGTACTTACATATAATGAATGAATGAATGAATGAATGAATAAATAAATAAATAAATAATAAAAAGATGAAAGCCTTTCTAAATGTCTGTGTTTGTCTACGGCCATGCCACCCCTGATGATCCATCCCCTCTGAATATCTGTGCTCTAAAGTCAGCTTGAACAACGAACAGTAGAAAGACCCTCGTCCTCCTGACCCACGTCCTCCTGACCTCGCTCTGTACTTGGTTCAAGGCCCTGTTCCTTTGTGCTCCCAAAGCATCACGCTCTTCCCCGATGAGAGCACATGGCAATCTGACAAACTGTGTGCTGATATCCCTCAGCCCCTGAGCAGCCCGGGGAGGGCAGGAACACCCTCATCACATCCCTCTGCCCCTCTGAGCACTGTACAGAGCCTGGGACAGTCAGATGCTGGGTGAACACTCCGGAAGAAATGGGCTAATGGCCCTGACCAAGCCTCTTGCTGCAGCAGAGCTCTGCTTTTCCACCTTAGTTCACGCTACTTCCTGACCCTCTGTGAGCACCCCACCTCCTGATCTTCTGTAAGCACCCCACCTCCTGACCCTCCGTGAGCACCCCCATCCTGATCCTATGTGAGCACTCAGTATATATGAAGCACAGAGTAAGAGAGTGTCAGAGACACAGTCTCTCCATTCCGTATCAGGAAACACTCCATCTACTATGATCTAGTTACTACCCCCTCCCTCCAACCACACTACCCCTGACTCTAAAAAAAAAGAGGAAAATGAATAAAAAAGAGAGCAAGCCGGGCATGGTGGTGCACGCCTTTAATCCCAGCACTCAGGAGGCAGAGGCAGGTGGATCTCTTGAGTTTGAGGCCAGCCTGGTCTACAAATTGAGTTCCAGGACAGCCAGAGCTACGCAGAGAAACCCTGTCTCTGAAAAAAAAAAAAAAAAAAAAAAAAAAGGGAGAGAGAGAGAGAGCAAAGGAATACTCCACAAGCCTTTGCAGCCTTAGCGTAGCCCCTTGTGGGTACTTAAGGCTTCAGCTCACTGTGTGGCCTGCCTGGTTTCCTTGGGAGTGGAGGAGGGGGAGCTCACTGCTCAGGAATGTGGGCACAGGCAGGGTCAGGGCCTGACAGTGGGCAGCACCTGGACCTGGCACTGAGGGGGTTGGGGCACGGCCCAGCGACAGCCTAGCGACCAGAGCAAGCTGGTCAGCTTATCCTGGCAGAACGAGAAGTGTTTTAGGAAACGCATGCTGCTGGAATGTGTATACAGCATCTCCCCTGGGCTCTGCAGACCCACCCAGAAGGTGGGTCCGAGTGAGCTGAGGACAAAGCCAAGGAGGAAGATACTGTTTTACATGAGACACTGGAAAGGAAAGGAAGGAAAAAATGTTAAGCTCTCTAGAACTCTTTGTTGTTTATTTGGTTTTGGTGTTGAGGACTGAATCCAGACATCTACGGATGCCAAACATTGCACACTACACTGATGTACAGTGTCAGCCACTCTCACGCTGCCCGCCCGTGCATATACACACTTGTGTGTGTGTATGTGCATGCATGTGTGTGCATGTGTGTGAATGAGAGAGAGATAGGGTCTCACTACATAGCTGTCCTGGAACTCACTCTGTAGACCAGGCTGGCCTCGAACTCAGAGATCCACCTGCCTCTGCCTCCTGAGTGCTGGGATTCAAGATGTGCACCACCACCACCAGGCAATTGAGAACAAATGTGTGTTTTATAATGTATGCAGGGGCAGAATTCTCAACAAAAACCAAAAAGGGAGGAAAATGAACATTTACTATAATAAGAGATTTTTAGATTAAGCATGAACAGTTAAATATGGTTTGAAAGCAACTGATAAGTTGCAAATGATTAAAATAATAAACCGATGAATGCTGGCTAAATAAGACTGGAGAAGAGAAAGCGGAATCTTAAAGATAATGACTCCGAGAGGCAGAAAAAAAGAAGGAACAGAAGGTGTGAGCAGAGGACAAATGACAAATGGGGACTTACGCACAGACAGACAGACAGACAGACAGAGAGAGGTTAAAGCCCACAGTGTAAAGTTAAATGACATCAGACTAATTAAAATTCGACTTTAATTACGCTGGCCATAAGAAACAAACTCTGGAGCCGGGCATGGTGGCACACGCCTTTAATCCCAGCACTCAGGAGGCAGAGACAGGCGGATTTCTGAGTTCAAGGCCAGCCTGGTCTACAGAGTGAGTTCCAGGACAGCCAGGGCTATACAGAGAAACCCTATCTCAAAATACCAAAAAAAGAAAAAAAGAAACAAACTCTGAAGATAAAGTCAGATTCAAAGGCACCAGGGGAAGATGGATGGATGTGGCGAAATTCCCACGCTGGACCGAACAGAGGCTGGGCCAGGTCGGTGGTGGAAGCCCTGGGCTGTGGTGGGCTGGTCTACAGCCTACTGCTGGTCAGAGGAGAGGTAGGCTGTGCTGAAGGATCCCAGGCTCCCGGTCTCTGGATGGCCATCCTGACGGAATGTGGCAAGTGATATCTTGGGGTTATTGACTGGAAAGTAGACGAAACAGCGTAGAGTGCTGATATCTGCCCTCTCTAGTGCTTTTTTTTTTTTTTTTTTTTTTTTTTTTCCGAGACAGGGTTTCTCTGTATAGCTCTGGCTGTCCTGGAACTCACTCTGTAGACCAGGCTGGCCTTGAACTCAGAAATCTGCCTGCCTCTGTCTTCCGAGTGCTGGGATTAAAGGCGTGCGCCACCATGCCGGCCCAGCTCTAGTGCTTTAAGGCTTATTACACATAACTAGAAAGGTTTATGTCTTTTGTTTGGGAACAAAATGATCTGAGGTGGGGTAGAAATCCCCAAATCATTTTGTAAGAGGACACTGCTCCTCCTGCAAACGTGTCAGAGTGTATATGACACCTGTGGCCACCCCTTGGCACTTGAGAGACTGACACAGAGGGGTCCCTTGCGTCTGGGACTGCAAGGCTAGCCTGAGTGACACAGGGAGACCCTGTCTTCTAAAAGAGAAAGTTAAAGTGGTCCTCTGAGGAGGATGCAGCGGCAGCTGGAGGGAGCTCCAGAATGTCACTGCCTGCTCCTGACCTGCAGTCATTCGCTGTGGCCCAGGAACAGGTCACTCGGGGAGCCATGCTCCAGCCACACTGTGAGAGACAGTGCGGAACAGGAGTGACGGTTCACCCAGTGAGAATGTCTTTATGGAAAAAAGGGAAAAAAAAAAAAAAAAAAAAACCAACAAGAGGAGGCGTGGGCTCTCTCAAGTTCAAGGACCAGCTTGGAAAGGCCTACCACAACAAAGGAGACTTCCTGTGAGAAAGGCTGTAAGATGTGGGATTGTTTCCAGATGAGGATGTGCACTGTAGGCCCTGACCCGGGTCTCTCCAGGCCGTGGATCACATTCTACACATTCTGCCCATCGGCATGCCAGGCATCCATCCGGGCTGAGGTCCCCACTGCAGGTGCTCCTCACAACTACTTTATTCAACTGAGGAGCAGGAAAGGGGGGTGGGGAAACGGGGAGGGAGAGGGCAGGAAGCTTGAGGCGCTTCTGTTAGTCACACACACACACACACACACACACACACACACACACACATACAAGCTGAGGCTCCCGGGTAAAAAGACACATTGTAATTATAAAAGGGTGTCAACCAGAAGAAGTAACCATTCTATGTGTGTGTGTCAGCCAATAGCAGGGCTCCAAGCAGAGGAAGCAAGAAGTCACAGAGATGAAAGGGAAAGAGAAAGAAGGAAAGAAGTCAGAGAGTAGAAGCCAGGAACTCAAGGACTGATAAGGCGACAGAGGGCCAACAGGCTGTGGTTAGTGCCCTCCTCACCTGAGCACGGAGGGAGGAAGACTGGGCTGGCTGCAGAAAACTCCTCCCCTAGCACCACTCCCAGGCTCAGCTGCTCACACTTGACTTTCTGGTGTCCTGCTCCCTCCGAGGGACACAACCTGGTTCAGAGGCAATCCTTCTCCCTCCCACAACTGGCAGGACCCCTGCCTCAATGGCAGCACTGCCAGGCAAGCCCCAGTCGACCCACAGATGACTTTGACTTTCACGTGCACAAAATATACACATGCATGCGCCCCAGAATGTCCTCCCCCAACGCCAGCCACCCCCCTCATGACAAGCGGGAACCAAAGTACAGTGTGACAAGAGGTCACACTGACAGCCGAGAGGGGCAGTGTGGGCCAGCAGGTTAAAACACAATCCCCAAGCCAGGAGGTGGTGGTGCAGGGCTTTAATCCCAACACTCAGGAGGCAGAGGCAAGAAAATTTCTGTGAGTTAGAAGCCAGCCTGGTCTACAGAGTGAGTTTCAGGACAGCCAGGGTTGCACAGAGAAACCCTGTAGCTGGCAGGAGGAGGGGGAGGGGGAGGAGGGGGAAGAGGGAGGAGGGGAAGAGGGGAAGAGGAGGAGGAGGGAGAAGAAAAGTAACAGTACACCCAATGTATCCCAGCACCAGCTTAGTGCTGTGAGGCAGTGGGTTCGATTCTCAAGAACAGACACAACATAAAAGTGCCTCAAGTCTGTAATCCTAGTACTGAGGCAGGAGGATCAGAAGTTCAAGGTCGGTAGTCCTTGACTACACAGCGAATGTGAAGCCCTCCTGCAACTCTTGAAGACCCCCTCTCAAAAAAAAGAAACAAAAGGACCACCCACCAACCCCCCTCTGAAGCCCAACACATAAGCAGGGAGAAGTGAAGTCGCTCTGACTGAGGAAGGCGGAGGCTAGTGACCCCAGATCTGAGAGCTGAGAAGGGCTGTTAGCATCCAGCTGCCAGAACATTAGGGGCACATGTCCCAGTCCCAGGCAGGCAAAGTAGGGGGAGGAGAGCACACAGAACCAGGACAGGACTGAACCAGTGTACTGAACCAGGAGAGCACGATGTTCACCAATCCACCATCAGTTGCATCAAACCGAGCCCCTTAGTGACAGGATGACCTTTGACACGCTGGCCCCACATGGGGCCTGAGGGTGGGTGAGGCAGGGAACAGATAACCTGCCTCCTGGCCAACGGTCCTACTCCACAGGCACAAACAGGATGTTTGGAAACCGATGACTACAAGTGACCTCAGGAAGCCAGTGACAACCACCTCTAGGTGACACACTTGCTTGTTCTGGCCTGGCCCCTTCAGCAAACCAACTAAAGACATAGAAGGGTCAGGAGGACTTCTAGAACCGCTCAGGACTCGGCAGCCAAGGCCATCCGAGGCAGTGAGGCAGGAGAGAGCGGCTGCCTCAGCCCAAACACGGGGCAAACCTGCCAGTCAGGAGGGTGACGAGACCACACAGCCATTCCTGTGGCAGAGAACTTTCCAAGCCGGGCAGCGGATGACCAGAAAGGCTCAGGCCGGCAGCCAAGGAACGAGTGTCGGGGCACAGGCACCGTAGCAGCTCCTTTTCGCCAGCCCCAGAGAAGCCAAAGCAAGGCTGCTGCCCCAGAGCTCATCCAGAATGAGAAGGCGCCCTGAGCAGCAGAGGCACCAGGAGGCTGCAGGAACCCAGTGTCGACCATTCTACCCGAGGAAAAGGGATGTTCCTAAAAACTGACAGGAAAAGCTCACCCAGGGTGCTGCGCTACTCCAAACCTGAACAGAGCCCTTGGCTGTCCCCAAAAGACCAGCTGCCCTGAGAGGGGACGGCCTATGGCCCGGCTCCTGTGTCCGGCCTGTGTCCACCCACCCACAGCCATTCCAGGTGCCTGCCCTGAACCCAGCACACTCCCACCTTCTCTTTTTAAAAATGTTTAAGATTTATTTTATTTGTATGAACATTCTACCTGTGTGTATGTATGGTGTATGTATGTATTATGTATGTATGTGCATTACATGCATTCTTGGCGCCCATGAAAGCCAGAAAAGGACATTGGATGTCTTAGAACTGGAATTACAGATGGTTGTAAGCCATCATGTGGGCTCTGGGAACCAAATTCCAGTCCTTTGCATGACTGCTCTAAACTGCTGAGCCCTGTCTTCGGGCCCTGTTGCTTTGCCCTAAGGCAACGTTTCATTCTGTATCCCAGGCTGGTCTGGAACCCAGGGCAGTGTTTCCGCCTCTGTGACCCAAATGCTAGGATAATGGTGTCTGCATCACACCAGCTTCCGTCTCCCTTGCCCTACTACTAAAGAAGCCTTGGTGGCCAGCACCCTCTGGGAGGCTTCACAGATGTCACAGTGTATCCTTCACATCCCAAGGCTGAGCTGGAAATGGAGCCCAGGACAGCTAGCTGAGCTGTAGCAGCTCTCAGATACCAGTATTACCATTACGTGAGGGGTTGGTATGAGCCAAGCTAAAGAACAACTTCCTTCCCTCTCCTTTCTCCTCTAAGCCACCAAGAGACTCAGGAGAACTGAAACACCACATAGGAAACCAACATCACGCAGCCAGCACTGAAGTGAGACCAGTGCGCCTCCAGGGCACAGTCCCATGGTGCCGTGCCGGGAGATGGCCAAATTATGTCCTCTTAGGGAACCACCGAGTCACAGTCTCCAGGGAGCTAAAGAGCCCAGTGGGTACAGGGGTTTTGATGCCCACTGCCAAGGCCACAGATGTGTGGTAGAAGTTTAAAACACTGAGGGTGCCAGACAGTGGTGGCACACGCCTTTAATCCCAGCACTCGGGAGGCAGAGGCAGGCGGATTTCTGAGTTCGAAGCTAGCCTGGTCTACAGAGTGAGTTCCAGGACAGCCAGGGCTACACAGAGAAACCCTGTCTCGAAAAACCAAAAAAGAAAAAAACAAACAAAAACAAAATCAACCCTGTCTCAAAAAACCAAAAAAATAAAAATAAAAATAAAAAATAAATAAAACACTGAGGGTAACTAACACCAAGGGTCAAAGCCTGAAGTAGAGGCTAGATGATTCCAAGAGCCAATGTTAATCATTACCATTGACCCAACACTCAAGAGAGTGTAAGCCGGGTGCCGTGGAGTATCTACCCCTATAACACCAACACTCAGGAGGCTGAGGCAGGTGGATTACTCTGGGCTTGAGGTCATCCAGAACTTCAAAGCAAGACTCTGTCCCAAGAAATAAAAACAAAACAGAACAAAACAAAACGGGGGCTGGAGACATGGCTCAGCATATAGGCTGCTCTTCCAGAGGACTAGACACCCATTCCTAGCATCCACTTGAGGGTTCACAACCAGCTGTAACTCCAGTTCCAGGGAATCCAATGCCGTTTCCTGGCCTCTGTAGGCACGATGCACACACGTACACATGGGCAAAACATGTGAATTTAACACATTTAAAAAAACCAGTAATGGGGCTGATGAGATGGCTCAGCGGGTAAGAGCACCAGACTGCTCTTCCGAAGGTGATAAGTTCAAATCCCAGCAACCATATGGTGGCTTACAACCACCTGTAATGAGATCTGACGCCCTCCTCTGGTGCGTCTGAAGTCAGCTACAGCGTACTTATGAAGAATAATAAGAAAATGAATCCTTGGACTGGAGAGACCAACCGGAGCGAGCGGGCTGTCCAGAGCGAGCGGGCTGTCCGGAGCGAGCGGAGCCGAACGGGGACGGCTGGAGTGAAAGGGGATAGCCAGAGCAAGCGGAGCTGATCGGAGTGAGCGGGGCCGACTGGAGCAAGCAGGGTTGGCCGGAGCTAGCGGGGTTGAGCGGAGCTAGCGGGGTCGAGCGGAACAAGGGAAAAAAAAATCAGAAATGGGGCTGGAGAGATGGCTCAGTGGTTAAGAGCACTGACTGCTCTTCCAGAGGTCCCGAGTTCAAATCCTAGCAACCACATGGTGGCTCACAACCATCTGTAATGGGGATCCAATGCCCTTTTCTGGTGTGTCTGAAGACAGCAACAGTGTACTCACATACATGAAATAAATAAATAAATCTATCTTTTTAAAAAATAAAAATTAGAAATGGCCTGAGTAGTAGAGACAGCACATGCCTTGAACCCCAGCACTTTAAAATAAATAAAATAAATTAGAAACAAATGTCTCAACACAGACTAAAGTGTTGTTTTCAGGAAAGTTCCTGTTTTCTGGATATGAGGGCAGAGGCTCCGGTGTAGAGTGACCTGTTGAAACAGCAGCAGCAGCTCCACCCCCACCAATTCAGATGAGGCTGGGGAGCCTGGACACCCCAAACCCAGAGACGCTCACTCGACTCCACCAGAGAGGGAAGTGGTTTGCTGGAGGTCTAGACTCACAGTGGGTACCTGCAGTTCTTGCCCATTTAATCATCAACCGCCCTCAAAGACTGATCTACCGAGCAACTGCGGGAAGCACAGAGCAGGGGGCCTGGCACACCTGACAGGCAGCAGACGCCCTGTCCTAAGAAGCTCACAGTAGAAAGGCAAAAACAAGTCCAGGAGGTTTTGCTCTTTTTTGTTTGGTTGGTTTTGGTTTTGGTTTTTTGCTTTGGTTTGGTTTGGTTTTTGAGACAGGGTTTCTCTGTGTAACCGTAACAGGCCTGGCTAGCCTGGAACTCTGAACTCACAGAAATCTGCCTGCCTTTGCCTACTGAGTGGTGGTACCCGGTTTATGCCATCTGATGGTGGTGCGTGCCCAGAGGCAGGTGGATCTCTGAGTTCAAGGCCAGCCTGATCTACAATGAGAGTTCCTACCGAGCTACATAAAGAAAGCCTGTCTTGAAAAACCACGGGGCAAGGAGAGGGCAAAGAAACAGGATTTTATGCCAGCTGATGGTGGTGCATGCCTTTAATCCCAGCATTTGGGAGGCAGAGGATGGGAAGTTATAAATTTAAGGTCACCCTTGGCTATAGAGCAAGTCCAAAACCAGCCTAAACTAGATGATTCTGTCTCACCCCAACCCCTCAGCTGGAGTATAGGAGGGGTGCTTAAAAGAAAAATGGGAAACTGGGCAGTGGTGGCGCACGCCTTTAATCCCAGCACTTGGGAGGCAGAGGCAGGCGGATTTCTGAGTTCGAGGTCAGCCTGGTCTACAGAGTGAGTTCCAGGACAGCCAGGGCTACACAGAGAAACCCTGTCTCGAAAAACCAAACAAACAAAAAATAAAAAAATAGAAAGGAGAATGGGTTGAGTAGCAGAAGCCCTAGGTTTGGTTCCTTCCTTGTGGTCTGCACTGGTGCTGGGGTGTCCCCACACCCTAACTCCTGTGACCTTCAGTCTCACTTCCTCATTTGTAGGTTGGGATGACTGCCTCCAACCTCAAACGTTACGTCCATTATCTAAACAGAGGCCAAGGGAAGAGCGATGGGGCCATGCACAGAGCTCCCACAGCTGCTGAAGCCGTCAAGAGGGAGAGTGGAAAGGAAATGAGCTGGGTCTTTGGCGGCTTGCAAACCGGAAGAATCTGGACAATAGAATCCAAGTCAGGGGTGGGGACGGAACTCTGCGAGTTGCCAGCACAAACGCTCTTTTTTTTTTTTTTTTTTTGGTTTTTCGAGACAGGGTTTGTCTGTGTAGCCCTGGAACTCACTTTGTAGACCAGGCTGGCCTCGAACTCAGAAATCTTCCTGCCTCTGCCTCCCAAGTGCTGGGTTTAAAGGCGTGCACCACCACGTCCGGCTTCAGCACAAAAGTTCCAAAAGGGAAGGAGATAAACAAGGGGAGAACAGCCAGCCCAGAGGACTCTTCAGGGGAAACAGGCAGTGCTCCCACTCCAGGCACCCAAGGAGGGATGCAGAGCACAGGAAGGTTTTGTAGAGACACATGCACCCGAACGGACAAATGAGAGGCAAGGAAAGCACACCCATGGGGGTAGGAAGTGTGTCAACAAGCGGGCGGGTGAGGATGTCCCAGGCTGTGTCAAAAACTGAAAAAGAGGAAACCAGCTCAGGGACCAAGATGAATAGAGACAGACTGGGACCCAAAGCTAACCTCATGCCCCTGGGCGGGGGCAGGGTCACCCACGCTGGGCAACCCAAGTTCAATTCCTGGGACCCACATGGTAGAAAGAGAGGGAAAACTCGAGCAAGATATCTTCTGACTGCCACACATTCTGTCTGTCAGTCTGTCTCTCTCACACATGCATGCACAAGGTAAATAAATGTATATAATTTATGGATAAGTATAAGTAAATAAGTGTAATTTTAAAATTAAAATTAAAGGCACTTCACTGAGAAGGGGCCCGTAGGAGGCTCAGCAATTAAAAGCACTGGCTGCTCTTCCAAAGGCCGCAGGTTCAATTCCCAGCAATCTCATCAGGTGGATCGCAGGGGCCTATACTCCAGTTCCAAGGGATCTGATGGCCTCTTCTGGCCTGTGTGGGCATGTGCATAAACTTGGTGTACATACAGACAAGCATGCACACACATACAGTAAGTAAAAAATAATAATAAAAAATAATCATCTGTTTAAAGAGGAGAGAGGGAGGGGTCTGGCTGTGGGGTGAATGAAGGAAACTGTAAACAAAGAGGTGCTCCCTGAGGGCCTCCTGCTGTGTGCTCAGCACCCATCCCAGGTCTTGCACATCCTTCGAAGCCTGCCCCCAGCTGGGTTTCTCTGTTGCTAGGTCAAAAGCTCCACGGCCCATTCAAAAGGACACTCTGGCCCTGGGGTAGGGTAGCTCAGTGGGAGAGGCCACAGGCTAGATCCCCACAACACCAGGGACATACTGATGTCCAAGAAAGACAGGAGCAGCCGAAATCAAGCTCCCTGACAACCCCCCCAGAGGGAGGAGCGCCCCAGTGGCTTCTGCCCACCTTGTTCAGCTCACCCGGGGTCTATGATTCAAAACAGCTGGGAATGTATACCCCGGGCTCCTCCACAAGAAAACAGACCAGAACACGGCTGTTTCTGCCAAGCAAGTTCTGAATAAGCTGCATTCCATTTCATTAAAACAATTACCTGAGCTGGAGCCAAGGATTACATAAAGCTTCCTCCAGGCCCCATCCCCTCCCCCATAAAACACACACCAGGCTACTCTTGAGATCGGCAGTATAAGGGCCCCGACGCACCACATCCAGGCCTGGTCAGGAAGCCTCCATGAGCCCCTCCCAAGTGGTCAGACTGATGGACAAAGACCCAGTCCCACCCCACCTCTTCCATGAAGCCCTGACTTCCAGAGGGCCTGTTGACAGCTCAATAGGTTCTGGCGAGGAACAAGGGCCTCAGCTCTGCCTCTGAGCCAACAAGGAGGCCATTAGTACTAGACTCTAGCCATCCACACTACCACCGTCACCAACCAAAAAGCTAGAGGCCCAAGGGGCCCAACTGACTCAGCACACTATACGAGTGGGACCTGGGGAATGAAGATTCCAGGAGAGCTGAGAACATTGGAAACCATAGGGAGCAGACTGAGCTGCAAGTAAAGGCTAGGGCCCTATGCCCACAGGCTAACGAGGTTACCAGGTGAGGCACACGCGAGCACACACCCACACACGCGCACACCCACACCCACATCTGCCCTCCCTGGGCTCACACTGCCTGAAGACATCCATTCCTGCTCTGTAACTGCTGGCCCAGACAACTCTTTAACTCCAACCAGAGGATCAACATCTCTCTTGTCCTGACTCCTTCTGATTGATGTCAGGTCGGCCAAAAAACCTAAGGCAAGCTGACGCGGACTCTGCCCCTATAGAAGAGGCTTGTCTCCCAGATCCTGATTTTTTTTTTTTAAAGATTTATTTTATTTATTATATGTAAGTACACTGTAGCTGTCTTCAGACACTCCAGAAGAGGGCGCCAGATCTCGTTACGGATGGTTGTGAGCCACCATGTGGATGCTGGGATTTGAACTTTTCACCTTCGGAAGAGCAGTCGGGTGCTCTTACCCGCTGAGCCATCTCACCAGCCCCCCAGATCCTGATTTGTTGTTGTTGGTTTGGTTTGGTTGGTTTTGTTTTCAGTACAGGTCACAGTACTGTGATCTGCTGCCCCAGATGACAGCAGACCTCCTACCTGGTTCTCTTCCCACCACATAAGAGTCCTAGAAGGCCAACAGGGGCAGACACAAGCCAGCACCCCCTGCTCAACAACTCTGAGTACCCATGGAAAAGGTGCCTTTGAACTCTTCTCCAATACCCGTTATCTGTGTCTAAACACTTGGAGAAACTGAAAACCCTGCCACAGAAGCGCATACCTTCCTCTTAAGATTCAGATGTGAACACTCGGCCACCCCGTACAAATGTATGGGGCATGCTTTCTACGTGCGCACCTATCTACATACGTTTGTTCTGCACTGGGATGTCCATCACATATGTTCAGGTACAAATCTATGTATAATTGGCCCCCTAGCACCTGCAGATTCAACAAGAGAGGACAGGGAAGTACAGGAAACGCTGCATCAGTTCCTTCCTTCCTCCTAACACCGCAGTATCGCTGTCATTACCAGTGCCAACATCCATCAGGACGGGCGGGGGTGGGGGTGGGGGGGGGCGGGGGTTACACTGAGATTCACACCACCACACGTCTGTGGAGTTCAAAGGACATATTTGTGAGAGTGGGTTCTCTCCTTGTACCATGTAGAACCTGAGATCGAATTCAGCCTCTACAGCTTGGCAGCAAGTTCCTTTACCCACTAAGCCAGCAAGCCAGCCTCCGCCTTACTTTTTGAGAATCTCTTCAGTAGATTTGGAGTGCTTTTGTTGCCTAAACCGGTTGGCCCACGAGTTCGGAGCACCAGCCTGTCTCTGTATTCCATGCGTGCCTCCACACTCTTTGTACATGGGTGGCTGAGAATCCAAACTGAGGTCCTTATGCTCGAAAAGCAAACACTTTACCCACTGAGCCATCTCCCCAGCCAAAGTCTACGGGAAGGGCTGGGGAGCACAGCTCAGCTGGCAGAATGCTTGCCTAACCGTACCGAGTTCCAGGTTTGGTCTCAATCACTGCATACACTGAGTGGGGATACTCTTGTGATCTGGGGACTTGGGAGGCAGAAGGGAAGGCTGGAGGATCAGAAGCTCAAGGTCATCGTCTCATCTGCTACTTTGTAAGTGTGATGCTAACCCTGGACTACAAGAAACTGCCTTTAAAAAAAAAAACCATCGGGGGCTGAAGGAGTGACTCATGGGTTAGGAGCACTGGCCATCCCTACAGAAGATCCAGGTTCAATTCCCAGAACCCACATGTCAGTTCACAGCGCCCTGCAACTCACTTCTAGGGTGTACATCATACATAGACATACACATAAAGTAAATAAATGCTAACAAATGTACTTTTAGAAAAAGCATGCAGGAAGATCTGTTTACAGGGACCTGAGTATGAGGGGGGCGGGACGCACTGAACCAACCAATCCCCTACAGATTCCGAGGGATACGTGAGACTTTGGGGGATTGGATTTTGATTTTTTTTTCTTTTAATATATCATTTAAAACTAAGTTGCAGGGCCGGGTGTGGTTTTATACCCTTCGAATCCCAGTGCTCAGAGGCAGAGGCAGGCAGATCTCTGAGTTCCAAGGCCAGCCTGGTCTACAGAGTAAATTCTAGGAAATAAACGAATGAACAAACAAATAAAAAGTATAGGCTTCATGACGCTCCTGCTTTCCCGTGCCTCTAAGAAGGACGATACCACAAACCACAATACCACAATCACACCAGGAATAAGCAGTAAAGGCTATCTGCGGGGGAAGATTTGGCCACTTGGGGCTGTAGTAGGCTTTCCTGATGGCACATCTGCCTACTGCTGGCCCAGTGTCCGAAACCTCGCTAGGGAAGCCAGTGCTAAGCCCTACTGGTTAGGCAATCAGGCAGCTGGAAACTTATCGGGATATGAACGTATACTGAGACTGGCTGGGAGAGTGGAGAAGGGCTTACGTGGGGGAAAGACAAACCTTGACCTTTCCTTCCTTCCAATGTTTAATCAACATTTCTCAGCTCTGTAATTCTCCCCCCCCCGACCCCCAACTTCTCCCATACCCACAGACACCCCCATTCCCCACCCCCATCTTCCCACCTCATTCTCTTCCTTTGCTCAACATTTTCATTTTCTTCTTTTTTTTTTTTTTTCTTTTTGAAACAGGGTTTCTCTGTGTAGCCCTGGCTGTCCTGGAACTCACTCTGTAGACCAGGCTGGCCTCGAACTCAGAAATCTACCTGCCTCTGCCTCCTACCACGCCTGGTACTTTTTCATTTTCTAATGGAGACTGGGGTCTCACTACAGAGACCCCAGCTGGCCTGGAACTCCCTATGCAAACCAAGCAGGCCTGGAACTCACAGAGATCTGCCTGCCTGCCTCTGTCTCCTGAATGCTATGGCTAGAGGCTTATGTCACCACATGAAGCCCACCATGACATTTTTAACAGCTACTCCACTAGAGACGGACATCTCAAGTGACAGAGAGTGTGCATATCCAAATGAAGACAAGACCACATCCATGCAGGGTAGGGCAGGACATATGAGACGGAGAGGAAAAACTGCTGCCCTGAGACACTGACTTCTTGCACCTGGACTTTAAGCCTACAGCTCTGTGTCAAGGGTACAGGTGACTGGGCTGGTGGCTGCTATAAGCTGAATAAAGCTCTGTCTATCAACAGCCACAGCCACCGATGCTGTTCAGCTCCTCCTGAGCATACCAAGTCCCTACGGAAGGACGGGGGTGGACAGATGAGGACTCGAAGAGACGAACAGACAAGATTTCTGGAGCCAGGCCTAAGGATAAAAGACCTACAATCCCAGCTATCCAGAAGCTGAGGCAGGAGGTTTACACATTCAATGCCAGCAAGGGCTGAAGAATGGTTTGACCGGCAGCCTAGACAACAGGATGAGGCCCTGCCTAAAATACAGAGTGAAAAGAAAGCCAGACATAGTGGTGCACGACTTTAGTCCCAGCACTGGGAGGCGGCGAAAGGTGGATCTCTAGGAGTTCCAGGCCAGCCAGACCTTATCTCAAAACAGATAGACAGACAGACAGACTGATAGGTGGATGATAGATATACATAGATAAATGATAGATGATAGATAATAGATGATAGATACATAGATAGATGATAGATGATTGATAGATACATACATCCATACATCCATAGACACATAGATATATAGATAGATCAATTGATGGATCAACATGATTTCTACTCTGCAGTCAGTGACCCTGGATTCGGTTCTGATCCTGCCCCTCACTGGCTGTAGAACTCGGTCGAGTGGGCTCACTCCCAGCTTCAGTGTCCTGTCCGTCTTCAGAGGTGGGCAGCAGTAACTACTGAGACGAGAGCTTGCTTCATATGAACTAAGTGGGCAGATACAACACTGGGTGTGCGATGCCCCGCCATGCTTGCATGTAAGTACAAAAGAAATGTCTCAGAAAAGAGCTATGCACGTGTTCTTTCAAAAACAGTGTTCTGCAAAGTCATAGAGTTATGCACATTTTTTTGTTGTTGTTTTTCTTTTTCTTTTTCTTTCCTTTTTGGTTTTTTGAGACAGGGTTTCTCTCTGTAGCCCTGGCTGTCCTAGAATTCATTCTGTAGACCATGCTGTCCTCGAACTAAGAAACCCACCTGCCTCTGCCTCCCAACTACTGGGATTAAAGGTGTGCTCCACCACTGCCCAGCGAGCACATGTTTTTTAAAGTATTCCATATGAGAGACTTGGTGGCACTCTTTTTTTTGTTTGTTTGTTTGTTTGTTTTTCGAGACAGGGTTTCTCTGCTTAGTCCTGGCTGTCCTGGAACTCACTTTGTAGACCAGGCCTGCCTCTGCCTCCGAGTGCTGGGATTAAAGGCGTGCGCCACCACGCCCGGCGGTGGCGCTCATTTTTTTTTTTAAAATACTAGTTCTTTTTTTTTTTTTTAATATTTTATTTATTTATTATATGTAAGTACACTGTAGCTGTCTTCAGACACTCCAGAAGAGGGCATCAGATTTCGTTATGGATGGTTGTGAGCCACCATGTGGTTGCTGGGATTTGAACTCCGGACCTTTGGAAGAGCAGTTGGCACTCTTAACCACTGAGCCATCTCACCAGCCTGGTGGCGCTCATTTTTAATCTCAGTACTTGCGAGGCTGAGGCTAATCTCTACGATTTTGAGGATAGCGTAGTCTACATAGCAAGTTCCAGGACAGCCACAGTTGCATAGAGAGACCTTGACTTTAAAAAACGATTTATGCCGGGCGTGGTGGCGCACACCTTTAATCCCAGCACTCGGGAGGCAGAGGCAGGTGGATTTCTGAGTTCGAGGCCAGCCTGGTCTACAAAGTGAGTTCCAGGACAGCCAGGGCTATACAGAGAAACCCTGTCTCGAAAAACCAAAAAAAAAAAAAAAAAAAAAAAAAAAAAACCGATTTATAAAAATGGACTCCGGAGATGTTATTTTTATTCTTGAAGGCCCTGAGCCCTGAACAAGCTCAGTAAAAGGCTAAGTGAGTCCTGGAAGAAGTTCTTCAACATCTCTGGCCTTGAGACAAGGTAAAGGCTACAGGAAGCTGCACAGGGGATAAGGATGCAGAGAAGGGGCCCCGACAGCCACGGCTGGCCTTGGTCAGAGCCTCCAGCCAATGACTGGGCCCGGTCTGCAACACATGGCCACCCCGAAGAAAGCAAAAAGAAGGGACACGCCAGGCGCTCGGGAGGCAGAGGCAGGCAGATTTCTGAGTTCGAGGCCAGCCTGGTCTACAAAGTGAGCTCCCGGACAGCCAGGGCTATACAGAGAAACCCTGTCTCAAAAAAAAAAAAGAAAGAAAGAAAGAAAGAAAGAAAGAAAGAAAGAAAGAAAGAAAGAAAAGAAAAAAGAAGGAACACACAATGTCCCATCAGAAAGCTATCACCCTCTGCGTGACAGCCGTGCCCTGCCCAAAACCCACAGCTTCCCATCCTGATCAGAAAATCTGCCTAACAATCAAACACAAGCCACCCAGGGTTTGAATCCAAGCCAGGCACCCTTACCAGCAAGCAGGCACCTCACACAACACCCACCGGGAGGGAGGGCCCCGCTGCCCCACCCCTGGATACAGCCTCTGCCACAGGTCCAGCCTCTGCCCTGGCTTAGGCCTAACATACAGGCAAGCCCTAGGCCAGCTTTTCTATGGAGACTAGGCAGCCCTGTAGCCCGGAATGCCCCAGGCAACTCCCTTACCCCCCCATCTTCAGAGCATCACCCCAAACACAATGAGGCACTGTTTTCCAATGGGTCAAGCCCGCTGAGAAGCTGAAAAGAGACATGTCCAGATTCCAGCAGCCTGGCCACTGCCAACAGCTGGCTGTGTCCCCCGCTATGGAGGAGTGGGCAATGCTATCAAGCCATTTCCTGGGGGACCTCCCGGCCTGGTAGAGCAGAAACTTTAGAGCTAACTACCAGTTACTCCGCAGGCCTCTCTTGGGTTCATACCCCGATTAGTACCAGCTCCTAATGCTTTCCAATTAAGACGACCAGATCCAGAATTGGATCGGTCTAGGTTCAAACCCCAGCCAGCTCTGCCAGAACTTTTAAGCTCAGGTTTCTCCATCTGAGAAAGAGAGAGAGAAAAAAAAAAAGTACTGAGCACGGGGCCTGTCTGCAGCAGAGGAAGAGGGATCCCTGACAGGCAGGCCGCACTGTGGTCACAGCCACCCCAAATACATTACCGACGTGAACGTGTGTGTGTGTGTGTGTGTGTGTGTGTGTGTGTGTGTAAAGAGAGAGAGAGAGAGAGAGAGAGAGAGAAGAGCTAGGGCAGAAAGCATAATGGAAGTGCATCTGTGTTGTGAAAACTCTGTCCAGGAAACTCCGGCCAGAACTTGAACAGAAGGAGCTCTGGGCCAAACCAGCGTCTAAGCGTCTAATGAGAAAAGCCACCAAGCAGCCACCCAACAACACACACACACACACACACACACACACACACACACGCAGGGAACATGAGGAGGAAGGCAGGACACCCTGTGTTTACGTTTTGTTTTATTTTGTTTTTCTGACCAATGAGCTATAAATTTGTAACTTATTAAACAGCACATGGTGACTCTCTCACTGGCCACTGTGAGGAGGGGAAGAGTCCTCCAATTTATCTTTTTAAAATTAATTTATTATTTTTATTATCAAGCCCCCCCCCCAAAACCCCAGTTATCATGGTATGCCAGGTATGTACCCCATGCACAGCCCTGCCACAGGGAGATCACCTTAAACGATTCTCCCACGTTAAGAGACCAGGAGGTTCGCGTGGCTGAGATCTCTCTTGGGACACAAATAAAAACAAGAGGGCTGGCCCGTCATAGCCATCCTAACTTAGGAAAACAGCTGACGGGCAGTGTGCTGAGCAGCCATGCAGACAGCTGACCGCCTGGGCTGAGAAGCAAATTCCTCTCCCTTCCTGCACATCCTCCCCCCACCCCACCCCAAGCTCTGATCAGCCAGGCGAAACGGCCCCCTGAGAGCCCAGACTAAGAAGGTGGTGTAACATGGGTCAAGCAACTGGAGAGTCTAGAGAAGGCAGCAGAAGTCACAGGTGGCAGTCACCACCCACTGCCACCCCTCCTGCCAACACCAGCTCTCGCCCCCTTCCCCAGGAAGGAATGTATACAGGAGCTGCCCAGGGACCAGGCTTCTAGACACAGACTTCATTTGTTTCTGGGCTGTGCAACCTTGGGTTAGAGAATCTAACCTCTCTTGGTCTCCTTCTCAGTGTGTTAAAAAGAGGTAGTGGTGGTGGCCATGGTCTTGGGGTGATCTTACAGAAAGGACAGGACAAATCCAGGCATGGGTAAGTACTCCACAAACAGCCCATATCGACGATCCCTATGGTCCCTGTCTGCCAGAACACTCTCTTTCCTTTCAAAGACAACTCAGTGTGCTGGCCCTAAATGGAAGACAGTCAGAAGCCGGGAATTCCGGGCTCTGCAGGCACTACAAAGACTTCCTCAGTCCTTCAAACAGCACGGGGACTGTCCAGAAGTAACAGGGCCCTCAACCAGCCTGTGAGGTGCTGTGACTAGGCTCCCCTCGCCCCCCCCAACTGGGGGAAACCCCCAACATGTTCAGATACATACTCAAAAGCACATCGCCCCAGCCTCCTTTCGAAAGCTTAGGTATCTTTATGTGGAAGAATAAGAATTAAAAATACCTGCCTGGGAGACAGGCAGATTTCTGAGTTCGAGGCCAGCCTGGTCTACAAAGTTAGTTCCAGGACAGCTAAGGCTACACAGAGAAACCCTGTCTCGAAAAGAAAAGAAAAGAAAACAAAACAAAACAAAAACCTGCCTAGAAGCTACGCCAACCTTGAGTGCATCGGGGAACAGACGTGCCAAGCCTGACCCAAAAGCATAGCTATGCCTGGCAGAGAGCCCACTCCATGAACCAAGCAGGACCCAACACCATCCCAACCTCCAGGATGTTACAGGGGCTCCCTGATCCCACAAGGAAACTGCAGCCAGTGACTAAAAATGACTGGTCTTAACTTGGTACCCTGTGTTGCTTGAGAGGTCCCTCAGTCTTATCAAGTGAATCTGCTCCTCAGAGCCAGGGACACGGATGGCACCAGCAGTCATACAAGCTACCCACAGTCCAGAAAGTGAAGACAAGGCTCCTACAGAGAAGGAACTTATCCCACACACACTTCCTCAGCTGAGGGGCCCTCCGGGGAGGAAAAAGACAGGGGCTCCTTCACGCTGGGATTCACAGGGCATTCCTAGAACCCTTGAATCAACCCCCTTGGGTTTAAAATCCACTTCCAGAAGAGTCTTTTCTTTCCTCTGTCCTAACAGCAGACCAAGACAACCTCCAGGCTCCAATAACACTAGGACAGTTAAAACTCTGTTCTGGGCATCCTGTCCTCTTTACCTGTGGGGTTTCCAGCAGCCCTGAAGCTGGGGGTGGGGGACCTTGCCAGCCAGGACACGTTCAGAAATGGCCATAGCCTGCGGCCCATTCCCCTTCTCATTCCTCTGGCATGTCACCAGGGTCTGGGAACGGTGGGTGTGAGGCGGGAGTCATAAGCCACCCCCACCCCCCCCCCAAACTTGCCTTTCTAAGTTTAGACTTGAAGGGGAAGGGCTGATCTTGTAATACAGGGTGACTAGACTTGAAACAGTGTATGGTGAGGGTTGGGAGGGTGTCTATGCAGTACCCCCCGGGCCACTTGTCATTAGAATGGGGGTGTGGT
Organism: Mus minutoides; assembly: GCA_902729485.2. Taxonomy (NCBI): domain Eukaryota; kingdom Metazoa; phylum Chordata; class Mammalia; order Rodentia; family Muridae; genus Mus; species Mus minutoides. Next base: position 5,715,444 of record LR749484.1, read on the forward strand.
CCTCACAAGCTCTTCTGTGGGCTGTGATAGGAAATGGGTGGGCTCTCTCGAAAGGGGCTATATCCCTGAAACGGGAGGGGGGGCCCGCTGGGAACAGTGTGCAAAGTGGGAGGTGGCCTGGAGGGAACAGAGGGGGTCATAGAAGAAACAGCCTCTGAGACCCAGTCCCGTAGGCAGCCGCTCTGAGGTGGGGGTGGGGAAGCCAAGTGAGGGTCTCCTGCAAGCCAAGGAGGTCTGCCCGGAGAGCGGGGCGCCTTTCCCCGAGGTGGGTCCCTGAACTCCCAGTATGGGATCGGGGTCCTCAGGCGCCGCAGCAAAGAGCGGCCCGCACAGTCCCGGGCCATAGGCACCGTGCGCAGCCCAGCCGGGCGCCAGGGTGGGATCGGCGGCCGCCGGGCCCCGGCCGCTCCGCCCTCTGCCTCCCGCACTCACCGAGGTCGTCCATGGCTGGTCCTCAGACGCCGGACCCCTGCTCGATGTCGCCCTCGCTGCCCGTCTCCGGACTGCTCCTCGCCGCCCCGCAACTTTTCCGCGTCCAGCCTCGGCCCGGTACGGAACCAGCTGCCTGCCGCGCTGCCTCCTCCGCCACTGCCGCCACCGCCAACGGCGCGCGCGCCCGCGGCAGGATAGCCACGCCCCCGCGCACACGCTGGTCCCGCCCCGCCGCCGACCCCCCACCCCCGAGCACGCCCAATCCCGCTGGGGGCGAAAGGTGGGCGTGGTGGTGGCGCCACCTGGCGGCTGAACAGGCTGCTGGCTTCTCTGGGCCATGAACCGCTGTGTTCAGTCTGACCCGACCTTCTGGCAGATTTGTCACTCCAGAGAGTAGGATTTGTCCACCTGTTCCTGTAGGTCACCTCCCAGGAGGATTAAATCGGCTTGCCTGGAGCCTTGGGACAATCCTTGGGTTGCCCTCTGTACTGACCGGCAGTGCCGGTCATCCCAGAATAATATCCCAGATGTAGCTTTTGTGAAACAGGGTCTCTCTCTCTCTCTCTCTCTCTCTCTCTCTCTCTCTCTCTCTCTCTCTCTCTCTCTCTCTCTCTCTCTCTCTCTCTTTTCTGGTTTTTCGAGACTGGGTTTCTCTGTGTAGCCCTGGCTGTCCTGGAACTCACTGTAGACCAGGCTGGCATCGAACTCAGAAATCCACTACCTCTGCCTCCCAAATGCTGGGATTAAAGGCGTGCCCCACCACTGCCCGGAGAAACAGGGTTTCTTTGTAATCTCCAGCCGGCTGGAACCTGAGACCTTTGTCCTGACTGCTAACATCAGCAGTGTCTGCGACCAACTCTGGCCCCAGATCCAGTACTTTAGAGCTTAGCCGGGTGTGGAGGGCTTGCAGGAGACCCTCACTTGGCTTCCCCACCCCCACCTCAGAACGGCTGCCTACGGGACTGGGTCTCAGAGGCTGTTTCTTCTATGACCTCCTCTGTTCCCTCCAGTTTTTTTGAAAACTTTTAAAAATAAGCATATACACACATACAAACTGTGGCAGCACAAGACTATAATCCCAGAATTTAGTAGGCAGAGGCAAGTTTATCAGGAGTTCAAGGTTGTCCTTAACACCACAGTCAGTTCAGTTCAAAGCCAGCCAGGGCTACATAAGACCCTGTCTCCATAAATACATACATACATACATACATACATACATACATCATACATACTTCAAGACCAGCCCAACAAGTAACATAGGACTTAAATCCCAACCCCTAGGAAGTGGAAGCAGGAGAACAAGAAATTCAAGGCTGGGGCTGGTGAGATGGCTCAGCAGGTCAGAGCACCCGACTGCTCTTCCGAAGGTGATGAGTTTAAATCCCAGCAACTACATGGTGGCTTACAACCACCCATAATGAGATCTGATGCCCTCCTCTGGTGCGTCTGAAGTAAGCTATAGTGTACTTATGAATAATAATAAATGAATCCTTGGACCGGAGAGAGCAGGGACTGAGCAAGTGGGACCGACCAGAGCGAGCAGGGCCGACCGGATATCTCAAAAAAAAAAAAAAAAAAAAAAGAGCCCTGACTGTTCTTCCAGAGGTCCTGAGTTCAATTCCCAGCATCTACATGGTGGCTCACAACCATCTGTAATGGGATCTGATACCCTCTTCTGATTTGTCTGAAGACAGCTACAAATAAAAATAAGTCAAATAGCCAGGCGTGGTGGCCTTTAATCCCAGCACTCGGGAGGCAGAGGCAGGTGGATCTCTGAGTTCAAGTCCAACCTGGTCTACAGAGTGAGTTCCAGGTCAGCCAGAGCTATACAGAGAAACCCTGTCTCGAAAAACCAAAAAAAAAAAAAAAAAACAAAGGCCAAAGATGGCCTTGGACTTTCTAATTCTCTTGAAAGAGTGCTAGGATCTCAGGCGTGGCCCACCATGTCTGGTTCTGTCAGTACTGAGGACAGAACCCAGAGTTTCATAAATGCTGGGCAAACACTAAACTGACTAAACTACCCCCTAGCTCCCCATCCCAGCTCTCTCCAGTTTCTAGATCCGCAGTGCTCAACCTGTGGATCTTGATCCCTTTGGGGGCATCAAAGGACCCTTTCACCGGGGTTGCCTAAGACCATCGGAAAACAGTTATTTATCTTATGATTCATAACAGTAGCAAAACTACAGTTATAGAGTAGCATTGAAAATGATTTTATGGCTGGGGGCGGGGGTCACCACAGCATGCGGAACTGTGTTAGAGGGTGGCAGCTTCACGAAGGTTGAGAACCCCTGCTGTGGCTCGTCTTACCCACAGGCCACATTTACTTAACCTGAGGCAGTCAGTGCTGAGTGATGCGCCCCAGCCAGCGTTTACTTAACCAATGTCTTAGTGAAATGGAATTCTCTCCACGCTGACCCCGTAATTAATGTAATTAACTAATGATGCTGAGGAGACCTCCCCTGTAGCTAAATCTTGGCGCACATCCTTCCTGAAGATCATTGATTCCTGCAAGCGGAAGTGCTACGTCAGAAGTTAAACATAAGGGACTTGGGAGTGGCTCGATGGTATACCTATGCTTGCAGTCGCATGCCCAAGACCACAAATTCAATCCCCCAGCCAGATCCTTAAAGAGATGATGTGTCCCTAGGAGGGGAGTTGAGTCAACTCCGACTCTCTCCTCAGTCACCGCCATATCACGTGTTTGCCAGGCACACCACGGTCCCTCTTCCTCCTCACCTCCTGTCAGGTCACTGCAGCCTCTATCGCTCTGCCATTTCTACCTCTACTTTTTTTTTTCTGTTTTTTCTCTCTAACTATTCTACCATCCTCCTGCCCAGACAAGTAATTCATTAACCTCCAAATTAAACTGGATGCTTCCAGCCAAGAAGCCAGTGCCATAGCTCTTTTTTTTTTTTTTTTTTTTTTTTTTTTTTTTTTTTTTTTTTTTTTTTTTTTTTTTTTTTTTTTGGTTTTTCGAGACAGTGTTTCTCTGTGTAGCCCTGGCTGTCCTGGAGCTCACTTTGTAGACCAGGCTGGCCTCGAACTCAAAAATCCGCCTGCCTCTGCCTCCCGAGTGCTGGGATTAAAGGCGTGCGCCACCACGCCCGGCGCCATAGCTCTTATTTGTTTGTTTATTTTTGTTTTGTTTTGCTTGGGCTTGTTTGTTTCTTTGAGACAGGGCTTCTCTGTGAAACCCTGACTGTCCTGGAACTCACTCTGTGGACCAGGCTGGTCTCGAACTCACAGAGATCCATCTGCCTCTGTCTCTCAAGTGCTGGGATTAAAGATGTGTGCTCCCACTGCCTAAGATTTTTTTTTTTTAAGATTTATTTTATTTATTATATGTAAGTACACTGTAGCTGTCTTCAGACACTCCAGAAGAGGGCGCCAGATCTCGTTAGGGATGGTTGTGAGCCACCATGTGCATGCTGGGATTTGAACTTATCAACTTCAGAAGAGCAGTCGGGTGCTCTTACCCGCTGAGCCATCTCACCAGCCCCCTTTTTTCTTTTTAAATCAAGTATCACTATGTGTCCCTGGCTGGCCTGAAGTCCCTGTGTAGACTGAGGGGGGCTGGCCTTGAACTCACAAGAGATGTTTCTTCCTCCCATATGCTCAGATTGAAGGCCTTGGACATGTTTTTGTTGTTTTGTTTTGTTGGGGGGGCGGGGAGAGTTTGAGACAGAGTTTCTCTGTATAGCCCTGGCTGTCCTGGAACTCACTCTGTAGACCAAGCTGGCCTTGAACTCAGAAATTGACCTGCCTCTGCCTCCCAAGTGCTGGGATTAAAAGCGTGTGCCACCACCGTCCTGCTATTTTTATTATTTTTAACTATATGTACATATGCATGTTTGTGTGTGGATCTGAGCATGTGTGTTCCAGTGCCTGAAGAGACCATAGGTGTCAGATTCTACTCCCCAACCCCAGGAGCTGGAGTTACAAGCAGTGGTATCCAATACGGCTATTTGAAACCAAAGGTGTGTTCTCTGCAAGATCCTAATTAATGAATCATTGCTCCATCCAGCCCCTAGAGTTACATTTGTTTCTGAGACAGGGCTTCTCTATGGCTGTCCTGGAACTACATCTGTAGACCAGGCTGGACTTCAATTCACAGAGATCCACTTGCCACTGCCTACTGAGTGCGGTAATAAATGCAGTAAATGCAATAATAACCCCCACAAAAGGATCCTTGGGAATTGGAGGACAGCCCTCAGCTATAGCGGGGAGACCCTATCTTAAAACAAACAGCGGGGGCTGGTGAGATGGCTCAGCGGGTAAGAGCACCCGACTGCTCTTCCGAAGGTGTTAAGTTCAAATCCCAGCATCCACATGGTGGCTCACAACCATCCCTAACGAGATCTGGCTCCCTCTTCTGGAGCGTCTGAAGACAGCTACAGTGTACTTACATATAATAAATAAAATAAATCTTAAAAAAAAAATTATAAAAAAAAAACAACAAACAGCAATTGTTAGATGTATGGGCTGGATGGAGATGGATAGCTTTGTGTAACCACCACCTCAGTCAAGATCTAGAACATTCCATCTGCCCTTGCTGCTCCTTCGAAGTCAGCTTCTCCCATCCTCGCGTATCTTCAACAATTTGCTTTCTGTCCTTAGAGAGTAGTTTGAGAGTATTGTTTTTGTTTTTCAGACTTGTAGCCAAGGGTAGCCTCAAAACTCCCCATGTAGCCAATGATGACCCTGAACTCTTTTTTTTTTTCTTTTTAAGATTTATTTATTATTATATCTAAGTACACTGTAGCTGTCTTCAGACACACCAGAAGAAGGTGTCAGATCTCATTACAGATGGTTGTAAGCCACCATGTGGTTGCTGGGATTTGAACTCAGGACCTTTGGAAGAACAGTCAGTGCTCTTAACCATTGAGCCATCTCCCCAGCCCCCGACCCTGAACTCTTGACCCTCCTGCCTCTCCAACTCTTGAATTTACCTGTATGTCCACTTTGCATTTTCTCTCTCTCTCTCTCTCTTTTTTTTTTTTTCAGGTGGGTATCTTTTGGGGGAGGTCTGCCTTCTTGGGCACAGCATGTTTATAAACTTCATCTCTATTAGGGATCAGTAATTTGTTCATTTTTATTATTCAGTAGTATTCCGTTGTATGGATATACCAGAACCGGTTTCTGCAATGTGCTGTTGATGAACATTGAGGCTGTTTTTCTAGGCTGGCCAGTCTAGGAATAAATTGGCTATCACATTTGGAAGTCTTTGGGTGGCCATATGGTTTTGTTTCTCTCTCCTCTAAACCCCTAGGAGGGAATCAACTAGCTTACAATGTAACCTTTGAAAAATGCAAATTAGGTCTTATTAGCTCTTCTCTGCTACTTTCCTGTTACATTTGTGATAAAACCCAAACTGCTCACCGGGTTTCCACCTGGAAGCTGCTCTCTATCCAGTCTCCCCATATCATTATACTGGAGCCAAACCAGGCTTTGTTCATCCTGTTTGATGCCTCCCAAACCTAGCAAGCCAGTTCTCTTTTCTTTTTGCATCACGCCTCAAATCCCTTTCTGTGGCTTGCTTTCTCTACAGTTGTGTAACAAATTACCACACACTTAGCAATTTACAGTCATAGGATCGCTGACCCCAATTTCCGATGCTCAGGAGCATCTGGGTGTGTGACCTCTGCTGGGGTGTAACTGACTGCCCACATCCTCATCTGGAAGTTGCCTGGGGAGGGGAGGGGGAGATCTGCTCCCAGGATCTCTTGGAGGGATCAGAATCTGCACTGTATGGCCGGCCGTTTTGTTCTGTTGCTCTGTTAGGAACATCATAGCAGGAACCTATCGCAGAGGACGCTATTCACTTCAGAAGGCTTCAGGCATGGATTGACCAAGAGTCAAAGCAATGTATTCAGACTTTGTACCTTCTGTCATGATACTCCCATCAGGTTGCAGATTTTTTTTTTAAAGATTTATTTATTTGGGGGCTGGAGAGATGGCTCAGCAGTTAAGAGCACTGACTGCTCTTCTAGAGGTCATGAGTTCAAATCCCAGCAACCACATGGTGGCTCACAACCATCTGTAATGAGATCTGATGCCCTCTTCTGGTGTGTCTGAAGATAGCTACAGTGTACTTATATAATTAATAAATAAATAAATAAGATTTATTTATTTATTTATTTATTTATTTATTTATTATTTATTTAATGTATATGAGTAAGTACACCATATTCACGTCCAGCCCTTCTAACCCTAGATACTTTAGATTCTTGTCTGTGTTCCTCACTAGAAACATCTCAGCGGAGTGTGGTGGCGCACGCCTTTAATCCTAGCACTCGGGAGGCAGAGGCAGGTGGATTTCTGACTTCGAGGCCAGCCTGGTCTACAGAGTGAGTTCCAGGACAGCCAGGACTACACAGAGAAACCCTGTCTAAAAAAACCAAAAACATGGGGCTGGTGAGATGGCTCAGCGGGTAAGAGCACCCGACTGCTCTTCCGAAGGTGATAAGTTCAAATCCCAGCATCCACATGGTGGCTCACAACCATCCGTAACGAGATCTGGCGCCCTCTTCTGGAATGTCTGAAGACAGCTACAGTGTACTTACATATAATAAATAAAATAAATCTTAAAAAAAAAAACAAAAACACAAATATTATCTATCAGTATTGGATATTAGAGGATTGGTCAAATAAATGACATATAGTTCCAAAATGGACAACTATGCAGCCACACAAAAGATTCAAGAAGATTGTTATGTTCTAAAATAAAACAATCCCATACACACACACACACAAATGAGCAAGGTAATGCTATCTGAATCATTTTTTTTTAATTTTATTTTTTTTAAAGATTTATTTTATTTTATTATACGTAAGTACACTGTGGCTGTCTTCAGACACTCCAGAAGAGGGAGACAGATCGGATGGTTGTGAGCCACCATGTGGTTGCTGGGATTTGAACTTATCACCTTCGGAAGAGCAGTCGGGTGCTCTTACCCGCTGAGCCATCTCACCAGCCCCCTGAATCATTTTTGAGAGAAAGTGGGAAGAGTATATAAATATGAGAGGAAGAGTATAATATATTAAATATAAATATGCTCACTGGAAGACAGCCCAGCCAGGAAAGCAGAAACAGTGAAGTCACCTGGTAGGGCTTAGGGACAGGCTGGCCCAGGGGCAGGGGTAGAAAAGAGTCTTCACTAGGCGTCTTCTGCTCTGTTCTGATTCGTCTTGCTGCTTCTCGCTGGCTAGTCTTAAACGCAAGACCCTCTTCCTTTTGCCTTGGGGTGTGGAGATCAAAGGCCTGCGACACCACCAAGCCTGCCCGGAAATAGGAAATAGCCTTTTGAATCTCTTAAATCTTGAGCCACACATGTCATGCCACTGGTTCCCAACATGAGTCTATACTTTGAAAGTAAATTAAAACTGTAGTTTTTTTTTGTTTTGTTTTTTTTTTTTTTGTAAGGCACAACAGCAATGGTCCCAGATCACCGGGAGGAGGGCATATTCGACACGTGTGAAGTCCTATGTTCAGTTCCCAGAATAGTTGGGGATGGAAATGCCGTCCAGGTAGAACACGGTATGTAAAGGCAATGTTTTCTAGAAACACTTGAACTCCTGCTTTTTGTGCTGGATTTGTTTCTGAAGAAGAGGAGGAGGGCACGGGGAATGCTCCCACACCTGCCAGACTGTCTGCAAGAAGTGCGTCAGGCAGTGAGCCACACATTAAATGGCACAGTACAAGGTGGGGACAGGAACCTTCTGTCTGCCCAGGGAAAGCGAGGAGGCTGTGGCAGGAAGCAGAGTGGTCACAGTGGACAGGCTGGGACCATTTCCCACAAAGAGCTGAGACTACAAATTGGGTTGGGCTAAGGCTAAAGTTTGGGAGGCTCCACTTCAGGTTTAAGGGATGCAAGCCCCAGGATGGACAGATGGCTCAGTGGTGAAGAACGCTGGCTGGGCTGTTCTTACAGAGGATTCAGGTCCATTTCCAGAAACAAGGCGGTGCCTTACAACTGCCTGTAGAGCCCATTCCAGGGACTTGAGCGTGCTCATCTGGACTCTGCAAGCACAGGGCACACACACACACACACACACACACACACACACACACACACAGGCAAAAGGCTCGTACACATAAAATAAGTAACATACAAGAGAGATGCGATCATTTCAGATTAGGATGTGATACAAGAAAAGGCCGAGTGACCCATTTTTTTTTAATTTATTTATTTAATATGTATATGAGGTTTATTTATTGTTATATGTAAATACACTGTAGCTGTCTTTAGACACCCCAGAAGAGGGCATCAGATCTCATTACGGATGGTCGTGAGCCACCATGTAGTTGCTGGGATTTGAACTTAGGACCTTTGGAAGAACAGTCAGTGCTCTTAACTGCTGAGCCATCTCACCAGCCCGAGTGACCCATTTCTAAGCTGGTTCTGTTATGAATAAGATTATAGTGTTATGGAAAGAAAGAAGAAAAAAGGAGGGAAGGAAGGAGGGAGAAAGAACAGGAAGAAGGAAGGTTAAAAAAAAGGGAAGGGAAGAAAAGGGCTAACTGTGAGGTTTTTAGAGGAGAGGTTGTGTGAAAAACATTCCAGACTTGCCCAGCGGTAGCAAGGCTGAGACAGATGGATATCTGTGAGTTCAAAGATGGCCTAGTCTACATGGAGAACTCTAGGCCGGCCAGGGCTAGAGAGTGAGACCCTATCTAATAACAACAACAACAACAACAACAGGGAGCTGCAGAGATGGCTCAGCAGTTAAGAGCACCGGCTGCGGGCTGGTGAGATGGCTCAGCGGGTAAGAGCACCCGACTGCTCTTCTGAAGGTGATAAGTTCAAATCCCAGCATCCACATGGTGGCTCACAACCATCCGTAACGAGATCTGGCACCCTCTTCTGGAGTGTCTGAAGACAGCTACAGTGTACTTACATATAATAAATAAAATAAATCTTTAAAAAAAAATAAAAAGAGCACCGGCTGCTCTTCCAGAGGTCCTGAGTTCAAATCCCAGCAACTACAAGGTGGCTTACAACCATCTGTAATGGGATCCGATGACCTCTTCTGGTGTGTCTGAAGACAGCGACAGTGTACTCACATACATAAAATAAATAAATATACCTTTAAAATAACAACAACAATAATGAGGAGAAAGGGAGGGAGGGAGGAAGGGAGGGAGGGGCAGACAGAAAAATATATATATGTTCACCTCAAGAAGGAACCCTGTCACCCAAAGGGTGGATCCTAGCCAAGACTATGACCTCTGGAGGAGTCCCCTAGTATCTGGTAAACCTGCCGCCTGTGCATCCTCCTCCATGCAAGCCTCAACTTTCTCATGCACATAGCGGGAGTGAGATTCCACCGGGCTGTGACTCAGCAGCTGCGAGGTGTGAACACTCTGCCCTGCTTGCTTTAATGGTGGAGATTACAAAAGACCCTGCTCCAGCCAGGATGTAACTCAGTTGGGAGAGCACTTCCGCAGCAAACAGAGCTCCAGGGGCTCGATTCCTAGCAGATGCTAAAACCTTGCTAGAATCCACCTTGCTCTCTTTGTCCTGGGAATTCCTCAGTTCACAGCTTGCCTACCCCCTCCTCCAGGCAGCCTTTTGTGACTACCACCAGGACTTGCACTCTTGGCGCCACGATCTCACCACTGTACCAGGCAGTATGCATGCAAGCTCCATCCCTATGCAGCACACCATGCCTTGGCCTTGAAGGCACTTGTCACTACCTGGGAAGTTTATTATCTATATCTTATTTGCCCAGACCCAGTCCCCAGACACTCTGAGTCAAGTGGCCTGGAATGTAGTCTGGGTATTAGTATATTTTTTCTTTATTCTCTTCTTCTTGTATTTCAGGATAAAAAAAAAAAAAAAAACCCTCTGTAGGCAATTGGCAGACAGGGTAGAGACCCATGCCCTCTGAGAGAGAACATGATGCCCCCTCTATAGCCGTGGGCACCAAGACACAGAGACACTAATTGTGTGGCCTAGGGTAACAGAGCTAGTGAATCATGGAGCCAGATTAGAAAACAGAAAGTCTGACTTTAAAGTATGATGGGGAGGGGTAGGGCGGGGGGGATCGATTGATCTCCTCAATTCCCCCTAGTGATGGAGAAGCAGCTTTGGGGCTGTAGGGCAGCTCTGTTCTGAGACAGACTCAGGCCCCTCCAGCATGGGATATTTTCAACCAAGAAGCTGGTTCTTGCAAACATCCTGCAGCGACTTAAACACTGAGCAAATTGTTTAGGGGCTGCTGGGCCTTTTCTCAGCTGAGGTAGCCCTGGAGCCAGTCAGGGGGTCCAAGGCAAGTTCTAAAGACAGCCTGGGAGGTAGGAGGTGTGTGCGCGTGTCTCGTGAAGGCACGAGGGTCAGTTTGGGTCCAGATTCCTCCTCCTCCTCTCCTCAGACACAAAGATTACTTCATCCCATCCAGCATCCTTCCTCCCTGCTCCCAGCCTGGGAAAGACCTGGACGACAAACAGGTACCAGATTTTTTTTTTAAGATATATTTATTTTAGCTGGGCGTGGTGGCGCACGCCTTTGATCCCAGCACTCAGGAGGCAGAGGCAGGCGGATTTCTGAGTTCGAGGCCAGCCTGGTCTACAAAGTGAGTTCCAGGACAGCCAGGGCTAGACAGAGAACCCAGTCTGGGGGGGGGGGGGGAGATACATTTATTTTATGTATATGAGTATACTGTAGCTGTCTTCAGAGACACCAGAAGAGAGCATCAGATCCCATTACAGATGGTTGTGAGCCACCATGTAGCTGTTGGGAATTGAACTCAGGACCTCTGGAAGAGTAGTCAGTGCTCTTAACCATTGAGCCATCTCTCCCGACCCCCAGACATGGGATCTTATTACAGGCAGCAAGATGGCTACAGTTCTCTTCTTCACCCTTCCACTCTCCAAAGGGAAGATGCTATAGCTACAGAAAACTTCCATTTCAGACCTCCCAGACCCATCAGAATGGTGGGGGGCTCACATCTGACATCCCAGTACTTGGCAGGTTGAGGCAGGAGGATCAGGAGTTCAAGGCCAGCCTGGACTAGAAAGCAAGACCCTGGCTTTTTAAGCACACACACAAAAACATATGTGTTATACTTGCTTATCACTCTATTCACTGCTTTTGGCCCAAATATATCAGCAAGCTTTCAGATGCCAAATTGGAAGTGTGCCTGCCTTAAAAATGTAAAAATAAAAACACATGGTCCTGAAAGTGGTGATCTCACATATAGAAATTTCCTCACAAAATGGCCCACAAGGAAGCCAGGCACAGTGTGTAATCCCAGCACTTGGGAGATGGATGTAAGAGGATCAGGGTTCAAGGCCATCTCCAGTTACATAGAGAGTTCAAAACTAGCCTAGGCTACATGAAACTGTCAGAGAAAGTGGGGGAAGGGAAGGGAATAGGAGAGGGAAGGAGAGGGAGACACACACATACACTTACACACACACACACACACACGCCACACAGGGACTGACTCATAGGGATGATGAAGCCACAAGGATATTCATTATAACATTGCTTACACACACACACACACACACACAGAGGGACTGACTCATAGGGATGATGTAGCCACAAGGATATTTGTAACATTACTTACACACACACACACACACACACACACACACACACACACACACACATACAGGGACTGACTCATAGGGATGATGTAGCCACAAGGATATTCACTGTAACATTGCTTGCCACATTCCCATTGGACAAGCAAAATGTCCATCAACAGAACAGATTAACTTTGGCAGGATACAGCCGCAGAGGAAGAACCCCAAACTGGATGCTGACATGCAAAATACATCCAAGCTGCATTGCTTGGTGGGAAGAGAATGGAAGTTGTAAAACAACACGTACACTCAGACATAGGCAGGTGTGGTGGTGCACACCCTCTATCTCAGCAGAGGTAGGGGGTGGGGTCAGAACAGCTCTGTGGGTCCCAGATCTGCAAGAACTACATCGTGAAACTAATACAGTCTTGAAATGATAGTCTGAGGGTGGGTGGGTGGGTGGGGTCTGGCTCGAGTTTGTTTACTTTGCCAGTTAAAGTATTAAAAGGCAGGAAAAGCCAGGCAGTGACATATGCCTTTAATCCCAGCACTTGGGAGACAGAGGCAGAGGCAGGTGAATTTCTAAGTTCGAGGCCAGCCTGGTCTACAGAGTGAGTTCCAGGACAGCCAGGGCTACACAGAGAAACCCTGTCTCGTCTCGAAAAACCAAAAAAAAAAAAAAAAGGAAAAACTGAAGGGTAGAATTAGAGATAACTCAAGCCAAGCACCCCGGACAGAATCGGCAGTTAGGAAACCGCAGACGCACGTTTTCCGCCCCCTGCTGGAAGCAGAAAACTCCAGTCCTCTTCAGGACTGGGGCTTTTAAAGTCTCGGGAGAATCTTTCTAGTCAGGGTTCCTGAGTTTGAAGAAAGCAAGGACGGTTGATTGCCCCAGACTGCTGTGTGACCTGTCTTGATAGGTCCTTAAGCTTATGGAGACAGTTCGTGGGCAGCTCCCTGCTGATGGAAGACAAAAAAGCTCTCCTGCCTTTCTCTCTCCTTGAGGAAGAAGCCATCCACCATCTTGCAACTTCGCTATCTTTATTACCTAGCCATGGGCCCTCTGTCCATCTGTTTTTCTAACAGGGAATCTAGCTAATTCCCTGTCTCTTGTTTGAGAAAACAAACACACAATCACGCAGGGCAGGAACCTGGGGGCAGGAACCTGGAGGCAGGAGCTGATGCAGAGGCCATGGAGGGATGCTGCTTACTGGCTTGCTCCCCAGGCTTGCTCAGCCTGCTTTCTTATAGAACCCAGGACCACCAGCCCAGGGATGGCTCCACCCACAATGGGCGGGACCCTCCCCCTCCCCATCAACCACTAATTAAGAAAATGCCTTTAAGGCTTGCCTTTAGCCTGATCTTATGATGGCATTTTCTCAATCGGGGTTCCCTCCACTCAGATGATCCCTGTATCAGATTGACATAAAATTAATCAGCACAACAGGGGAGAAAAAAAACATTTAAAAACCCACAAAACAGCAAGATAAAAATAAAATAAAAAAGCACCTCCCCCAAATATATCCTGTATAAAATAATACAATATAAAATGAAATCACATTGAACTGGATAGAAGTAATTTGGAATTCTCGATCTGCTACAGTATAACCAGAACTTCCCAGAGACTAAGCCCCAATTAATAGTAAATTAAGCCAGTTTTGCCAGAATGGGACGGTGTGACTGTGTCCTCAGAATGACCCAGTGGGAGACAGCCACACCGGCAGTAGAGGAGATGCTGGTGGACATTGAGCTCTTTGGGAAACCGAACGTTATGACGCGCAGATCCACTATCCTTCTCTTCAGGCTTACATTGCCCTGGAAAAGTCCCTGCCTCCGCACAGGAGCGCGGTATGTAAATCACAGAGCCCCATCCCGTAGCACCTCCCTAACTCCGTGCTGATACACGAAGCTCATGACCGTGAGCATAGTCAAGCATGCCTTTGAGGTCACCCACCTGCTCACTGGTAAAAATCCCTCTGCAGGTACTGGTGACTGCCATCGTCCACAGTGGCCCCCGGGGACGCTTCAACAGGCATTGGATGAACCTGTCCCAGGAGGGCTGCGGGCTGTGGGTGTGTCCCCGCCTAGTGATTCAGGCCATCTGGCTGCTGTGCGCAGGTGCTCCTCGGACTCTTTCCGGAACATCCAGACCCTTGCCGAGGGCTTTGAGGATGAGCTCATCAAGGATCGCTGAGGACTCCTACTACTACAACGCCTACGCGGTCAAAAAGCATGAGAGGGAGTGTGTGGCCAAGTCTAACTGTTCATTTCCCGGCAGCTGCCTAGTAAACTGTGTGTCCTCTGGGACATTAAAAAAAAAAAAAAAAAAAAAAAAAAAAAAAAAAAAAAGGCCGGGCAGTGGTGGCGCAGGCCTTTAATCCCAGCACTTGGGAGGCAGAGGCAGAGGCAGGTGGATTCCTGAGTTCGAGGCCAGCCTGATCTACAGAGTGAGTTCCAGGACAGCCAGGGCTATACAGAGAAACCCTGTCTCAAAAAAACAACAAAACAAAACAACAACAACAAAAAGACTTGCGCAATTCTAAACTTCAGCCCTTGGAAGGCTGAGGAGGCTATGTAGTGAGACCCCATCACAAGGGATCTTATTCTACCTTCAGCTTCCTTGACTCGTTTTACTAAAAATATTTATTTATTTATTTTGATTTTTCGAGACAGGGTTTCTCTGTGTAGCCCTGGCTGTCCTGGAACTCACTTTGTAGACCAGGCTGTCCTCGAACTTAGAAATCCACCTGCCTCTGCCTCCCGAGTGCTGGGATTAAAGGCGTGCGCCACCACGCCCAGCTTAAAAATATTTATTTGATTATTCAGTTTTTGTCACCCTTAAGTAATGTACCTCAAATTTAAAAAAGGGGGGGGTCCAGTAGTATTGCAAATTTCTCTTCTAGGTGGTTTTACTATATTCCTTCCGCAAGCAGTTTTTCTCCTGTGTTTATATATATATGTATTTTACACACACACTCACGCACGCACGTGTATTTTTTTTTAAGACTTTAGTTAACTTATTTTGTGTATATAAGTACCCGGTAGCTGTCTTCAGACACACCAGAAGAGGGCATCAGATCTCATTACAGATGGTTGTGAGCCACCTTGTGGTTGCTGGGATTTTAACTCAGGACCTCTCTTAACCCGTGCTCTTAACCGCTGAGTCATCTCTCCAGCCCGTGTGTGACAGGATCTCACTATGTAGACTCTCCTGAAAGTCACTTTGTAGACTTGCACTCACAGAGATCTGACTGCTTTTGCCAGTGTTAAGATTCAAAGTGTAGAACACCAGGAACAGCCTTATATGCATATATGTTAATTATGTACATGTTTAGAAATGATATGTTAATGAGAATAGAACCAGTATCTCATGCATGCGAAGCAAGTGGTCTGCCATTGAGATATAGCCCCAGCCCTCTTTGTTACTATTATTAATTTTGTTTATTATTATTATTAGTGTGTGAGTTCAGATGCTCATGTGCCACAGCTCATGTGTGGAAGTCTAAGGACAGTTGGCCGCTGCCAGTTTATTCTTCGATGGGTTCCATGCATCGAATACACGTCATTAGGCTTGCATAGCGAGCACTTCTATCCACTGAACTACCTCACCAGGTAAATCACCAGAATCAATGTTTGTTTTACCCTAATTTCAAAAAGTACTGGTGTTCATGAAGTTATTTCAGGTAAAAAAAAATTAAAGATAAAATTATTTCCTTACTGTGTATGTGCACAGATCTGTAGGCGCTGTTGCACAACCGTCCTTATGTGGAGCTCAGAGGACAACTTCCAGACCCATTCTAATCTTCCGCTGCCTTGTGGGATTTGAGGATGGAACTCAGGCTATCAGGCCTGGCACAAAGTCTTCTTACCAGGCTAGCTTTGAGCTTGTAGTCCTCCTGCCTTTAGACTCTCGGGCTGCAGGCTGTGTCATCATACCAGATCGCGATGTTCATTTAGTTATCTTAAATCACTTTAATTATCAGCAACTTCTTTGAGTTACTTTGGCTGGTTCTGGAATAATTACTAGTCAAAAGACCTTCTAGAGAACAAGTGGTTTGGGATTAAAGGCATAAATAACAAAAGACAGTACTTAATGAGAGAAAGTCTATCATTTAAACACGAATATTCAGTCTCCGTAGAGACTGTCAAAAATTGCCAATGCCGACTATATTTCAAGTCGTCATGGCGGGGTATTGGGAAAAGTTTTCAATTAGCAATAATCGCGCCTCGGATAAACCTCATTGGCTACGATACTGCCACTGCGCAAAGCTGACGAGTGAACGTGTCCGTTCAGCCTCCCAGGGCTAACGACTCCCATCACAGTCACGGTGAACTCAGGCCCGCGCGCGACCGCCACTCGACAGGAACGGAGCCCAGCAGCTCCATCTCTTTCAGCTGAGTGGACACGCTCCCGCCCGTGTGTTATCTCGCGCCCGAACGTCCGTGTTTTGCAAACAACGTGGCAGTCGCTTGGGATGCTGGGGACTCTTATGCAAATCGAGCCAACGTCATCGCGATGGCCTGGGCGGAGGCTCCACCGCGGCGGGAGGAGGGTAAGCTAGAAGGGCTGAAATGAGACGTGACGTGACGGTCCGATGCAGAGGCTGACCTCGAGGTGGTGGCATAGAGGTCTGTAACTAGTAGCGCTCCGGAGGCGGAGGCAGGAGAATTTGCTGAGTATTGAGCCAGTCACGGATACAAACTTGAAGAGACCGAAGGGCGGAGACAGGGTTGCTGCAGCCAGGAATAAGACTTCTCAGTATAGCAGAAGTAAAAAGAAACCTAAAGGAAATAGAAAACTCAAACCACTATAAGGACCACGAGCGGAGAAGGTTGGTAGTGAAGAATGAGACTTAAAGTTTTAAGAATTACAAGGTCTAGGTAACTAGCAAGATACTTTTTTTCAAACCATAATTATTCAGTCTCCGTAGAGACTGTCAAAAATTGCCAATGCCGACTATATTGCAAGTCGTCACGGCGGGGTATTGGGAAAAGTTTTCAATTAGCAATAATCGCGCCTCGGATAAACCTCATTGGCTACGATACTGCCACTGCGCAAAGCTGACGAATTGCAGGCCGGCGCAGCGTTCCTAGGAGGCAAGGACCCTATTACAAAAAAGGGTTTTTTTCAAGCAGAACGGGAAAACCCTCCATTATCGCTATGCTAGAAAGAAAAGTAGGAAGCACATTCTCTTGGCCCTCTCTATGTGATAGAACTGAGAGGCGTGCTGGTTTTATTTAAGATTTACGCGGCGGAATTGAAGCAAAGCACTATGGGATCGAACATGCTAATAGACTCTGCTCGGAGCCTGCGGGGGGGAAAACGGGAGCCAATCGCCAGCGTCAAGGTGTTAGGTTGGGCTCAACGTTAACCACTTTTTCCAAGAAGACTTTCTTGTTTATGACATTAGACAAGAAAATACGCGTATAGAGCCGGGCATGGTGGCGCACGCCTTTAATCCCAGCACTCGGGAGGAAGAGGCAGGCGGATTTCTGAGTTCAAGGCCAGATTGGGGCTGGCCGGAGCGAGCGGGGCCGAACGGGGATGGCCAGAGTGAGCAGGGCCATACGGGGCGGCCGGAGCGAGCTGGGTCGAGCGGAGCGAGCAGGGTTGACCAGAACAAGGGAAAACAACAACAACAACAAAAACTCATAAATGGTGTTGAAGAGCTGAGCACACCTGTGATTCCAGCACCCAGAAGGTAGAGGCAGTAGGATTGGTAACTGAAAGTCCTCCTCAGCTATGTAGTGAGTTTGAGGCCAGTCTGGGATAAATGAGACACTTCCCGAAAAACAAAAAAACAAACACACAAAAAAGAGCTCCTGAAGTCGGGAGAGGGGGTGCATCAGACTCTATGTATTATACTTGGCTCTGCTCATAGTGGCTGCCAAAGCGCCCATTTTCAAGTCCATGTTGGTTGTGTATTGGGGGTGGGGGGAAGTAAGTGTTGGGGAGTCAGCGGAGGCCAGAGGGGAGTGTTGGGGATTCCCTCATCATTCCCTACTTTATTCCTTTTGAGGCAGAATCTGACAGCATCTCAATAAACTCTGAGCTCCAGTTCTTCCACCAGACTGGGAGGAAGCAGGCTCCAGCCGGAATCCAGACATAGGTCCTCATGCTTGAGCTGTAATTCTGAGCCTCGGGGGCCATCTCCCCAGCACCCATGATCTATTTTGCTTTTTAGAATAAGAACACTGTGTGTAGCCGGGCGGTGGTGGCGCACACCTTTAAACCCAGCACTTGGGAGGCAGGCAGATTTCTGAGTTCGAGGCCAGAGTGTCTACAGAGTGAGTTCCAGGACAGCCAGGGCTATACAGAGAAACCCTGTCTCGGAAAAACAAAACAAAACAAAAGAACACTGTGTGTGCACGTGGGCCAAAGGTGGAGTTGGTGCTCTCCCCCATTCCAGGAATCAAAGTTGGGTTGTCAAGTGGCAAGCCTTCACCTGCCTAGACACCTGGCAAGCCCCTATCAATTTTTAACTTATAGCAGGAAATTTAATTACTTTGCAGTGGAAGTGAACATGGGTACTTAAGAGGAAAACAAATAAAATCTGCCGACTGTGTTGGCACACACTGTTCATCAAAGTTCTAGGGAGGCAGAGGCCGGTGAATCTCCATGAGTTCAAGACCAAGCACGGTCTACATAATGAGTTCCAGGCCAGCCAAGGCTACATAGTGAGAACCTGTCTTAAAACAAACAAAAACAGAGGGGGCAATTATTTATTATTAAAAGTGTCAGATTACACATCGATACCCTGTCTCAGAGAAATGAAAACAAAAAACAAAGAAAGGATCTCATGGGGAAAGCTTGGGGGGCTGGGGAAATGGCTCACTGGTTAAGAGCGTTGCTACTCTTGCAGGGGACTCAGATTCCATCCCCAGCATCCACAGGGCAGTTCACAACCGGCTGTCACTCAAGTTCCAGGGGATCTGAAGCCCTCTTCTGGCTGTCAGGAGCTTCTGTATGCATGTAGGTAAAACACACACATTATAAAAATAAAAAAAAAAATTCTATTTCAAAAAGCGTCTTGGCTGGAGAAATGCCCGCTAGTATGAACTCAGGCCTACCCAGGGCTAGGCTAATGTGCTGCCACCGAGCTATAGCCCCAGTGCTCTTACAGTATTATTTTGAGACCGAGTTCTCACTAAATCACCCAGACTGGCCTTGAACTCGTGATTCTTCTGCCTCAGCCTATCCAGTGGCAGAGATTATTGTCCTGTGCTACCAGTAAAAAAAGTTTCCTTAAGAGAGCGCGAATTCCTAAATTAGGACTGCTTGGATCCTCTTTCGCACGCAAGACATGGGAAATATTAACTACTTCTTTGGTGGCACAAGCCTCTAATCCGAGCACTTGGGAGGTGGAGCCAGGAGGATCAGGGATTTGGAATCAGACTAGGCTATGTCAGACCCTTTCTCAGCAAACAACACTAGCCACAAACTACAAGAACCTCAAAAAGCAATCCTTGCCCCAGGCGTCAGCAGCACACCCGGAACCTTGACTGAGCTGAGTAGGAAAAACAGCGGGAAATCGGAGGAGGTGCGCCCTAGATCCTTGGCGTGGGAGACATGTAGGATTCTGGGACTTGTAGTTTTCTTCCAATTAGATCGGATTCGCGGACTACATTTCCCAAGATGCACACGTAACAAGCCAGTCCCACTGTTGGGTGAGAATTGTGGAAGGTAAGTGTTCTGATCCGGCTGTAGGTTCCCCGCTGAGCATTCTTACAAGGGATTCCATCTGTCCCTTTTGTTCCCGAGGGGAAACCCGGCTGTGTAGCCGTTCACACGTAGCTGGGGAATGTCATGGAGAAAGCAGGGTCCTGAGCTCTTCTTGGGTAGGAAGCCAAGCCTAAATATGTGTGCCTGTCACTCGATAGTTCCCGCATTATATCAAAGACTGTGTCAAAGGCTTGTCTTTACAACTAGAAAACCAGACAGGCAAGTGTGTGTGCCTTGATTTTTCTGTGTCCAAGTAGCAGAATTTACAATGCAGGGTAAGCGTCCGTCCCAGAGGCCCTGGATTTGGGACCGAGAACCGTGTAGGAAAAAACAACAAAACAAAACAAAACTGACATACTAAAATTCATATATCTTTTGGAGAAATGAGGTAATTTGGTTTAGTTGTATTCCTTGGCCTGGGCTACAGGGAATTCTGACTCAAATAATAATAATAATAATAATAATAATAATAATAATAATAATATCAGATTTAAACCAAGTAGAGTTATAGGATAGTCCCATGAGAGATAATATTAACAAAAATATAAATATTACTAAAACATGTTTATATTAGTATCAGGTGAAAAATAATGGGCTATTAAAAGTCTGTTTTTTAGGGCTGGAGAGATGGCTCAGTGGTTAAGAGCACCCCCTGCTCTTCCAAACATCCTGAGGTCAACTCTCTGCGACCACACGGTGGCTGACAACCATCTCTGATGAGTTCTGATGCCCTCTTCTGGGATGTAGGTGTATGCGCAGGTTGACCATTCATATACATAAAATAAGTAAACTTTTTTTTAAAAGTCTGTTTTTAAAAATATTTAATTTTTTTTCCCTTGTTCCGGTCAACCCCGCCCGCTCGCTCTGCTCGACCCCGCTCGCTCCGGCCAGCCCCACTTGCTCCCGGCCGCCCCCGTACGGCCCCGGCTTGTTCCAGCCAGCCCCGCTCGCTCCGATCGGCTCCGCTTGATTAAATTTTATTTTATGTGTTTGGGTATTTTACCTGCACGTGTATTTGCACACCCCTTTTGTTCCCCGGTGCTTGCAGAGCGCAGAAGAGGGCCTGAAACTGGAGTTAAAGATAGTTATAAGCCACCATTGTAGGTGCTGAGAATTGAAGGTCTTCCAGAAGAACCTTCCTCCTTTCTGTTTCCCCAGTGCTACAATCCCAGGCCGGGGCCACCGTGGCAAAAATTTCATAGTCGAATAGTATTCCCGTGTCTATCAACTGGTGGGTTAACTTGATTTGTAAAACCCAGCTTCTCTCATGGATTTCTTTCTCTCCAGAATAAGAATGAGTGGATTGACTTTCAGGCCGACAAAGGGCCGTTGGATCACCCACCTCAGCCGGCCGCGTTCTTGTGGACCCTCGGGTTTATTTGTGCCGCCCAGCCCTCCTTTGGACCCTGAAAAGATCAAAGAGTTACAGCGCTTCATTAGCCTTTCTAAGAAACTCCTCGTGATAACAGGCGCGGGGATCTCCACTGAGTCCGGGATCCCAGACTACAGGTCAGAAAAGGTGGGACTTTATGCCCGCACTGACCGGAGACCCATTCAGCACATTGATTTCATCCGCAGTGCTCCTGTCCGCCAGCGGTACTGGGCCCGAAACTTTGTGGGCTGGCCTCAATTCTCCTCTCACCAACCCAACCCAGCACACTGGGCTCTGAGCAACTGGGAGAAACTGGGGAAGCTGCACTGGTTGGTGACCCAGAACGTGGACGCTTTGCACTCCAAAGCAGGGAATCAGCGGTTGACGGAGCTCCACGGATGCATGCACAGGTGCGGGGTTAGGCACCAAGAAGATGTGTGGTCCCCCAGGTGAACGGACCCTGGCTTTCTGGACCAGGGTTGTCTTAAGATCCAGAGCAAGCAAAGGCTCCCCCGAGCAAGTTGTTCACTTTGGAGTTAGGCCCAGTGAACTGAGGAGAGGAAGTAGGGGCAGAAGCAGGGGAGGGAGCAAGCCAGGAGAGGATGCTTTCTGACTGGCTCAGGTGCAGTGGTCACGTGGGCAAAGCTCTGGGCTCAGTCTCCCAGCACCAGGAAAAATAACATGAGTGGGGTTGCGTCCTGCTGTGGCTAGAGCCCATCTAGAATGGACTTCAGAGTTACCTCGTTTGTTCAGAAAGAGCCACTGTGAGGATGATGGGTAGTGTTGTTAACGCTGAGTTTGGGTTGAAAAAAGAAAGAATTATTTCACCAAAAGAAAGCTTTCTTCTTTTTTTCCTCCTCATCCTTGTCCTCTTCCTCCTTCTTCCTCCTCTTCCTCCTCCTCCTCTTCTCCTCTTCCTCCTCCTTCTTCTCACCAAAAGAAAGCTGTTATCATCTTCTTCTCTTCCTCCTCCTCCTCCTCTTCTTGTTTGTTTGTTTTTGTGACAGAGTGTCTCTGTGTAGCCCCGGATATCCGGGATCACTCTGTAGACCAGGCTAGCCCTGAACTCAGAGGGTTACTCCTTCCTCTGCCTCCTGAGCACTGGTATTAAGGTGCGTGCCACCACCACACCTGGCCCCCTGGCCCCCCTTTTTTTGAGACAGGGTGTCTTATATCCCTGGCTGCCTTGGAACTTGCTATGTGGCTAAGGATGATCGTGACTTTGTATTTGTGTATATTCTGGTATGTGAGCACATGTGGGGACCAGAGGTGGGAATGTCTTCCTTAGTTTTTCCACCAGTTGACAGGCTGGCAAGTCCCAGGTATCCTCCTGTCTCTGCTCCCTGGAGTTGAGGCAATAGGCCTTTCCTTTTGCATGGGTGCTGGGGTCTGAACTCAGGTTCTCAGGTGTGCACAGCAAGCACTTCTGCAAGTGAGCCATCTTCTTTACATTTCTTTTTTTTTCTTCTTTTCTTTTCTTTTTCTTTTTTTTTCCTAGACAAGGTTTCTCTATGTAGCCCTGGCTGTCCTGGAACTCACTCTGTACACCAGGCTGGCCTCAAACTCAGAAATCCCCCTTCCTCTGCCTCCCAAGGGCTGGGATCAAAAGCATGTGCCACCACTACCCAGCTTCTTTAAATTTCTTAATTTCTGACCCTCCTGCCTCCACCTCCTGACTGCTGGGGTTACAAGTGTGGGGCACCCCACCTGCCTTAGGGGGTGCTGGGGATCCAACCCAGGGCTTTGTGCATACTGGGTAAAAAAACGCTACCAACCTAATGGCATCCCCACCCTTCAAAAGGTGTCTTTAAATGAAGTGGTAGTGACAGTTATAACGGATAGAACGAGTGTGGAGGGTCACGGTATTGTGTACTAAGGAAATGAGGGTAGAGTATATGTCGATTCATTAAGGACAAAACCATTCAAATGGAGTCTAGAGCAGTGGCTCTCAACCTTAACACAGCAACCCTCTAATGAATCACATTGTGGTGACCCTTGGCCATAAAATTATCTTTGTGGCTACTTCATAACTATAATTTTGCTAGTGATATGAATCCTAATGTAACTATCTGTGTTTTCTTTTATTATTTTTATGATTTATCTTATTTATGAATACACTAGAGCTGTCTTTAAGACACACCAGAAGAGGGCGTCAGATCCCATTACAGATGGTTGGGAGCCACCATGTGGTTGCTGGGAATTGAACTCAGGACCTCTGGAAGAGCAGTCAGTGCTCTTACCCACAGAGCAGTCTCGCCAGCCCACTAGCTGCGTTTTTCTGATGGTCCTAGGTGACCTAGGGTGTCTGGACTCACAGGTTGAGAACCTTGCAAAGGGGAGAAAGGAGAACATTTGGATGTCCTAAAATGGGGCGGGGATTGGAAAAGAAAGTTACTGTTTTGGGGGAGGGGGACTAAAAATGGTCGGGCTGCTCTGGCAGCTCTGCGTCTCCCAGGAACTATATTCAGCAGATTTCATATTTGTCTTTAGAGTCCTGTGCCTGAACTGTGGGGAGCAGACTGCCCGCAGGGTGCTGCAGGAACGCTTCCAAGCCCTGAACCCCAGCTGGAGCGCCGAGGCACAGGGTGTGGCCCCCGACGGCGACGTGTTCCTCACTGAGGAGCAGGTCCGGAGCTTTCAGGTCCCGTGCTGTGATCGATGCGGCGGCCCTCTGAAACCGGACGTCGTTTTCTTTGGGGACACGGTGAACCCAGACAAGGTTGACTTTGTGCACCGGCGAGTGAAAGAGGCGGACTCCCTGCTGGTGGTGGGATCATCCCTGCAGGTACCTGATTCTGTCAGGGTGGCAGTTGCCTTTGCCCATCCTACAGTGTGAGAACTAGAGGTTCCCTCTTATTTGGGTTTCGCTTATTAGACTTCGCGAGTGTGTGCGCATGCGTACATGTTGAACTATAACCGGCAAGGTCCTTTTTATTTATTTATTTTATTTTATTCATATGAGCACACCATTAGAGATGGGTTGCTGGGAATTGAACTCAGGACCTCTGGAAGAGCATTCTGTGCTCTTAACCACTGAGCCATCTCACCAGGCTCCACCTCAGCTCCTTTTTATCCTTTTGTTTGTTAGTTTCTGTTTGTGAGGCTGCGGGTGGGTTCTTTCCCGGGATCTAGAGCGATCACTGTGATTTGCCTGGGCAGGTGTACTCTGGTTACAGGTTCATCCTCACCGCCCGGGAGAAAAAGCTCCCAATAGCCATTCTGAACATCGGCCCCACCCGTTCTGATGATTTGGCTTGTCTGAAGCTGGATTCCCGCTGTGGAGAGTTGCTGCCCTTAATAGACCCACAGAGACAGCACTCTGATGTTCAAAGGCTGGAAATGGACTTTCCTCTGAGTCCCGCTGCTCAAGGTAAAGAGAAAGCCCTCTCAGGGAAAAGGGGTCTAGCCAGGTGGAGCGTGGCTCTCCCTTGTAATCCCTCAGAGGCTGATCTGAAAGCTGTTGGAGCTCACTGCCAGTAGATCAGGCCATAGGCAACAACACCTTAACTTCAAACAACAAAACAAAAGCCAGGTGATAGATTCAGCTTCCTGTTACTCTTCAGTCAGGTGCCAGACAAGAGAGACAATTCTAAACTTAAGATAAGACGATTTTTAGTTAAAACGAACTTAAAAAACAAAACAAAACAAACAATCAAACAAAAAAAACAGTAGATGGTTTTATTTTGGGAGGGCTTGCCAAGACAGAACAGGTTGGGAGCCACCATGTGGTTGCTGGGAATTGAACTCAGGACCTCTGCAAGAGCAATCACTAAGCCATTTCTCTAGACTGGCCACCTGGTTTTTAATGGAAAGATGGATGGACTTTTCTTTTCTTTTTCTTTTTTTTCTAGACAGGGTTTCTCTGTGTAGTCCTGGAACTCACTCTGTAGACCAGGCTGGCTTTGAATTCAGAAATCCGTCTGCCTCTGCCTCCCAAGCTGGGATCAAAGGGTGGGCCACCACTGCCCGTAGATGTTTCTTTTTGTTTGTTTGTTTGTTTCCTGGAGGTGGATGTTTCTTTTACTCCGTTTCCAGTTTATTTATCTTGGCATTAACTTGTTTCATTTCTTTTCAGATCCTTAAGGATCCCCCCTCCTCCTCCCGTTGCTGCTCCAACTTTGCATCCTATAGTGGCTGGCAAAGCCACTTCTAGAGGCCAGGCACCCTCCTGTTTACA
>LR749484.1:5745680-5748180 GCA_902729485.2 Mus minutoides
TATTTTTTTTAATTATATGTCCTGCCTCTAGGTGCTGGGATTACAGGTATATGCCACCATGTCAATTTATAGGTTCCAGGGATGGAAGTCAGGGCTCTGTGCATGCTAGACAAGCAACCTGTAACTGAGTTACATTCCCAACCCTCTTACTCCTTGCCTGTAAAGTGGGGATGAGAACTCTTTCCCTGAATAGATGTTTAGTTCAGTGTTTGGCATATAAGCAATGAAACAGCTTCTGGGTGTTTAGTGAAAACAGAATCTGTAAATAACTTAGCAGTTAAGGGGAGGCAAGCTGGCTCAGGGAACAAAGGGGCGTGTTGCTAAGTCTGAGCCTGGGTCCCACCCCCAGGCCTCACATGGTGGGAGGAGAGAACTGACTCCGGAAAGCTCTCCTCAGACATCCACACATGTGTAATGTCATAGGCATGCCTCCCCTAAATACATAAAATCTGTCAAATGGTGACCATCCCTGTCCCTCCCTCCCGCTTCCAAACCCGCCAGAGGCCAGGCAGAGAGTCCGAAGGTCTCAGAAGGTAACCCTACCACTGCAGGTGATCTCGCTCCCGGAGCACGAGTAGGAGTACGTGTTGGTGTAGGGGTTGTCTATGAGGAATTTACAGCTTTTCAGCTTCTTGGCCTGAGTGTAGCAGTGGTCATGAGTCTGGCAGCACCTGGAGAGAGGAAAAAAACAGCTGAAGGCGGGGTAGTGGACCCGCCGGAGGTCGGTTCTCAACTTGCAGTCTTTCTCAAACAGGTGAGGCTGACTTCACCAAAGTTCCAGAAGCAATGGCTGGAGAATGACTCGAGAATCTGTGATCTTTGTTAGCATATATTTCTTGAAAGCAACTTTTGCCAGGTGTGGTGGCCCCCATCTTTATCAAATCCCAGTACTTGGGGGTTGGGGATTTAGCTCAAAGGTAGAGAGCGCTTGCTTAGCAAGCACAAGCACCACCACGCCCGGCCAAAAAATGATTTTTTAGGGGCTGGAGAGATGGCTCACCAGTTAAGAGCTCTTCCATAGGTTCTGAGCCCAGCAACCACATGGTGGCTCACAACCATCCGTAACAAGATCTGACGCTCTCTTCTGGAATGTCTGAGACAGCTACAGTGTACTCACATATAATAAATACATTTTTAAAAATGATTTTATTTTGTAAGCTGCAGGAATACTGTGAAATTACAAGTTCTGAAGTTGCGATGAAGTTTTTAAAGCCAAGGCTGACATGTGGATGGTTGGCAGTACCCTGATCTGCCACTAGAGGGCAGCTTCACACTTTACATTTCCACTTTCCACTTTCCACTTTCCAGGACCACTAACTAGATTAAGGGGTCCTCTTGGACCTATTTCTTTACGTGACAAGAGGTGAAAATATATGCTGGGCATTGTGATGCATGCCTTTAATTCCAGCACTCAGAAAGCGGAAGCTGGAGGATATCTGAGTTCACAGCCAGAGAGGGTTTCAGGACAGCTTGGGCTACACAGAGAAACCCTGACTGGAAAACAAACAAACAAACAAACAAACAAACAAACAAACAAATGTAAGTAATGAATAACTAACAAAAAGAAAACACACGATGCTCAGGGACTGTGCACGCCTTCCCTTCCTGCCTCTCGAGACGTGATGTGATTGGCCTGTTCTCCAGCCCCACCCCGTGCCCACGTTCCAATCTCCCACGGGATAGACCACTCACCTGTCTAAGTCGTCCACTGGGGTGCCCGAGCCGCCTAAGCCACAGTAGCAGCCATAGTTGTTGTAATCCTTCAGGGGATCACTCCCGGGGATGGTGCACTTGATCATATTGCGGAACTGCCACACAGCCCGAGGGCTGATGCTGTGTGCAGCAGCGCCTGCTGCAAGAGTGTATACAGCATGTTCAAATCCACCCCGAGCCGCTTTACCCGGGGGCTGATGCCTGCCTGCTATCTTCTTTCTCGGCACCTATCAGTTGTTGTCTCGGGAAAGCATCGGTTCCAGGAGCCTACTAACTGATTGTTACTAGCTACTACTAGCTGATTGTCTCCTTTTGTTATGTAGGTCTTGGAGCTAAGCCAGACCTGAGCAGGAAGGTGTCTAGCCTCCAACTCCGCAGCAACCCACCTGTCTCGTCCTCCCCTTGTGCTAGGACTATAAATAAACGAACACGACTAGACTGGAATACCCCTCCGACATTAAGTTATATAAAGACTGCCAGGGGGCTGGAGAGATGGCTCAGGGGTTAAGAGCACCGATTGTTCTTCTGAAGGTCCTGAGTTCAAATCCCAGCAACTACATGGTGGCTCACAGCCATCCATAATGAGATCTGACGTCCTCTTCTGGTGCATCTGAAGACAGCTACAATGTACTTAGATATAATAATAAATAAATCTTTAAAAAAAAAAAAAGATTGCCAGGCTGGAGAGATGGCTCAGTGGTTAAGAGCACTGATTGCTCTTCCAGAGGTCCTGAGTTCAAATCCCAGCAACCACATGGTGGCTCACAACCATGCATAATGAGATCTG
>LR749484.1:5750680-5764577 GCA_902729485.2 Mus minutoides
GGATTGAAGGCACGCAACACCTTGCTTGGCCTCCTTCATTCATTCTTTCTGAGACAGGAGCTAACATTGTAAAATAGGCTGGCCTTGAACTCATGGCAATCCTCCTGCCTCAGCCTCCGGAGAGCTAGAATGACGGGTGTGAGCACCACAATATGGTCTTGCTATGTAAACAAGGCTGACATCAAACTAGAAATCCTCCTGTCTCAGCCTCCTGAGCATGGAGATCAAGGGCATGTAAGACCCTGCCCTGCTTACTCTATTTTTGGGCTCATTCTGGCTAACCATTTGTGGGGAGACCCCAGAGACAAAGAAAGGGAGCAGCTGGCTTGTCCCACGATGTGGGTGACCCCTGTGGTGGCAGTAAGTAGGGGCTGTATCCCTTGGTGATATAGCTAGACATAAGCTTTGCAGAAGCTAGACAGACACAGTCATAACTAACGCACAGTGTGCGTGCATGCGTGTGTGAACACATGTGCTTCTGGAACAGGCACACGGCTCTTTTATCTCTGAGGCTCAGTCTACAGCTTGATTACAAGTCTCAATCATTACTGGGTGAATATAAATGACTTATGTGCCAACTATAGGTGACTCAATGTACAGTGTCCAAATCTGTTTCTGTTCATGGAGCCAGGGATGTAATGCCTGTGTGCAGATGGTGCCCAAATATGTAAATGAGATAAGAATTGCAGATTCAGGATGGAGAGATGGCTCTGCGGTTGAGAGCACTGGCTGCTCTTCCAGAGGTCCTGAGTTCAATTCCCAGCCACTACATGGTGGCTCACAACCATCTGTCATGGGATCCGATGCCCTCTTCTGGTATGTCTGAAGACAGTGACAGTGTATTCACACACATATAAAATAAATACATCTTTTTTAAAAAATTGCAGACTCAAGCCAGGCACAAATGGAATCCTAACACTTCAGAGGCTGAGAGAGGAGGGTCCCAAGGCTGGGCTATACTGTGGAGAGGAGACATCTTGAGCCACATAGCAAGGTCATGTCAATAAAATAATAATGATTACTATTGCTGGTGATGATGATAAGGGGTCAGCTGGAGAGATGGCTCAGAAGTCATGCATACTTGTGGTCCTTCCGTGGGATTCAGGTCTGGTTCTAGCACCCATATGGCAGGCAGCTCATTGTTATTTACAACTCCAGCTATAGGATCTGACCCTTCTTCTGGTCCCTGCGGGCACTGCTCACACAGTACATATCATATGTGCAGACAAAACTCTCAGACACATAATGTTTAAAAGAAAAAATATATATATATAGATACATATATATATTGAGACAGGGTTTCTCTGTGTAGCCCTGACTGTCCTGAAACTTGCTTTGTAGACAAGACTGGCCTTGAACTTACAGAGATCTGCCAGCCTCTGCCTTCTGAGTGCTGGGATTAAAGGCATTAGTATTACTTGGGAAAAAAATATTTTTTTTAAAGAAAAAGAAAAAGACAAGTTGTTAGGGCATTAGCAAGGCCAAGGAAAGTGGTGCCAGGGCAAGAAGACAGAGGCAGAAGGAGGCTTCCTTTGCTTGGGTAGGCAAATAAGGGAGCATTTTCTTTCTTTTTTTTTTTTTTTTTTTTTTTAGTTTTTCGAGACAGGGTTTCTCTGTGTAGCCCTGGCTGTCCTGGAACTCACTCTGTAGACCAGGCTGGCCTTGAACTCAGAAATTCGCCTGCCTCTGCCTCCCAAGTGCTGGGATTAAAGGCATGCACCACCATGCCCGGCTAGAGGGAGCGTTTTTTTTTTCCTAAGGGGTCATCTGAGTTCAGACCCAGAGGCCAAAAAGCACTAGCTGTCCTGAACACTGGGGTAAAGAGGGGACCCCAACTCAGAGGCTATTAGACCCTAATGAGAACGCCAAACAATTCCAGCGTGACCAGTGAGAGGGAGGCACTGGAGAAGAGGGAGACGGTGAGGTGCTCAGAAAAAGGCAACAGAGGGTCCTACCTGTGAGCAGAGCAGCCAGCAGAAGGAGTTTCATCTTGGGTGAGGGGAGAACTTCAGTGACTTCCCTCTTTTATAGATGGGGCGCCAGGCTCCCAAGATAAGGCTGTTTGCTTTGTTCTTGGCTGGTACATCCACTCCAGTAGTGACTCACATTACAGGTTTGGAAACCTGGAAGCAGTCCTGAGGCAAAGAATTTCAAGGAAACTCAGCCTCCTGGACCTTGGCATTCCCATAGCTAGAAAGCCCCAGATTTGTCCCTGCAATATCATGGAGGGTCTTGCATGCTTTCTTATGGTATTTTACTGGATAAAAGTTAGTAATCTCAGGGCAAGCTTAGCAAAGTATATACTTATAATCTTCATTACAGCCAGGTATAGCAGACTACATTGCATATTGGTAAATTCTTCTGACAAATGGAGATTCCCTACAGATACTTAAAAGAACAGTCAAGGGCCAGACATAGTGGTGCACACCTTTAATCCCAGCACTTGGGAGGCAGAGGCAGGCGAATTTCTGAGTTCAAGGCCAGCCTGGTCTACAGAGTGAGTTCCAGGACAGCCAGGGCTACACAGAGAAACCCTGTCTCAAAAAATCAAATAAAAACAAACAAACAAACAAACAGCCAAGTTACACTCATATGCAAGAATTTACCAAGGCCTAGGAAATAGGGGAGTTGTGGTATTGCATTATTCATGAGAAGGTTTGCTAGAGCAGAACCCCCTGGTGCTAGCTCTCACACGGCCCAAAGGAACAGATATAATCAGGTATTTACTAAGAACCCTGGTGGTGGGCATAACAATAGACTAGCATTACACCTAGCTCCATTCTAAGTAGTAAACGTGGCCTGGTCCCTGCCATCTTTTTTTTTTTTTTTTTTTTTTTTCCCTGAGACAGGGTTTCTCTGTATAGCTCTGGCTGTCCTGGAATTCACTCTGTAGACCAGGCTGGCCTCGAACTCAGAAATCCGCCTGCCTCTGCCTCCGGAGTGCTGGGATTAAAGGCGTGTGCCACCATGTTCGGCCCCTGCCATCTTTTGATGTATGCATTCCTTTTGTGTCACTGTAACTCGGCAGATGTGTCTGCCTGGCTTTTCTTGTTTTTTCTTCTGTATAAAAAAAGTCCGGTTTTCGTTTGGACATTGCATTCAGATTCAACACACTTCCTCATGACACGTCTGTTTGTCACCCCATTCCTGCTGACTCTATGCCCATCTGTCTGAGACCCTGATTCACACGGATTGAGGAGGGCCCACTGAGCCCAGTCCGTGACACTTGGCCACTCTGGGCTGGCCTTGGGTCTATCGGGGAACAACCCAGAGAGATTTGCCGGTAAGAGAAAATAATGGGGGCTGGTGAGATGGCTCAGCGGGTAAGAGCACCCGACTGCTCTTCCGAAGGTGATAAGTTCAAATCCCAGCATCCACATGGTGGCTCACAGCCATCTGTAACGAGATCTGGTGCCCTCTTCTGGAGTGTCTGAAGACAGCTACAGTGTACTTACATATAATAATAAATAAAATAAATCAAAAAAAAAAAAAAGAGAAAATAATGCCACAGATCTGTGCCTGTTACTTCCTCCCCAAGGGGATGGTTTTCAGATCTTGGAATCTTTTACTACTCCCCCTACCCACATTATGACAGCTCTCAGGCTGTCCTGGAATTCATGGGACATTTGAGAAAAGCTTTGAACTTCTTTTTTTTTTTTTTTTTTTTTTTTTTNTAATGGGGGCTGGTGAGATGGCTCAGCGGGTAAGAGCACCCGACTGCTCTTCCGAAGGTGATAAGTTCAAATCCCAGCATCCACATGGTGGCTCACAGCCATCTGTAACGAGATCTGGTGCCCTCTTCTGGAGTGTCTGAAGACAGCTACAGTGTACTTACATATAATAATAAATAAAATAAATCAAAAAAAAAAAAAAAAGAGAGAGAGAAAATAATGCCACAGATCTGTGCCTGTTACTTCCTCCCCAAGGGGATGGTTTTCAGATCTTGGAATCTTTTACTACTCCCCCACCCACATTATGACAGCTCTCAGGCTGTCCTGGAATTCATGGGACATTTGAGAAAAGCTTTGAACTCCTTTTTTTTTTTTTTCTTTTTTTTTCTTTTTTTTTTTCGAGACAGGGTTTCTCTTTATAGCCCTGGCTGTCCTGGAACTCACTTTGTAGACCAGGCTGGCCTCGAACTCAGAAATCCGCCTGCCTCTGCCTCCCGAGTGCTGGGATTAAAGGCGCGTGCCACCACGCCCAGCTCTCAGATCTCTTTTACAGACAGTCATGAGCCACCTTGTGGTTGCTGGGAATTGAACCCAGGACCTCTGGAAGAAGAGCCTGTTGTAGAAATTGCTTTAAATATCAGCCCGAGGTTTCTTTCTTTCTTTTTTTTTTTTTTAAAGATTTATTTATTTTATGTATATGAGTACACTGTAGCTGTACAAATGGTTGTGAGCCTTCATGTTGTTGTTGGGAATTGAATTTTAGGACACCTGCTCACTCTGGTTGGCCCTGCTTGCTATGGCCCAAAGATTTATTTATTATTATATATTAAGTACACTGTTGCTGTCTTTAGACAGCACCAGAAGAGGGTGATTTGATCTCATTACTGGTGGGTTGTGAGCCACCATGTGGTTGCTGGGATTCGAACTCAGGACATTTGGGAGAGCAGTCGATGCTCTTATCCTCTGAGCCATCTCGCCAGCCCCAGGCCCAAGGTTTCTACCCCACCTTAGATCATTTAGAATCTGGGACACACACAACAATAAGCTTAAAACATCTTAGTCGCTGGGCAGCTGCCTACCCTCTGGGCTATTAGAATCTACCTTTCTATCAGTAACCCTGAGTTATTACTATGTTTCATCTGGGCTGCTCTTAACTCCAATTGGTCAGCTCACATGGTGACGTTTTCTCTTTTTCCTAACCAATGATGGCTTCTCTTTCCTCCTCTCCTCTCGTTCTTCTCTGACCCCAAGCGTGGGAAACCTAAACCCCACATACGTTTCTTCTGCCCAGCTATTGGCTGTCGGCATCATTATTCACCAATAAAAAAAAAGTTGGGGCAGGGTCAGAGGTGTTGGGGGCTTGCACTTGGCATTACAATAGACGGGCAAAGACAAAAACTTCAGCAAACCAGTGCTCTTAAGTGCGATCTATCTCACTAGCTCCCTTGTGTGTGCATGTGTGAGTGCAGACGCCACACAAACCAGAAGAGGGCGTCAGGTTCCCTGGAACTGGAGTTACAGGGGTTGTGAGGCACGGACGTGAATGCTGGGAATGGAACAGTGGTACAATTTT
The DNA here is from genome assembly GCA_902729485.2 of Mus minutoides. Classification (NCBI taxonomy): domain Eukaryota; kingdom Metazoa; phylum Chordata; class Mammalia; order Rodentia; family Muridae; genus Mus; species Mus minutoides. Next base: position 5,755,925 of record LR749484.1, read on the forward strand.
TTGTTTGTTTGTTTGTTTGTTTGTTTGCTTGTTTGTTTTTTCCTAGACAGGGTTTCTCTGTGTAGCCCTGACTGTCCTGGAACTCACTTTGTAGACCAGGCTGGCCTTGAACTCAGAAATCCCCCTGCCTCTGCCTCCCAAGTGCTAGGATTAAAGGCATGCACTACCACTGCCTGGCCCCAAACCTATTTTTAATGATGGTTCTTAAATTCTTTAATTTCCCTTCTAGCCACCCACCGCCCACCAGAGAGGTAGGGGAAAAGAAAGGATACAGGAAGTGGACCTGTTTAGAAAGGTTCTTTGGAGCAACTCGCATCTGTGTTGTCGGGGAAATCAGCAGCTCAATTCACAGGTCAGCAGCAGCAGCTCAATCCATTGGCCTACACTTCTGGACATACAGCTACTAGCAGTCCACGTCAGCAAGCAGGAATCAGCAGCGGTGGGACTACCTAGCAGAGACAGCCAGGCCTCACCTTCTGCAGGAGTCAGCAGGAGGAACCAGCAATAATGCCAGGAGATGTTCTCTGCTGTGCCTTTCTCAGGGAAGGGTGAAAGGATCAGCTCAGAGCCGCTGGAAAATTCCACCTGACCCCTCTCCTCCTAGAAGAGACAGGTTAGAGAGCACATAGGCCAGAAGGGAGAGGCTGGTTAAACCCCTACTACCTCATTCCCTAAAGACTAACCCGTTTAAAGGATGCACTGGTCCACCAATCATATTGTGCCTAGTTGCTTATACTCTAATAAGCCCCTGGAAATTGTATAATAACTCACTGAATAGGCCACCTCTCCTTCAGGTGCAGGTCTCTTCTTCTTCAGGTGCAGGACGACCAGGATGACCCCAGTGCACTAGAACAATAAAAGCCTCTTGCTTTTGCGTTGTTCACTGGGGGTGGGGGGGTCCCCGGTAGTTAAGGCTCAATGAAGTCTTTTTTTTTTTTTTTTCTTTTCGAGACAGGGTTTCACTGTGTAGTCCTGGCTGTCCTGGAACTCACTCTGTAGACCAGGCTCCTCTCCAATTCAGTAATCTGCCTGCCTCTGCCTCCCAAGTGCTGGGATTAAAGGCATGCGCCACCACCACCCAGCCGAATTTCTAGCTTAGCAACTCTAGCTCAGCCTCCATCACTGTCCTCAGAGTCCTTTTAAAAAAAATTATTTAACTTAGAGAATGCTTTGCTGCATATACACCCTCCTGCCTGAAGATGGTGTTGGATCCCCCTATAGATGGTTGCTGGGAATTGAACTCAGGACCTCTAGAAGAGAGCAGCCAGTGCTCTTAACCACTGAGCCATCTCACCAGCCCCTCCCCCACCCCCGTAGAGTCCCTTTTATACCTGCTCCAAGCATCACATGTCTTCCATGGGTGGGTCTTGCCTCAGCACCTGTCTGTCTCAGCTGACATCACTCTGCCAATCACCCTGAGTCCGGGAAAGCAGAAAGCCACAGCACATCACCAGAGTTTCTTGGTGCGTCCCTCTCTATGGAGGCCGGACCAATGCGGCTCAGCTATGCAGTGTAAGGGGGACCAAGACATACATGTTGTTAGTGAGGAGTCCTTCATCACGTGTCTTCTCACGTGCTTGCTTTGGCACAGCATCCTCTCTCCTGTGTCTGCTTCAGCTAAATGTTCCTTCACAAGTCCGCCTTAGCCTTTCACACCTGTGTCCACTTTAACAAAACATTCCTTCACGTTTGCCCCAGCAAAACACCATCCAACCATCCAACCGGCTTTCCAAAGAACCCTCAAATTTCCACTTCAATCATCCCAAGAAGAAACCTTGCTCCCATTCATAATTATTTCTTCCCAACTCCTGGCAACAACTAACCCACTGCATGTCCTCGTGGGCTTTCTTCAGGAACTTTTGCATTCATGTTGAATATTCTTTTTTTTTTTTTTTTTTTTGGTTTTTCAAGACAGGGTTTCTCTGTGTAGTTCTGGCTGTCCTGGAACTTACTTTGTAGACCAGGCTGGCCTTGAACTCAGAAATCCACCTGCCTCTGCCTCCCGAGTGCTGGGATTAAAGGTGTGCACCACCATCCCCAGCATGTTGAATATTCTTATTCAAACCTACAGGCTGGAGTGATGGCTCAGGGGTTGAGAACACTGGCTGTTCTTCCAGAGGACTCAAGTTCAATTCTCAGCACCCACATAGATTCCACAACTGTTATAATTCCAGTTCCAGAACTGTTATAATTCCAGATCCAGAAAACCTGACGTCCTCTTCTGGCCTTAAGGGAACCAGACAGGGTACATTGGTATGCATACAGAACACACAAACATAAATAAATATAAAAAGATTTAAAATTTAAAACCCAGAGTGGAAAGTGGGGGACGCATGGCTTTAGACCCAGCACTTAGGAGGCAGAAGCAGGCAGATCTCTGAGTTCAAAGCCAACCTGGCCTAGAGAACCCGTTTCCAAAACAGCGAGGGCTACATAGAGAAACCCTGTCTTGAAAACAAAACAAAAATAAAAAACAGAGTTCAAAACATCAAGCACTAACTAATGTCAGACCACAGTTAGGAAATTAACTGTGTGTACAGGCTGCTCAGGTGCACAAGAAGTATAGTTTAAAATTGCTTGGGGCTGGAGAGATAGCTCAGTGGTTAAGAGCACTGACTGTTCAATTCCCAGCAATGACATGGTGGCTCACAACCATCTACAATGGGATCTGACACCCTCTTCTGGTGTGTCTGAAGACAACTACAGTGTACTCCTATACATAAAATAAATAAATCTTTAAAAAAACAAGCCGGGTGTGGTAGCTCACGCTTTTAATCCCAGAACTTGGGAGGCAGAGGCAGGCGGATTTCTGAGTTCGAGGCCAGCCTGGTCTACAAAGTGAGTTCCAGGACAGCCAGGGCTATACAGAGAAACCCTGTCTCAAAAAACAAACAAACAAACAAAAACCAATAAAATTACTTATTACTTCCAGATTACATATATGAGTATTTATAGATGATACATAAATTTTATTTTTAGACTTGGGTTCCATAACTAAGATACCTTGTCTCACACACACACACACACACACACACCAAAACCTGAAAAAAAAAAAAAAAAACCAAAACAACCCTGTCCTGGTGGGTACTGAAAAGCCCAGTCAATCAATTATAATGTAACATGATTTTCCGGGGACATTGTGAACTAACATCTACTTACTTTCTATAACATACTAACAACAGCCTACAGAAATGACTCTGCCAGAGGCTAACGTGGTGAGCCTGTGAATTCACAGGGCTTACTTACAGGAACCTGGGTACCCCCCACCACAAACAGCTACGTCATCAAAACCTCCCACCTCATCACGAATGGGTGATGATTTCCAAATATTCCATAGATCGGTTCCCAGTCCCCTCCCAGGACTGCTGGAGGCCACACGCAGCAGACAGGGTTACATACACATCTGGGGACAGGGAGCAAGGACCACAAAGCTGGAATTGCAGACAAGGGTCCAGTGATGCACCTTTCACCACCCAGGCCTGATCTTAGGAAGTTCTCATGAGTATGGGGAGTCATGGCTGCTCTGAACTCACAATAGCTCTGCCGTGCCTGGAGGACCAAGTCCCCCAGTGATGTTATGTATTACATGTTTCAGTGTCCCTTACCCCTAATATTTGAGACCTCCTGGAATTGGAAAAATAGATGACTCAAAGGTGCTGTGTGGTCCTGTGCAGGAGTAGAAAGTGACCCTAACCACTGAGCCTTCTCCCTAGCCCCAGGCCTTTTTTTAACTTATCACATTTATTTATTCATTTGATTATTCTTTTGTTTTTGTTTTGTTTTGTTTTGTTTTTCGAGACAGGGTTTCTCTGTATAGCCCTGGCTGTCCTGGAACTCACTCTATAGACCAGGCTGGCCTCGAACTCAGAAATCCGCCTGCCTCTGCCTCCCGAGTGCTGGGATTAAAGGCGTGTGCCACCACGCCCGGCTGATCATTCTTTTTAAAATTTATTTATTTATTTATTTTAAAAGATTTATCTATTTATTATATATAAGTACATTGTACCTGTTTTCAGACACACCAGAAGAGGGCATCCAATCTCATTACTGATGGTTGTGAGCCACCATGTGGTTGCTGCAATTTGAACTCAGGACCTCTGGAAGAACAGTCAGTGCTCTTAACCAGTGAGCCATCTCTCCAGCCCTTATTTTTATTTCTTTTTTTTTTTTTTTTTTTTTTTTTTTTTTTTTTTTTTTTTTTTTTTTTTTTTTAAAGATTTATTTTATTTATTATATGTAAGTACACTGTAGCTGTCTTCTGGCATTCCAGAAGAGGGCGCCAGATCTCATTAAGGATGGTTGTGAGCCACCATGTGGTTGCTGGGATTTGAACTTATCACCTTCGGAAGAGCAGTTGGGTTCTCTTATCCGCTGAGCCATCTCACCAGCCCCTTATTTTTATTTCTTGAGATAGGGTCTCACTATGTAGCTATGGCTGTCCTGGAACTAACCCACTATGTAGACCAGGCTGGGCTTAAACTCACAGAGATCCTCTGTCTTCTGAGTGCTGTGATTAAAGCTGTGTGACATCCTAGGCTGGCTAACCTTGAACTCTTGGTCTCCTGCCTCTGCCTCTGGAGTGCTGAGATTGTAGGTGTGGACCAACATGTCCAGTGGTGCTGTGAATGGAACACAGGGCTTTACCAATTGAACTACATCTCCAGAATCTCTCTCTCTGTCTCTCTGTCTCTCTATCTCTCTGTCTCTCTCTCTCTGAGACAGGGTCATTGTGTAGTCCAGGCTAGCTTCAAACTCCCAATCCTCCCCCTCCCTCTCCAACTTGCTGGGACTACTGGTATGATGTACTACCACACTTGTCTGTGTGTACTTTGTGTCCAGGGTGTGCACATGTGTGTGTGTGTGTGTGTGTCTGAACTGTGTATGTTGTATGTGTATGTACACATGTGTATGTTCACGCATGTGGATACCAGAAATCCTTCCTCAGTCACTCTGTTCTTTATTGTTTGGGGACATGGTCACTCGCTGACCTGGAGGTCACTGCTGACCCTGGAGCTCACTGGTTTGGCTAGAGCAGCCACCTCCAGGGATCTGCCTGTCTCTGTGCCCTGTGCCCAGCTTTTCCATAGATTCCGGGATCCAAACTCAGTTCCTTATGCCCAGATAGCAAGTGCTTTACCAACTGAGCCATTTCGCCCCTTTTTCTGTTTTAGAGACAGGGTCTTCTTCTTTTTTTTTTTTTTTTTTTTTTTTGGTTTTTCGAAACAAGGTTTCTCTGTATAGCCCTGGCTATCCTGGAACTCACTTTGTAGACCAGGCTGACCTTGAACTCAGAAATCCACCTGCCTCTGCCTCCCGAGAGCTGGGATTAAAGGCGTGCACCACCACGCCCTTGCTGAGACAGGGTCTTCTATGTAGCTAAGGCTGGCTTTGAACTACCTAAGCAGCCTGCAGCCTGCCGAGTGATTATAGGTGTGTACCACCTATGTAGATCAGGCTGGCCCCAACCTGTAGCAGTCCTTCTGCCTCTGTCCCCTAGCAATGGGACCACAGATGTGTGGCACTATCCTCACACAGCTGTTTCCGAATGTGCGCTTCATCCTTATGGGTCGTTTCCCAGCCTTCTCCTGCTGTGGCATTGATAGTTCTAAGCTGCCCCTGTCATATAGGATGCATCAGGTGATGGGCTGTGGAAGCAAGGAAGGTTTAAGCACACTGACGTTTTACAGGGTCACTTTTAGGTGGGAAAAAAAAAAAAGGAGGCACAGCATGGGGTAGAGCTAGAACCGGCCACACCTGCAGCTTCCCACTAATCCATCCTCCTCCACCCTGAGGGAGGTCATCTCATGTGGGAGTCTGGCGGAATCAACTCTCTCACTGGGTGAGAGATAATCCCCTTCTGACCTCTGCCCACCTGTAATCCCAGCTGTGGAGGATGTACCAGGGCTGACAGCGTAGTTTAGTGTTGGAGTGTTTGCTTAGCCTGTGTGAGGCCCTGAGTTCAATCCTAGCAGTGTGCACACACATGCACACACGTGCACACACTCACTCACACAATGTTCACACATTCGAGCACGCACGTGCACAGGCACACATGTGCTTGTGCACACACACACACTCACACATGCACACACATGCATGCACACACACCTGTACACCCACACCCGTGTACACATGCTTGTATACACATACAGAGATGCACACGCATTCATGCACACACATTGCAATGCACGCACATGCGCACACACTTGCGAACGCACACCACACGCTCTCACATGCATACACGGGCTCGTGCCCGCACTTGCACACGCCTACACACACATACATGCATGTACACACATGCACTCACACAGGCACACACAAAGAAGAAAATAAAATGGGCATGGTGAGGGTGTGACTGTAATCCAAGCACTCAGGAGGCTGCAGCAGGAGAATTGAGAGTCCCAGGCTAGCCTGGGCTACAGAACCATTGTTGCTCCTCTAGCTGTGCTTTGACAGTCTGCAGTCTGTGGCTACTGTGTGCTTAGCTCACACATAGAATGCACACACCTGCACTGGCAGTGCTGCCTGGCAGAGCTACTAAAGATAGCCACAGAGGTCAAGTCCATGCTGATGACAAAGCAAAGGAAAAGGGCTAGCCCAAGACCCTATAACCAGCTCAAATGCAGGGAGCAGCAAAGTGCTGACCCCTTCCTCAGTGGATGCTATGAGGTCAAAAAAGAGAGAGGTAGACATTGCTCCTGGGGTTGGGACTAGAGGATGCTAAGGGATAGAGATGTGTGGGCCAAGGTACAAGCAGCTGGCACACACCATCCTCCAAGCTGATTGTACTTACTAAGGGCTAAGTCTGTCCCGAGAACCTGACCCAGCCTTTGCACTAGATCCAGTTAGAAAATCGATTTTTAATTGCTTAGTTAGTTAGTGTGTGTGTCAGTGTGAGTGTGCGTGTGTGTGTGTGTGTGTGTGTGTGTGTGTGTGTAACCAGAGTCACCATATTAAAGGCAGTGAGTGCCGCAGTTTTTCTCCAGGGTCCAGGGCAGTCTGGGCAAATTCTCCGGTGCCACACTAAGTGGAGAGGCTATGCTAAGCCACAGCTACCGGCCAGCCGCCGGAAGTTCTCTGAAGACCTCCCCAGGCCCTCGCAGTCTGTGCTCTGGTTTCTGCTGGATAGATCCGCGCACAGGTGTGTGAAACTCCACCTCTCCCTGTCTGGAAAAAACTACAATGTCAGTGGAAAGTACAGGCCCTGATAGCTTCTTGACTCCTTCAGGTGCTGGCATACCCACACTCCAGCGAGGTCAAGGTCACATCTGCTGCACCCTCAAAGGATAAGGCTCTGGCTTTCCTGGAAATGCTTAAAAGAGCTGCTCGCTGCCACCGCAAAGCAACCCCTTAGGCTTGGCACAGAAGGCGAAGGACTTTGCCCGCGAAACTCTGCAGCAGGTCACCTGACGTCATCTTCCCCACGTGACAGGATGAAGTGGGCTCAGAGAAGTTAGACGATGTGTTCTAAGTCACACAGCCTGAAAGAGATGGGGGTTGTACTGCAGGCCTGCGATCCCAGCACTTTTGAAGCTGAAGCAAGGGATTCCGGAGTTCCAAGTCCACCTGGGCTACCAAGTGAAACCGTGTTGGAAAGATGGCCCGGAAGTTAGAAGCACTGTCCGTTCTTCCCAAGGACCCAGGTTCGATTCCTAATACCCATATGGCCTCTTCTGATCTCTGCAGGCACCAGGCATAGCCTTGGCCCACACATATCCATTCAGGCAAAACACCTATTATACATTCAAAGTAAAACTAAGAAGAAAATAATGAAAAGGGAGGAGAGGACTGGGAAGATGCTTCCATGGATAAAAAAAAAGCTGCTTGCAAGCAAGAGGACCAGGGTTCAAATCCTCAGAGCTCATTCAGTGCTGAGGGACAGGACAGCGTTCTTGCAACTCATAGCGAGTTGGCGAAAGGGGATCCCTACCACCCAGCTAGCTTGTCTGGCTTGTCTGTCCCATATCAGAAAGCTCTGGGCTCGACTGAGAGACCCTTCTGAATGAATAGAGAGAGACAGAGGGAGGCTGCATGTCAGCTTCAGGCTTTCTCACTCAAGTGCTCACACACACACACACACACACACACACACACACACACATACATGGAGTGGTGGCGACACACGCATGTGGTCCCAGCTGCTTGTTAGGCAGATATAGGATCCAGTAAGCCTAGGAGTTAAAGTCCAGCGATGTAGTGAGGCCTCCATTTCCAAAATAAAGCAGAACACTTGTTTGTTACCAGCTTTCTCTAAGTTTTGTTGTATGTGTGTGAACATTGAGTGAGAAGAGCAACAGACATATGCAGAGGATGAGAAGACAGTAAAACAAACTGGCTTCTTGCCAGCATTTTCCAGCATTTCTTCCTTTCCTTCTTCTTCATTTTTCTCTCTACATTGAATGTTCGTTTTGTTTGTTTGTTTTTCGAGGCAGGGACACATGCATCTCCGGGTGACTTTAGTCTTGACACGCAGTTTAGGATGATGACCTTTGACTTCTGACCTTCCTGTTTCCACCTCTCAAGTTCTAGACTAATAGAGGTATCCACCACTGCACTGGATGCAGGCTAGCGGAGCACTCTTCCAGCCGGGTCACACCTCCAGTCATTTCATTTTCTTTTATTATTGGTGTATGTGTGTGTGTGTGTGTGTGTG